>CM077648.1:116620168-116677668 GCA_039707465.1 Rhabdophis nuchalis
CTGTTCTTTGTGGCAACCCCTGAGATATTGGAAGACTGCTATCATGTCTCCCCTGGTCCTCCTTTTCATTAAACTAGACATACCCAGTTCCTGCAACCGTTCTTCCTATGTTTTAGCCTCCAGTCCCCTAATCATCTTTCTTGCTCTTCTCTGCCCTCTTTCCAGAGTCTCCACATCTTTTCTACATCGTGGTGACCAAAACTGAATGCCGTATTCCAAGTGTGGCCTTATCAAGGCATTGTAAAGTGATATTAACACTTCACGTGATCTTGATTCTCTCCGTTGATGCAGCCTAGAACTGTGTTGGCTTTTTTGGCAGCTGCTGCTCACGGCTGGCTCCAATTTAAATGGTTGTCTACTAGGACTCCAATTTAAATGGTTGTCTACTGTCACAGTTACTAATATTGAGCAAGGTACCACCTATACTGTACCTGTGCATTTTGTTTTTCTTGCCTAAATGTAGAAATTATTTTCACAGCAGAATTGGTAGAATAATATTGAAGAGTCCAGCCATGGCTATGCCCACCCAGCAACTGGGTAGAGCACCGGTTGCTAAATAGAATTTTAAATCCCACCCCTGCCTACAACTCCATTGTTCTGTTATATGGGTCTTCATCTGGATAAACTGTAGAAAAACCTCTGTATTCAGAAGGTTCATGACCCCACATGAACTGTCTATCCCAGGGGTGGGCAAACTTTGCAACTTTAAGTCTGAAGGACTTCAGCTCCCAGACTTCTCCAGCCAGCTTTACATTTAGGCAAGAAAAACAAAATGCACAGGTACAGTATAGGTAGTACCTTGCTCAATATTAGTAACTGTGAGCGGGATCTTGGAGTCCTAGTGGACAACCATTTAAATTGGAGCCAGCCGTGGGCAGCAGCTGCCCAAAAAGCCAACATAGTTCTAGGCTGCATAAACAGAGGGATAGAATCAAGATCATGTGAAGGGTTAATGCCACTTTATAAGGCCTTGGGAAGGCCACACTTGGAATACGGCATCCAGTTTTGGTCGCCACGATGTAGAAAAGATGTGTAGACTCTAGAAAGAGTGCAGAGAAGAGCAACAAAGATGATGAGGGGACTGGAGGCTAAAACATAGGAAGAACGGTTGCAGGAACTGGGTATGTCTAGTTTAATGAAAAGGGGGACCAGGGGAGACATGATAGCAGCCTTCCAATATCTCAGGGGTTGCCACAAAGAAGAGGGAGTCAAACTATTCTCCAAAGCACCTGAGGGCAGGACAAGAAGCAATGGGTGGAAACTAATCAAGGAGAGAAGAAACCTAGAACTGAGGAGAAATTTCCTGACAGTGAGAACAATTAACCAGAGGAACAACCTGCCTCCAGAAGTTGTGAACTTTGCTGGCTGGAGAAGTCTGGGAGCTGAAGTCCTTCAGACTTAAAGTTGCAAAGTTTGCCCACCCCTGGTCTATCCGATTGACAAGAACCAATCAATCCCCTTATTAGTGGCTATTTAGATTTGGGTCTATTTCGGAGGGAAAAGATGACATTTTTGGAGGACATGAAGACCACAGAGTCCAGGCCATTTTGTTCTAACCAGAATATCTTTTCTCACAACTAACGGAGTCCTGATGAAGATTAACATGAAAAAAAATATGACATTTTGTGTATGTGTGTGTGTCAGGAGGGCAAAGATGGAAGTGGGTTTTTTAAAGACAAAAACCGAGTTGTGTTCCTTCAGGCCAGCTCACTCGGTTTACCTCAGCATTAGAGCTGAATTGTTTTAAGCTTTTAAAAAGAGTTGGATTTTTATTTTGAATTTTTTTGCAGGAAGCCTAGGTGTAACTTTTGCTAAAAATAGACATCTCTGCGGCTTTCTTTCAGGAGAGGCCAGAAGGAAAAAAAACAGAGAAGAACTTGGTATTTGTACTGTAAATACTGGAATCTTCTTTCGAGATGAAGAACCATTTTGATTCAAAGAAAAATGAGTCCTTCCAGCATTGATGGAGCAAGGCAGTGGTGGGTTTCTGCAGGCTCGCACCTACTCGCGAGAGCCGGTTGGTGAAATTTAGAGAACCGGTGAGAGGGGGTTCCACTGGCGTACTTGGAAGTAAATCTGGCCCGCCGCTGCCAGTGATCCAATGGGAAAGAAAGGAAAGGAAAGGAAGGAAGGAAGGAAAGAAAGAAAGGAAAGAAAGAAAGAAAGAAAGAAAGAAAGAAAGAAAGAAAGAAAGAAAGAAAGAATTTATCATCACAATTGAGTCCAAAATTTTGGTTGCTAAGCAAGAGCGTTGTTAAATGAGTTTCACCACATTTTAAATGGTGGCCACTCCCACCCTGTCACATGACTGCCAAGCCACGCCCACAAAATAGGCCACACCTACAGAGTAGGTTCTAAAAAATTTGAAACCCACCACTGGAGCAAGGTATGGGATGGGTCTTTAAAGTCAAGATGGCAGCCGTGATTCTGTTCTCAAAGCACCATCTCTTTATTTGCAATGGAGCAATTTTGATGCCACCAAGGTCAGAATGGGACATCTTCCTGTGGCCCCCTCTTCCTGCCAACTCGCCACAGGATAACTTGCCATAGGTCAAGTCAATGGGGAAAATAGCAATAGCAATAGCACTTAGACTTGTATACTGCTTCACAGTGCTTCACAGCCCTCTCTAAGCGGTTTACAGAGTCAGCCTCTTGCCCCCGACAATCTGGGTCCTCATTTTACCCACCTCGGAAGGATGGAAGGCTGAGTCAACCTTGAGCCTGGTGAGATTCGATCAGCCAAATTGCAGGCAGCCGGAAGTCAGCAGAAGTAGCCTGCAGTACTGCACTCTAACCACTGCGCCCTCTTGTCTCATTAATAGCATAGTCCTCAGACTAATATATTGCTTCCCAGTGCTTTTACAGCCCCCTCTAAGCGGTTTACAGAGTCAGCCTCTTGCCCCCAACAATCTGGGTCCTCGATTTACCCACCTCGGAAGGATGGAAGGCTGAGTCAACCTTGAGCCTGGTGAGATTCGATCGGCCAAATTGCAGGCAGCCGACAGTCAGCAGAAGTACCCTGCAGTACTGCACTCTAACCACTGTGCCAATATGGCTCATTATTAGCAATAGCCCTTAGACTTATATACCACTTCATAGAGCTTTACAGTCCTCTCTGAGTGGTTGACAGAGTCAGCCTATGGCCCCCAAAATCTGGCTCCTCATTTGACCCACCTCGGAAGGATGGAAAGCTGAGTCCAACTTTGAGCCTGGTGAGATTCAAAATGCTAAATTGCAGGCAGCTGGCAGTCAGTAGAAGTAGCCTGCAGTACTGCACTCTAACCAATGGGACACCCATCCGCCGCTCATCAATGGGGTATGTGCATCTGCCTGCCCCTCATACCCCATCCCGCTGGGCCGAGGTGGAAACATTGAGGACCCCAATCAAGACAGACCTTCTAGTGCAGAGATAGGCAACTATGGCCCCTTTACGACCTGTGGACTTCAACTCCCAAGTCAGTTTCTTACATATCATTTACTGTTGTGACCCAGCCGGCTCCGGATGAGCTGCTAATGGACTCTTCTAGTGAAGAGTCCTATGAGTCTGCCTTGGAGGAGGAGGGAGACCTTGAGGAAGCAGAGAGTCTGGTTGGCCACCAGGAGGTGCCTGGGTCATGGAGCAGTGGGGAGGATCAGGGGCAGTTTGTCCCAGATGCTAGATTACGCAGGACTGAGAAAAGGAGGCAACAGTTACGTAAGAGGCAAGTTCGTAAGCCCTGAGGAGCACCAGCTGGTTGCTGAGTGGCCCCTCCCAAGAGAGCTTATAAGGAAGGCTTTGGGGAGGGGCCGTTTGCAGGAAACAACATTGACAACTCCTCATTGGAAATTCTGTTCGTTCGCATCTGTCTGTCTTCGTTACCTGAGTTAGGGCTCGCAGTCAAGGAGATAGTGGCAAGCAGCCAAGGAGATAGTGGCAAGCAGCCAAGCTTGTGTCCGTCTGTGGGGCAGAACAATTTACTATGTGTGCAAATTCTGGCCCTACCTTGCTGCTGAACTCAGACTAACAGGTGAGTCCTATACAGTGGTGGAATCCTGCCAGTTTAACAACTGGTTCAGTGATTGCGCACTCTGCGTGTGTGCACAGTTTTAAGAAAACTTACCTTCCGCGTTACTACTGCGGAATAACACATCTAAGAAGATATAGGTCAGTAAAGCACAGGAGCGGGCAGGTGGGCCCACCTGATGATTGGAGTGAACTGGTTCGCTCCCAGCTTACCGCCGAAGCTACTGGTTTGCCCGAACCAATCTGAACCGGTCGAATCCCACCCCTGGTTGTATAATCAGATTAGCAGTAAAAAACTGGAAGACCACTGATTCATGACACCATTTCTCATGAAGGGAAGAATTCATGTCAACCATTCGTCGCCAACTCCCCCTTTCTCCATCACTGACGGGTGATGACAAGATAGGGTGAAACTCATCACCTTGCGTTTTATGTCGCCTCCTGTCCGTTTCCTTTTTCTTCTCTTTCTTCCTGACAAGTTTTACACAGCTTGGGTTTTGTGTTTGCTTTCATCGGTTGTCATTTTCCCCCTTCCGGGATGTCAGCGGTCTGAAAACAAGTTGCAAATAAGAGACACAACCAGAAAAAGAAAAAAAAATCTTGCGAGAAAGTTGGACCAGTTTGGGCCACTTATTGTTCTTCTATGTAAGGGCGAATTAATACGGGGCTTTAGGATTGGATGGAAGATTGAGCTGGGTATTCGAGTAAGGAAAAGGTCAATTTTAATCTAGTTCAATCAGAGCCTGGCCATCTTGAAATCAGAAAGGTTTTTATCACTCATCAAGGGCTGATGCATTCCTCCAGAGTTCAGAGCACAGCAATGGAATGAATGGGTGGGGGGGAGTGGAATAGAAGCTTTCATAATCCTGAATTAAAATAGATCACCTTGATGGATCGTTTGTGGACACGGGTCTGGCTCCCCTATCTCTCGTTTCTGAATTGACTCATTTTCTGCCTCCGTGGTTAATTGTCTTTAAGAAAATCAGCCATCACAGAATTATTTGTTTTGTTAGTTGCAAAGTCATGTCTGACTTTGCATCATGACCCCATGGACAATGTTCCTCCAAGCCTTCCTGTCCTCTACCATCCTCTGGAGTCCATTGAAGCTCACGCCTTCTGCTTCGGTGACTCCATCCAGCCACCTCCTTCTCTGTCGTCCCCTTCTTCTTTTGCCCTCCATCGTTCCCAGCATGAGGCTCTTCTGCAGGGAGTCCTTCCTTCTCAATAGGCGGTTAAAGTATTTGAGTTTCCTCTTCAGGATCTGGCCTTCTAAAGAGCGTCATGGTTGATCTCCTCTAGGACTGACCGGTTGGATGGCCTTGCAGTCCAAGGGACTCACAGGCGTCTTCTCCAGCACCAGAGTTCAAAGGCCTCCATTCTTTGATGTTCAGCCTTTCTTATGGTCCAACATTCACAGCCATCCATGGCAACTTATAGACGGAACTATAGTGTAAAAACCCAATAGATGGTCACCTGGTCTCTAAAAATCCAACTAAGGGGAAATTATCACCTTCCTTGGTGTTAGTTCCTCTAGTGAGCTATATTTCTCATTACGATACTATTTTGTCATCTTCATCTATCTTGCAAAAACTTAAGAGCATTCTTAAGAGTACTTTATTAATCTATTCTCCATTCTTAAAAGCACCCAAAGGCAGGACCAGAAGCAATGGGTGGAAACTACTCAAGGAGAGAAGCAACCTAGAACTAAGGAGAAACTTCCAGATGGTGAGAACAATTAATCAGTGGAACGACTTGCCCCCAGAAGTTGTGAATGCTCCAACACTGGAAGTTTTTAAGAAGATGTTGGACAATCCTTCATCTGAAATGGTTTGGGTTTCCTGCTTGAGCAGGGGGTTGGGCTAGAAGACCTCCAAAGCCCCTCCCGACTCTGTTATTCAGTTTTGTTCTCTTCCATTTTTAATCCTGGATCAACTTGATTACTCTTCTGAGTGGTGCAGTGGCCTAGAGGTGGAGCTCTCGCTTCACCATCACGAGACCGTGAGTTCGATCCTAGGTGGAGGCAGCGATTTCTCTTTCTCTAGGCACAATGGGAATATATCTGCTGAACAAAAGTCTGCATTGGTGACAGGGAAGGACATCCGGCCAATAAAACACTCAGCTCCAGTCAGCTGCCCAAACTCCATGCCGCAAGGTATTAAAAATACCCTCACACATTTGTGCTAGTCATTCCTGACTCTAGGGGGCGATGCTCATCTCTGTTTCAAAGCTGAAGAGCCAGCGCTGTCCGAAGACGTCTCCGTGGTCATGTGGCTGGCGTGACTGGCATGGCGAAGGCACACGGAACGCTGTTCCCTTCCCCCCAAAGGTGGTTCCTATTTTTCTACTTGCATTTTTTATGTGCTTTCGAACTGCTAGATTGGCAGGAGCTGGGACAAGTAACGGGAGCTCGCTCCATTACACGGTGCTAGGGATTCGAACCGCCGAACTGCCGGCCTTTCTGATCGACAAGCTCAGCGTCTTAGACCCTGAGTCACTGGGGTCATTAAAAGAAAGCGATCATCTTTATGACGCTTCTCTGAATCTGATCGCATTTTTCCTGGCTAAAACACGACGCTCCAATCGAACCGCAGATTCTTGGAGGATTCTGACCATTGCAGAGTCAAGACGTTATTCTTTTCCCTTCGTTTTGCAAAGTTGCTAATTATACCCCGAGATCCGCTTGTGCCCTTTTAACAGCCAGATTGCCTTCCCTTTCTCTCCGCTATAAGTAGTCGAGCAAGCTAGCAGGAGCCTTGACAGGTTCAGGAGAAAACCGCGCGGAGAAATAAATAGTTTCTGCAGCAGACATGTCATCTCTTCCTCCCACGCCCCTCTCCAGAAATGGCAAATTTGCCAAGGTGAGGAATAGAGACTTGCATAACTATCTTGAAAAAGAAAAAAAGAAAAGAATCCCAATCCAGCTGCTGGAAAATTGACAGCAAAAATATTCTGAGCTCCTTCCCTCCGAAGACCAAAAAAACCCCCGAAAATTCAGACAGAGAGTCTTAGAATTGCAATTGCTCGTTTAGTGACCGACGTTACAATGGCATTGGGGGGGAAAAGTGACTTATAATCAGTTTAGAGATTTACAACTGTTGCAGCATTCCCAGGGTCACATGATCAAAATCCAGATCCTGTATTTTTCGGAGTATAAAATGCACCAAGATTTTGAAGAGGCAATTAAAAAAAAAAAAAAAAATTTGCACTCTGCAGGCCTCCCAAAAACGGCCCGTTTTTTGTGAAAACGGGCCTGTTTTTGCCTCCCCCCCAAAAAGGGCACGAATAGACTTTAGGAGGCATGTAGAGTGTTCCTGGGGGTGCCCCCCCCCAAATATGCAAAAAACAACCCGCTTTTTTGCCAAAACAGGCCCATTTTTGTAAAAAGAAAGGGAGGGGGCATGCAGAGCCTTTAGGAGGCTTATAGAGTGCTCATCAACAATACAAATCGGTCGGCCTCACATGGCACATTCGTAACCGAATGCGCCCATTTTATAGCCAGATAAAATAGGTTTGAAGCTAAAAGTTTAGTTTAGTTTATTCGATTTATATACCGCCCTATTTCACCTAAAAGGGACTCAGGGTGGGTGCCTTCATGGAATTGACTAAGCTAGAGAAAAAAACTCAAAAGGACGCATACAGACTGGGTGAGACCAGGCTTAATAGCGGTGACTTTGAGAGGGATCTTGGAGTCTTAGTGGGCAACCAGCTAAATAGGAGTCAAGAATGTGCAGCGGCAGCCAAAAAAGCTAATGTAATTCTAAGTTGCATTAGCAGAGGGACTCAATCAAGATCAAGGCAGGTACTAATACCATTCTGTAAAGCCCTAGTAAGGCCACACCTAGAGTCTTGCATCCAGGTTTGGCCACCACACTATAAAAAAGTATGTTGAAGCTCTAGAAAGAGTGCAGAGAACAGCAGCCAAGAGGATGAGGGGACTGGAGGCTAAAACATACCAAGAATGGTTGCAGGAACTGGGCCTGGCTAGCCTAGTGAAGAGAAGGACCAGGGGAGACAGGATAGCAGTCTTTCAATATTTGAGGCGCTGCCATAGAGAGGAGGGGAGTCAAGCAATTTTCCAAGGCCAGATATGGAATCATGGATGGAAACTGACCCAGGAGAGATTCAACCTGGAAATAAGGAGAAATGTACTGACAGTGAGAACAATCAACCCATGGAACAGAAGTTGTTCAGAAGTTGTGAGAGCTTCATCCCTGGAGGCTTTCAAGAAGAGACTGGACTGCCATTTGTCAGAAATGGTGTGTGGTCTCCTGCTTGGCACTGGGTTGGACTAGAAGACCTCCAAGGTCTCTTCCAAATCTGCCATTTGTCAGAAATGGTGTAGGGCAGTGTTTCCCAACCTTGGTGACTTGAAGTCCTGTGGATTTCAACTCCCAGAATTCCCCAGCCAGCTGTCCACAGGATTTAAAGTCACCAAGTTTGAGAAACACTGGTGTAGGTTCTCCTGCTTAAGAAGGAGGGTTGGGCTAGATGACCTATGAGGTCCCTTCCGACTCTGTTTTTTTTTTTTTATATTGAAAAAGTTTTATTGAGTTTTACAATTTTTCACATAGGGTAGGGTAAGGTGTAATAAAGAAATATTTTGAGAACTTTCATGTCGAAATCGTTGGCCCCCTCCGGGGCTTCTTGACAAAACATAGAAAATACATATATCAATAGTACTACAAGGTGAAGAGAAGTGCATACATCGTTATAAATTCTATGCTAGCAATCGTGTACAAACATCCAAACAAAAGTTATACTGTATTTAAAAAGTCATTTTTTAGATCTAAGTCTCTTGGCAATTGTATCTTCTTGTTCTCCTCCCTGACCCCCAGTGGGCGAGGCCGTGGCCCCCTCTGCTCCTCCACTTTCATCCTCCAGGATTGAGGAATGTTTTTTAAGAAAGGCTTCCGCCTCAGCAACTGTTTTAATCCTTACTCTCCCTCCTTCCCAGAACACCAACATCCCTTCTGGCATCACCCACTTGAACCAAATCCCCTGTTTGAACAATTTTTAAATAAGAAGGAATATTTCCTCCTCACCTCTCTAATCTTTTTCGGGATCTGCTTCAAGATAGCGACCTCCTTTTGTTGGTAAATTAACGGACCCTCTCTCTGCGCCCTCAATATTCCCTCCCTAGTAGACCTTCTAACAAATTTAATATGTATCTCTCTGGGTAGTTCATTTATCCTGGCATATGCTGAATTTATTTTATAAGCCAGGTCAATGTCCCCCCTGATCTCTTCCTTAGGTTTGTGTAAATAGTCTGCTAAAATTGTGCTCATGAGATCAGGAAGGCATTCACCCCTTCCGACTCTGTTAATCCTTTTTTTTAAAATCATAAAAAAGCATGTTCAGATCAGCTAAAACTTAGCATGTTGTGAGAGTAACTACAGCTAGCTTGTTCCCTGACTTAAGAAGGTTGATTGCTACCAGCCAAATAGTTCCATAGGTAGGTGATTTTTTTTTTTAAAGTCAGGAAACCGCATTTGGCAAAAATGAAAATAATCTATGTAAGGATGGCTCTTATTTTCTCCCTGGGGAAATTAGAAGCTGTCTGCGGAGCCCCATGGCTTCCTAAAGGGAGAGCGGAGCTATTAAATCTGTAAAAATGCTCAGAGAGATTATTCTGTTGGGTTCCTTACTGTCTGAGCAGTTCTAAACTGGTTTTTTTTTTTTGCTTATGTGTTGCTAATTAGGCACTTTTTTTTTAAATTAGGTGTCTTAAAGGCAGCCAGGCAGAAATGGTCTAACTAGTATTTCTCCACTATGGCGGCTTGAAGAAGGTGTGGCTGGGGAATTCTGGGAGTTGAAGTCCACGCCTTTTCAAGTCGTCATGGTTGAGAAAAATTTGGTTTGTGGCAATATGGAGATTAACGTCACTTTTGAGTCAAGCTTACCTGGTGGGGATTCCCGCCTCACATTTATGACCAATTCCAGCAACCTGCAGTCCGATGATGACAATTTTTGTCCTTTCGTGCTGATTTGCTGAAAATTAATAGAATAGAATAGAATAGAATAGAATAGAATAGAATCGAGTAACATAAAATAGAACAAAGTAGAAAATAAAATAAAAAATAAAATAAGATAAAATAGAATAAATGAATATAATAACATAAAATAGAATAAAATAAAAATAGAATAAAATAAAAATGGAATAAAATAAAATAAAAATAGAGTAGAATAAAAATAGAATAGAATAGAATAGAATAAAAATAGAATAGAGTAACAAAAGAATAAAGTAGAAAATAAAATAAAAAATAAGAAAAAATAAGAAATAAGAAAAAATAGAATAAGATAAAATAGAATAAATGAATAGAATTGAATAACATAAAATAGAATAGAATAAAAATAGAATAAAATAAAAATAGAATAGAATAGAATAAAAATAGAATAGAATAATATAAAATAGAATAAAGTATAAGATAAAATAAAAAATAATAAGAAATAAGAAAAAATAAAAAATAAGAAAAAATAAAATAAGGAAAAAAATAAGATAAAATAGAATAAATGAATAGAATTGAATAACATAAAATAGAATAAAGTATAAGATAAAATAAAAAATAAGAAAAAAATAAGAAAAAATAAAATAACATAAAATAGAATAAAATATAAAATATGAAATAAGAAAATAAAATAAGATAAAATAAAATAAATAAAAAAACCTATTGGGGAAGCCGAAGTGGCTTAACAATCAAAGTGATTCATTTAACAACCATCATGTCATAAAATCAACGTACAACCACAATGGCTAGCCACGGAAATTGTGGATCCAATGGTGGTCATATGTCAAGGACTGCCTGTATCATTCTTGGGACAGCTCCCATTCGGCATATCAGTGAGAACTAGAAGCTTGACTTCAGCCATCTTGTGCTGCTTCTTTGTCTTCCTCTGTTATTTATTCTCCCCCCCCCCAAAAAAAAACCCCAACCCATAGTTGGGATGACAAGATGAGAAGCCAGAGTGGGGAAGGGAGCAAATTCTCCAAATGTCTCTTCCAGCACAAACAGAATCCGAGGCAAAATTTAGAAGCTGAGTCGCAGGAACACCAGAGAATTGTGTGAAAATTAACAGATGCACGTTGGCTGCCCACACATGACAAAGTGTACCTCTTGCCGCGGCTAATTATGACTCGGTACAGTTCTGCGCACGTTCGCACGCACACCAGGGTCTTGCGGCAAACAGCACAGGCAGGAAGGGGTTGCACGAGTTGAGCCGAAGATGTTCCCAAAACAAATTGCAGGGTAGGTCTCACACATGTGACGGATATGTCTATACAGTCTGCGTGTGAGAGAGAGGGAGAGGGGGGAGAGGGAGGGAAAGATGAAGTGAGAGAGGGAGACGGAGTGTGAGAGGGCGGAGGGGAGGGGGCAGAGGGAGAGAGGCAGGGAGAGAGGGAGGGAAAGAGGGGGTGAGGGAGGGTGAGAGAGAGGGAGGGAGGGGAGACAGAGATGGAGGGAGGGAGAGAGGAAGGGAAAGAGGGACTGAGAGCGGGAGGGAGAGAGGGAGGGAGAGAGAGGGAGAAAGAGAGAGAGAGAGGGAGAGGGGGCAGAGGGAGAGGGTGGAGAGGGTGAGAGGGAGGGAAAGATGGAGGATGAGAGAGAAGGAGGGAGGGGGAGACAGAGAGGGGGAGGGAGGGACGGAGCAAGGGAGGGAGAGAGGTAGTGTGAGAGGGGGAGGGAGAGTGGGAGGGAGAGGGGGCAGAGGGAGAGAGGGAGGGAAAGAGGGGTGAGGGAGGGAGAGATGGAGGATGAGAGAGAAGGAGGGAGGGGGAGACAGAGAGGGGGAGGGAGGGACGGAGCAAGGGAGGGAGAGAGGAAGGGAAAGAGAGACAGAGAGCGGGAAAGAGAGAGAGAGGGAGGGAAAGAGGGGGTGAGAGAGGGAGACAGGGAGAGAGAGAGGGAGTGTGAGAGGGGGGTGACAGACAGGGAGAGAGAGGGAGAGGGGGGAGAGGTTTTCCTTCTTGCCTTCCTTACAGGATTAGCCCTGTGGGAGATTTCTTCCAACAACCGATTCTCTGAATTGCTTAGAAAGTTAACAACCGGCTCTCCCCAAACGGGTGCGAACCGGCTGAATCCCACCACTGATCCCAAGCCTTCCAGGCCCTCCATCTGGAAGTAGGGGAGGGGGGGGCAGAGTTCTTGCTCTCCCCAACCCCCCCTGGGCAGGTTTCCAAGCCCTGCTCGAACTTGTAGAGCATCTCCGATGCTGCCCAGCACATTGTGCCGAGAAACAGCTGTTAGCTGATTAACTGGAGTGCTTCCGAACACCTTCACTGCTCTTTCCCGATTCTCTATTCCTAATCAGCTCCCTAATAGTTCTACAGCTAGGTATGTGTGTAATTACTATAATTAATATTAGGTAACTAATTAGTGCTGCTGTAGGAAGCACCAAATCAAATTAATGTTACTACAGGGATTCGGCAGAAAACGTTGCTATTCTGAAGAGAAATTAAATTCTTTTCTCCTGCCTTAAAATCTCCTCTCTCTCTCTCTCTCTTTCTTTCTTCCCAGAAGCAAAACAAAATAAAAGCTCCTTTGAAAAGGAACTAACAAATCTGACTCTAAACTCTGGGGATTTAATTCTAATTCTTTGCCCCAGGGCTCGGCGGACTTTTATTTCGGGGGGCGCGAAATTTGGGGAGACGATGCCACGGCGAAGTGGGAATGAGGTGCCATAGGACAGTGATGGCTAAACTTTCCTGGACCGAGTGCCCACAGCATGCCCGAACCCCCAAAATGTAATGCGTGTGTGGCCCCCATCCATGTTCCTCCCACACATGCATGCATGCATGCCCCACACAGGTGCCCCTGTACATGCACATATAGCCCTCCACATGTGCCCTACCCACTGCTCATCGCCACGCCCATCAGCTCATGCCTGCCTCCTACATATGCATGATAGAGACCTGTTGTGGCCCCACAGGGACCGGATGAGCTGCTGATGGACTCTTCTAGCGAGGAGCTCTATGAGTCTGCTCTGGAAGATGAGGGAGACCTTGGGGAGTGCTCAGAGTCAGAGCAGGAACCAGAGAGGCTGGTTGGCCACCAGGAGGCGCCTATGTCATGGAGCAGTGGGGAGGATCAAAAGCAGTTTGTCCACGATGCAAGAGTGAGCAGAGCTGAGAGGCGGAGGCAGCCATTACGTCGTAGGCAGGCTCACAGACGGTGATTAGGCATCAGGTGGTTGTTGAGTGACCCCCTCCGAAGAAAGCTTATAGGTGAGGCAATGGGAGGGGACATTTGCAGGAAACAACCGTTCAGAATTAGTAGTCAAGAAAGTCTGTGCATTCTAGCCGTGTCTGTTCATTTGGAATATCTGTGTGAAAGATCGCTGCAGAGCTAATGTGAGTTGTCTGGGCTCTCAGCCAAAGAATTCGTTATCTTGATAATTAAACAGTGGCAAACAGCCAAGCCTGTGTTCTGATCTATTCACAGGCTGGGGGACAAAACAGAGACCCAAAGACCAGCTGGCTGGCGGGGGGTGCATGGGCATGCACGGCGCAGCTGAACTGGGTCAATGCCTCGCATGCCTACAGAGAGAGCGCTGTGTGTCACCTCTGGCACGTGTGCATAGGTTCGCCATCATGGCCATAGGATGTGCGCCCCAAGGGGACTGGGCTGGACTGGGACAAACAAGTGGGCTTAACCCTATCCTGAAGTCACAAACCAGCTTGTGCCCCTTTAAACGCTAACCAATATGTCAATGTGGGTCCTTCTGGAAATCATAAATCAGACGCAACTGATTTTACTGGTCCGTAAAATCCAATGATACAGGTAGTCTTAAACTTATGGCCAGAATTGTGACCAGAATTTTCACTGCTGCTAAGCAAGGCAGTTGTTAAGTGGGACGCCCAATTTTACTCATGACCGAGAATCCACATTTTGATGGCTCCTCCCCATCACAGTCACATGATCACATTTTGGATGCTCAACAACCAGCCCATGTTATCAGCATCCTGCGAATCATGTGACTGCAATTTAGGATATTTTTTTGGGCTGCATACAAGGCCGAGCATTGTTTTCCAGTTTCCCACAAAAAGCACCCATCGTGGACAAGGACAATTTTGACCACGTCAGTGTTGCCACACTGGAGCTGTGAAATAGGGAGGGGGGACTTCAGATAGTAGCCAAAACAAATTACTTTCTCTTGGGAACCAAGGTCATTCTCATACCAGGTCAGAGGAAGGCAGAGTGATGTCACCAGGCAACCAGACGGCCCCGTGATTGGACCATGTGACTAATTGTTTTGAAAAAGTGACAAACTTTTATTTTTAATTTGGTGAAAACTGCAGGAACCTTCCGAGTCGGTTTTCACCAGATACGCGTCAATATGATATATCCAATAAAGCTATTCTTTGAGGAATCTACCTGCCTCAGAGTTTCGCTTTCTGTGTGTTTATTACTTGGAACCCTGACATGCACACTACAGTGATCCCTCGTTTTTCGCGGCTTCATGTTTCGCGGCTGCAGTGCGTCGCGGGTTTTTCAAAAATACAGAATAGAAAAAAAATGCATTTGTAGGAGGCAAGCGCCCCCTAGTGCTTGCTTTAAACGATGTCCACCAACTCAAGTTTCCGGTATAGTGTATTGCGAATCCTACTTCGCGGTTTTTCAGTTTCCGCGGAAGGGTCCGGTCCCCATTAACCGCGAAAAACGAGGGATTACTGTACATGAGTTTCCTGGGATTAATTTGCAGAATGCACCAAGTAAGGCTACGATGAGCAGATAGTTTGTGGTTCCACGGATTGTGGGTGTTGTGCCCCACCAGTGGCCAGTGGAACTGGCAGCCGATTTGGACAGTGAGGAGGTTGGGGAGGAACGTGGGCCAGTCCTGGAGTCTGGGGAAGAAGGCTCTGATGAAGACTCTGTGTTGGAGGCAGAGAGGGGGCCAGTGTCGTCTGACAGTTATCAGCTGCTTTCAAAGTCGAACATCAGTGAGGTAGAAGAACAGCTGGAACCTGTTCCCAGTGTGCGCGTGCGCAGAGTTGCCAGACGAAGGGGAGTGGAGTTTGCAGGAGACCGTTAGTTCGCTTAATTGCTTCGTGACTCTCCGAGACTCCTTGCAAAGTTTTGCAGTTATCGGCCTGTCAGCTCTTCCAAGCCAGATAAGGTCTGTACCTGTAAATCCTCCCTTGAAAGACTTTGCTGGATGTGAACGAGCAGAATTCACAGTCAATTAGTAAAAGGGGGTTTTGTCGGGACAAGGAGTTTGCTCCAGGCTCTTGGGAAGCCTCGGTCACAACAGTGGGAATTCGGTTTTCAACATTCCCGTGTTGCATGAACCAAGGCATAATGTGGGATCAGGCGCTGTGTTTTACCGCCATCTGGTGGAGAGACAGAATCACTGCCTTCAGAGAGGAAAAGTTTTCAGCCGGAAAAAGAAGTGGAAGAAGTCTATGGTGGAATCTAGTCAATAGTTTCACACAATTGAAGGGCGGGGGAAAAGACAAATGTAGTTCTAGGCTTCATCAACAAAAGAAAGACGTCACAATCCAATATGGCGTCATGCGCAGGCTGTTACAATATGAGCCAGCCGTGGGCAGCAGCTGCCAAAAAAGCCAACACAGTTCTAGGCTGCATAAACAGAAGGATATAATTAAGATCACGTGAAGGGTTAATACCACTTTATAAGGCCTTGGGAAGGCCACACTTGGAATACTGCATTCAGTTTTGGTCACCACGATGTAGAAAAGTTGTGGAGACTCTAGAAAGAGTGCAGAGAAGAGCATCAAAGATGATTAGGGGACTGGAGAGTAAAGCATATGAAGAACGGTTGCAAGAACTGGGTATGTCTAGTTGAATGAAAAGAAGGACCAGGGGAGACATGATAGAAGTCTTCCAATATCTCAGGGGTTGCCACAAAGAAGAGGGAGTCAAACTATTCTCCAAAGCACCTGAGGGCAGAACAAGAAGCAATGGGTGGAAACTAAACAAGGAGAGAAGCAACTTAGAACTGAGGAGAAATTTCCTGACAGGGAGAACAATTAATCAGTGGAACAGAAATTGCCTCCAGAAGTTGTGAATGCCTCAACACTGCAAGTCTTCAAGAAGATGTTGGATAGCCATTTGTCTGAAATGGTATAGGGCTTCCTGCCTAGGCAGGGGGTTGGACTAGATGACGTCCAAGGTCCCTTCCAACTCCGCTATTGTATTGTAAGGTGTCATGTCGGCCTTGGATGCAGCTGTATTCCTCTCTAGAAATTCATCTCCATTGTTCAGCAATGCATTTCCTGGTTCACTAGGATTTACTTCTATCTGCTCCTGTGAGGCACTTCCTGTTCCTGTTGGATGTATACTGTTATGTTCTATAACTGCATTTTGATTAAACAGCACGCACTGCAGAAAACCAAAAACCAGCTGGCTGGCGGGAGGCGCATGCGTATGCTCAATGGAGCTCAGCTGGTGTGCTCCATGTGCTACCTGTGGCACACATGCCATAGGTTCGCCATCATGGGTATAAGGTCTCCTGCTTGAGCAGGGGGTTGGACTAGAAGACCTCCAAGGTCCCTTCCAACTCTAGTCTGATTGGTTGATTGCAACTCAATTCTGGAATAAGACAGCCTTGTCCTAATCCATCATCAAATAATACAATAGCAGAGTTGGAAGAGATCTTAGAGGTCTTCTAGTCCAACCCCCTGCCTAGGCAGGAAGCCCTATACTGTTTCAGACAAATGGCTACCCAACATCTTCTTAAAGACTTCCAGTCCTCTCCTCTCCTCTCCTCTCCTCTCCTCTCCTCTTCTCTTCTCTTCTCTTCTCTTCTCTTCTCTTCTCTTCTCTCTTCTGCCCTCTTCTCCCTTCTCTTCTCTTTTCTCATCTTCTCCCAACACAATACAAGAGTAGAGTTGGAAGGGACCTTGGAGGTCTTCTAGTCCAACCCCCTGCCTAGGCAGGAAACCCTATACTGTTTCAGACAAATGGCTACCCAACATCTTCTTAAAGACTTCCAGTCCTCTTCTCTTCTCTTCTCTTCTCTATTCTTTATTCTCTTCCCTTCTTTCTTCTCTTCTCTTCTCTATTCTCCCCTCTTCTCCCTTCTCTTCTCTTTTCTCATCTTCTCCCAACACAATACAATAGCAGAGTTGGAAGGGACCTTGGAGGTCTTCTAGTCCAACCCCCTGCCTAGGCAGGAAACCTTATACCATTTCAGACAAATGGATATCCAACATCTTTTTAAAGACTTCCACTGATGGGGCATTCACAACTTCTGGAGGCAATTTCTGTTCCACTGATTAATTGTTCTCACTGTCAGGAAATTTCTCCTCCGTTCTGAGTTGCTTCTCTCCTCAAAGTTGTCCCATAGTTGCTTTTTTTTTTCCAATTGGACTTTTTGGTTTTTCTTTGAAGTCGTTTCGCTTCTCGTGCAAGAAGCTTCTTCCCCTCGGAGTTATTTCATCCTCCAAGTTATTTTCTGTTCTTCCAACTCTTTTCTTCTGTTTTGCTGAAGATGTTGAGACAGAGATTGGATGCCCATCCGTCAGAGAGGCTGAAGGAATGCATTCCTTCGTCAACTAGGGCCAGGATTGATTATATCCAAATCCTTTCCAAGCCTCAAATGTTACGTGTTCGTGAGCCTATCAGAAGGAAAGAGCAAACGCCTTCCCCATTGTTGTCAAGACAACCGCAAGTATGTGTCCTTGTCATCACCAGCAGCTGAATTCGGCTCGGGAGGTTTTTACAGCGTATTTATTCCTTAAGCGTTGAATCCTTTTCACCCTCCTGTTCTACTAAAGATGCAATTCATTAGCAGCTTCTGAGAAGAGGCTCTGAAGATGACAGCCACACTGATGCTCTGGCAGGTTAGGGACCTTTGTACATTCAGATGAAAGGTTTCTAAGGACGGGGAAATAAGGGTGCAGAAGCGTGACAGTATATGCATTTGGTGGAGAAAGGGTACATTCAAGACTCCCAAACTATAAGCAGTCTGTGAAAACTATGGGGGAGATTGAGAGAGTTGAGAGATTTCAAAACTTGTGGCTACTTAAACTGCCCTAATGCCCTATATCATTTAATACAATACAATAGCAGAGTTGGAAGGGACCTTGGAGGTCTTCTAGTCCAGCCCCCTGCCTAGGCAGGAAACCTTATACCGTTTCAGACAAATGGCTATCTAACATCTTCTTAAAGACTTCCAGTGTTGGAGCATTCACAACTTCTGGAGGCAACTTCTGTTCCACTGATTAATTGTTCTCACTGTCAGGAAAATTTTCCTCAGTTCTAAGTTACTTCTCTCCTTGATTAGTTTCCACCCATTGCTGCTTGTTCTACCTTCAGGTGCCTTGGTGAATAGCTTGACTCCCTCTTCTTTGTGGCACCCTCTGAGATATTGGAACACTGCTATCATGTCTCCCCTGGTCCTTCTTTTCATTCAACTAGACATACCCAGTTCCTGCAACCGTTCTTCATATGTTTTAGTCTCCAGTCCCCTAATCATCTTTCTTGCTCTTCTCTGCACTCTTTCCAGAGTCTCCACGTCTTTTCTACATCATGGCGACCAAAACCGGATGCCGGATTCCAAGTGTGGCCTTACCAAGGCATTATAAAGTGGTATTAACCCTTCACGTGATCTTGATTCTATTCCTCTGTTTATGCAGCATAGAACTGTGTTGGCTTTTTTGGCAGCTGCTGCCCACGGCTGGCTCCCACTAGGACTCCAAGATCCCTCTCACAGTTCCTACTACTGAGAATTTAAATAGTATTTAAAAGGATTATATTCATGACAAGTTTAATCTATACAGCAGGGGTGAAATGCTACCGGATTAGGCCGGTTCGCTCGAACCGGTAGTAAAAAATTCTACCTATTTGTCTGAACCGGTAGTAAAATATGCTACCAATCGACCCGAACCAATTGTAAAAAATGCTACCAGTTCACCCGAACCAGTAGTAAAAATTGCTACTGGTTTGGGTGAACCAGTAATCAGCTGTGTGACAATCAGCTGTGCCGTACAATTTATATTCTCTAGACATCGCGCGGCACAGCTGATTGTTGCTACGTGACGATCAGCTGTGCCACGCGATTTATATTTCTAGCAAATCTAAATCATGCAGCACAGCTTTCCCCCCAGCCCTCTTGCTGTTCTTCTTACCTTTGAAGACTCAGAAAAGGATTCTTAGCGCCTGCGGTGCGCAAACCCACAAAGCACGTATCTGTGTGAGAAGCGACCCGGTAGCCGACTTCAGAGCATTTCAGCCCTGCTGTACAGTCTCCTTGATTGTTCCACCCCTATAGACAGAAATCTTGCCAAGCTAAAGCAGTGGTGGGTTTCAAATTTTTTAGAACCTACTCTGTAGGTGTGGCCTATTTTGTGGGCGTGGCTTGGTAGTCATGTGACAGGGTGGGAGTGGTCACCTTTTAAAATGTGGTGAAACTCATTTAACATTGCTCTTGCTTAGCAACCAAAATTTTGGACTCAATTGTGATGATAAATTCTTTCTTTCTTTCTTTCTTTCTTTCTTTCTTTCTTTCTTTCTTTCTTTCTTTCTTTCTTTCCTTCCTTCCTTCCTTCCTTTCTTTCCTTTCCTTCCCTTCCCGTTGGGTCACTGGCAGCGGCGGGCCAGATTTACTTCCAGGTACGCCGGTGGAACCCCCTCTCACCGGTTCTCTAAATTTCACCAACCGCCTCTCGCGAGTAGGTGCGAGCCTGCAGAAACCCACCACTGAGCTAAAGGAAACTACCCATAAAGGAGAATATTTGTAGGTCCGGATTGAAATGAGGAGTCCTTGTTGTTCTCTGAGCTGAAAACTTATGTAACTTCATCGGTTTCGATTTCAAGATTTCACTGCAGTAATTTTTCGAATGATTCTGCCTGCATCTCTGGGAAAAGGTGGGAAAACGTACAACCATCGAAAAATCACAGCCTATTGCAATTAATTGAAGAGAGTATTTGTAGCTCAGGGTTGACACGGGGAGTCCTTGGTGCCCTCTCAGCTGCTTTGTTTTCCTGCAGACGTTTCGTTACCAAGCTAGGTAGCATCATCAGTGCTTGTAAGGAATGGGGTTTGCTCCCAATTTATATTCTAGTAGCTTGTGTTGGCGGGGGAAAAGTCTTGGTCTTACAGAGCTGTTCACTATTAGCTTGTTTGGCAGTTCGTTGATTGAGGTGTTGTCTACTTCTTGATGGTCTGAGTTTAATCTTGGTATGAATCTCTGCTCCTTTGAGTGTTGATTGCTATTGGGAAGATTTTTGGGTCTTTTTGCTCCTTTTTTTGGCATGTGGACCATCTGTTTTGAGCAGTAGATGTTGTTTACGTCTATCAGAGGTGGGTTGCTGCTGGTTCGGCCTGGTTCGGCCCAGTTCGCCTGAACCGGTAGTGGAAATCGGGCCTGGATCACAGAACCGGCAGCAATCCAGGCGGGCCACGCCTTCAAACCGGTTTCCCCACCGCTACTGAACAATTTACGTTGTTCAATTTATGTTCTACAGCACACACACACATATGTGGCGCGTAGTAAGAACAGCAGCAACCGGTAGTAAGAACGGCAGCAACCCACCCCTGTTGTCTATGTGTCTATCGATGGGCAATTTGTCAGACTGTCAGGTTTCCAGGAATTCTCTGGCCCATTTTTGGATTGGATGTAACCTAGGATGGTCCCAGCTTCCCAGCTGAAACTATGGCTTAGTCAGTCCATGAGTTGCAAAATTTCCATCATGTCTTCTAGCTCAGGGGTCTCCAACCTTTGCAACTTTAAGTCTGAAGGACTTTGCAAAGCTGGTTGGAGAAGTCTGGGAGCTGAAATCCTTCAGACTTAAAGTTGCAAAGGTTGGAGACCGCTGTTCTAGCTGATGTTTCATGGATGCCCTCTGCCAGTCTTCGGCCTGTGTGTCCTAGATAATGGCTGTTGCAGCTATTACGCTGTATGTTGTAGATCAAGAGTATCAAACACAATTTCATTGAGGGTCACATCAGGGTTGTGTTTGACCTCAGGGGTCTGGGGTGGGCGTGGCCATTTCAAACTGCCAACCCAGCAGTTCAAAATCATGTAAAAACCCAAGTAGAAAAATAGGAACCACCTTTGGTGGGAAGGGAACAGTGTTTCACGCGCCTTCGGCCTTTAGTCATGCCTGCCACATGACCACGGAGACGTCTTCGGACAACGCTGGCTCTTCGGCTTTGAAACGGAGATGAGCACCACCCCCTAGAGTCAGGAACGACTAGCACATATGTGTGAGGGGAAACTTTACCTTTATCTGGAGTTAAAATTCAACAAGGCAACAATTTCACTCCGAGTATATAAATTCTGTTATCTAGCAGGGAAACCCACTAGATGTCAGTAGTGCTCTGTGGGAGTCCCTTACTATCTAATTTTGCATTATAGGCAATAATTGGACAACCATTTGCCCCAAAGGGTACTAAGGTCCCCTTCCTGAGCAGAGGATTGGACTAGAAGCTGCCAAAAAAGCTGCCAAAAAAGCCAACACAGTTCTAGGCTGCATAAACAGAGGGAGAGAATCTAGATCACATGAAGTGTTAATGCCACTTTATAATGCCTTGGTAAGGCCACACTTGGAATACTGCATACAGTTTTGGTCGCCACGATGTAGAAAAGACGTGGAGACTCTGGAAAGAGTGCAGAGAAGAGCAACCAAGATGATTAGGGGACTGGAGACTAAAACATATGAAGAACGGTTGCAGGAGCTGGGTATGTCTAGTTTGATGAAGAGAAGGACCAGGGGAGACATGATAGCAGTGTTCCGATATCTCAGAGGGTGCCACAAAGAAGAGGGACTCAAACTATTCTCCAAGGCACCTGGGGGCAGGACAAGAAGCAATGGGTGGAAACTAATCAAGGAGAGAAGCAACTTAGAACTAAGGAGAAATTTCCTGACAGTTAGAACAATTAACCTCTGGAACAGCTTGCCTCCAGAAGTTGTGAATGCCCCAACCCTGGAAGTCTTTAACAAGATGTTAGATAGCCATTTGTCTGAAATGGTATAAGGTTTCCTGCCTAGGCAGGGGGTTGGACTAGAAGACCTACAAGGTCCCTTCCAACTCTGCTATTGTATTATTGTATTGAATAGGAATAGAATAAGGAATAGCAATAGCAATAGCAAGACTTACAAGACCTCCAAGGTCCCCTCCAACTGTGTTAGTCTATATTCTATGTTTTGAAAGAAGATGCACCAAGGTTTTGAAGAGGCAAATTAAAAAAAAGTTTCTGCACTCTGCAGGCCTCCCAAATCCGTTTTTCACAAAAACAGGCCTGTTTTTTTCCCACAAAAGAAAAGGCATGGATAGCCTTAGGAGGCTTATAGAATGCTCATGGGGGGAGGGCAAAATTGAGCAAAAACGGGCTGTTGTTTGCTCATTTCTGCCCTCCCCAGCCCCCAGGAGCTCTCTGAAAGCCTCCTAAAGGCTATGCAGGGGGTGGGGGCGCCAAAACAAGCAAAAAACAACCCATTGTTTGCCAAAACGGGCCCATTTTTTGTCAAAAAAGGGCATACATAGCCTTTAGGAGGCTTATAGAGTGCTCCTGGGGTGGGGTGGGGTTGGGGGAATGAGCCAAAAACGGCCCGTTTTTCGCTCATTTCTGCCCTCCCCAGCCCCCAGGAGCACTCTGCAAGCCTCCTAAAGGCTCTGCACTGCCATTTTGATGAAGGGGGCGGGGTTTCAGGAGGCAAAAAAATGCTGTATTCAATGTATCAGAAGCACCCAGATTTTCAGCCTATTTTTTGAGGGGAAAAGGTGCGTCTTATACTCCGAAAAATACGGTATGTGCTAGTCATTCCTGACTCTAGGGTGCAGCGCTCATCTCCGTTTCAAAGCCAAAGAGCCAGCACTGGGGGTTGGACTAGAAGGCCCCCAAGGTCCCTTCCAGCTCTAGTCTGATTGATTGATTGAAACAAAAGTCTGGACTAAGACAGCTTTGTCCTAACCCATCATCAAAGTTGTCCCAAAGGTGTTGTTTTTTTTTCAAGAGGCAACTGGACTTTCTGGTTTTTCTTTGAAGATGTTTCGCTTCTCATCCAAGAAGCTTCTTCAGCTCTGACTGGATGGTGGGGAATGGAAGGATTGATACTCCTTGCAGACAGCTGGTCCTTTGCATCCTTTTAGAGGGTCCTGGAAGCCCTTGGAGGTTTAAACCTGTGTCCTCAGAGGTCACCTGAGTGGTGCAAATGGTTCCTGTAGTCTGCAAATTTTTCCCTCTGGAAATCCATCCCTACTCCCACACCATTCCAAGGGTCTCCATCCCAAATTGTGTAGCTAAAAGTCTGTAGAGTTTCTCAGTCATCCAAGTTGTGGTTGTCCCAAAGGTGTGTGTTCAGGAGGCCGCTGGACTTTCTGGTTTTTCTTTGAAGAAGTTTTGCTTCTCATCCAAGAAGCTTCTTCAGCTCTGAGTTATTTCATCATCCAAGTCATTTTCTGGTCTTATTGGTTTTATTTATTTTATTTATTTGTTAGGTTTATAGATCGCTCCCTTTCCCCAAAGGGACTCCGGGCGGTGCACAGGAAATTAAAAACATATAAGTATAACAATTTATAAATATTTAAAACCAGTTTAAATAATTATCCCCTGTGCTAAAATTTATAGAATCATTAAAACTATTTCCCCTTAAAACCAATTAAAACAATTTAGCTTCAGACTATAGGCTAGGTGAGGTAAATTAGGCCAGGCCGGCCTGTTGGAAAAAATAGGTCTTTAGTTTCTGGCAGAAGGAGCGGAGGTCCGTGGTCGTTCTGAGTTCGGGGGGAAGGTCGTTCCAGAGGGTTGGGCCCACCACAGAGAAGGCCCTTCCCCTGGGCGTCGCCTGCTGGCATTGCCTAGTGGACGGCACCCGGAGAAGTCCCTCTCTGTGGGAGCGAATCGGCCGAAGGGATGTATGGGGTAGGATGCGATCCCATAGATAACTAGGCGAAAGTTTTTTCTCGTGTCCACAAGATGTCAGCATTCGCTTGTGTGTATTTTAGTTGACAAAAAAAACAACAACTGAAAGGGGACTCCATCTGACACTCATCACCGATCCACAGTCTAACCGTCACAATATACTTTGTTTTTAAAAGTGTTTGGACCTCTTGACTTTCAAAAGGATTAAGAAGGCTCTGATACAATTGCGTTAATTTAAATGGGTTATGGATTAAAGATGAGTTTTCTGCCACTCAGGATGAGCCCGAAGTGGGGTCAAGCTAGAAGATGCATTAAAAATGCAGTATGCAGCTCCAGGTGTGGGTTGGGATGGTTATTTATAGGTGTACGTGGGTAAGGAGTGGAGCCCTCTGCGCCTAGTCTGTAGTCTTTGGGGAAGGAAATGTTTAGATAAGCCACTCAGATAAGATAATGCTCAATAAAATGAAATTTCACAGCTGGGAAGTCAACCTCTATGGAGGTTCTCAGTTTTTCAGGTCATGGTCATCCCAAAAGTGCTTTTTCTCCAAGAGGAGGGCGTTTTACCAGGTTCGCCTGGTTCGCCAATTGCGCCCCCTATTGGATCGGGACGCCCTTCGCACAGTCACTCATGCCCTCGTGACATCCCGACTGGACTATTGTAACTCTCTCTACATGGGGCTCCCCTTGAGGTGCACCCGGAGGCTTCAGTTAGTTCAGAATGCAGCCGCGCGAGCAATTATGGGAACCACTAGGTTCACCCATGTAACACCGCTCTTGCGCGAGCTGCACTGGCTGCCTGTCGTCTTCCGGGTGCGCTTCAAGGTGTTAGTTATCATCTTTAAAGCGCTCCATGGCTCGGGACCTAGCTATCTGCGGGATCGGATCCTGCCTCACACATCCTCACGGCCGATTCGCTCCCACAGAGAGGGACTTCTCCGGGTGCCGTCCACTAGACTTTGTCAGTGGGCAACGCCCAGGGGAAGGGCTCTCTCTGTGGCGGGCCCGGCCCTCTGGAACGACCTTCCCCCCGATATTAGAACGACCACGGACCTCCGCTCCTTCCGCCTGAAATTGAAGACTCATCTTTTCCGCCTGGCTGACCTAGGGTAGTCTCTCTCTCTATGGGTTTTTTAATGTTTATTTATATTTAGTGAGGATTTTTAGTTAAAGGGATTTTAGCACAGGAATTAGTTTAATCTGTTTTAAATTGTATGTATTTTGTATATTTATTGTTTTTATTCTCCCTGTGCACCGCCCCGAGTCCCTGTGGGGAGAGGGAGCGGTTAATAAATTCAACTTTATTATTATTATTTTTTTTTTCTTTTGAAGACGTTTTGCTTCTCATCCAGGAAGCTTCTTCAGCTTTGACTGGATGGTGGGAATGCATACCACACTGCATATCGGACATTAACACAATCGAGCGAGCCCAGAGGGGTTTCATGAGAAGAGTCCTCCACTCCTCTGCTCACAACAGAATCCCTTACACCACAAGGCTTCAAATTTTGGGCTTGGACAACTTAAAACTACAGTGCTTTCCGTCTGACCGGAGTGTAGTGTTGAGCAGGGGTCTCCAACCTTTGCAACTTTAAGTCTGAAGGACTTCTGCACCTGAGGGCAGAACAAGAAGCAATGGGTGGAAACTAATCAAGGAGAGAAGCAACTTAGAGCTGAGGAGAAATTTCCTGACAGTGAGAACAATTCATCAGTGGAACAGAAGTTGCCTCCAAAAGTTGTGAATGCCTCAACACTGCAAGTCTTTAAGAAGATGTCAGATATCCATTTGTCTGGAACGGTAGAGGGCTTCCTGCCAAGGCAGGGAGTTGGACTAGAACAGGGGTCTCCAACCTTTGCAACTTTAAGTCTGAAGGACTTCAGCTCCTTTGCTGGCTGGAGAATTCTGGGAGCTGAAGTCCTTCAGACTTAAAGTTGCAAAGGTTGGAGACCCCTGGTGTTGAGGATATCTCCAGAGAGTTGTGCAATGGAATTTGCAGCAAGAGATACGTCGCTAGAAGTCACACAGACACTGATGGTAAAAACAAAATAGATTATACTTGTGGTGGAAAAATAAACTACGTCTTCACAAACAGTGATAGTCAGTCTTGAATCAAAATACAGTCTTTGACTCAAACAGTTAGCTTACAGTTGTGAATGCCCCAACACAGGAAGTCTTTAAGAAGATATTGGACAACCACTTGCCTGAAGTGGTGTAGGGTTTCCTGCCTAAGCAGTGGGTTAGACTAGAAGACCTCCAAGGTCCCTTCCAACTCTGTTATTCTATTCTATTCTATTCTATTCTATTCTATTCTATTCTATTCCTATTCTTCTCTACTCTACTCTACTCTACTCTACTCTAGTCTATTCCTATTCTACTCTACTCTACTCTATTCTCTATTCTATTTTATTCTATTCCTATTCTACTCTACTCTACTGTACTCTATTCTATTCTATTCTCTATTCAATTTTATTCTATCCCTATTCTACTCTACTCTACTCTCTATTCTATTCTATTCTATTCTACTCTACTATTCTCTATTCTATTCTATTCTATTCTACTCTATTCTCTATTCTATTCTATTCTATTCTACTCTACTCTATTCTCTATTCTATTCTATTCTACTCTATTCTCTATTCTATTTTATTCTATTCCTACTCTACTCTATTCTATTCTATTCTCTATTCAATTTTATTCTATTCCTATTCTACTCTACTCTATTCTACTCTCTATTCTATTCTATTCTATTCTACTCTACTATTCTCTATTCTATTTTATTCTATTCTATTCTATTCTATTCTATTCTATTCTACTCTACTCTATTCTCTATTCTATTCTATTCTACTCTACTCTACTCTACTCTACTCTACTCTACTCTATTCTCTATTCTATTCTATTCTATTCTATTCTATTCTACTCTACTCTATTCTCTATTCTATTTTATTCTATTTCTACTCTACTCTACTCTACTCTATTCTATTCTATTCTATTCTATTCTAAATAATAGAATAGTATTTTCCCTCTAACCTCTGGCAGCGTCCAAGGTCAACTTCAAGGTAGCTGAAATCCGTCAGGCTTCATCACATTTCCATGGAGGTCAATCAGGGCCTGCAATGACTTGGAACCAAAGCAATGATGGCAGGAGAAACATCAATGAGGGTGCTGAACGTTACGCTGGTTTCATTTTCTGTCAGCTCAAGGATGGGAAGACAGCCCTTCGGATCAGCAGTGGGAAAGGGCTCCAAGGAAATGAAACCCTAGCCAAAGGTCATAATTTGAGGACTAAATGACGTGTGTTAGGAAAACAGGAGCATAGGATAGTCCAGAATTTCCATTGCTAAGGAAGGCCGTTGTTAAGTGAGCCGTGCCATTTTTAGAACCATTCTATAACAGTCTGGTACAGCAACCAAATAAGGCAGACACATACTTCCATGTAATACAATAATACAATAGCAGAGTTGGAAGGGACCTTGTAGGTCTTCTAGTCCAACCTCCTGCGTGGGCAGGAACCTTATACCATTTCAGACAAATGGCTATCTAACATCTTCTTAAAGACTTCCAGGGTTGGGGCATTCACAACTTCTGGAGGCAAGCTGTTCCAGAGGTTAATTGTTCTAACTGTCAGGAAATTTCTCCTTAGTTCTAAGTTGCTTCTCTCCTTGATTAGTTTCCACCCATTGCTTCTTGTCCTGCCCCCAGGTGCCCTGGAGAATGGTTTGACTCCCTCTTCTTTGTGGCACCCTCTGAGATATCGGAACACTGCTATCATGTCTCCCCTGGTCCTTCTCTTCATCAAACTAGACATACTCAGCTCCTGCAACCGTTCTTCATATGTTTTAGTCTCCAGTCCCCTAATCATCTTGGTTGCTCTTCTCTGCACCCTTTCCAGAGTCTCCACGTCTTTTCTACATCGTGGCGACCAAAACTGTATGCATTATTCCAAGTGTGGCCTTACCAAGGCACCATACAGTGGCATTAACACTTCACGTGATCTAGATTCTATCCCTCTGTTTATGCAGCCTAGAACTGTGTTGGCTTTTTTGGCAGCTGCTGCCCACGGCTGGCTCATATTTAAATGGTTGTCCACTAGGATTCCAAGATCCCTCTCCAGTTGCTACTATTGAGCAAGGTACCATCTATACTGTACCATGTAGTATAGTTAGGTAAAGGCAAAGGTTGCCCTTGCACATATGTGCTAGTCGTTCCCGACTCTAGGGGGCGGTGCTCATCTCCGTTTCAAAGCCGAAGAGCCAGCGCTGTCCGAAGATGTCTCCGTGGTCATGTGGCTGGCATGACTCAACCCTGAAGGCGCACAGAACGCTGTTCCCTTCCCACCAAAGGTGGTTCCTATTTTTCTACTTGCATTTTTAATGTGCTTTCAAACTACTAGGTTGGCAGAAGCTGGGACAAATAACGGGAGCTCACCCCATTGCATGACGCTAGGTGTCGAACTGCCGAACTGCTGACTTTTCTGATTGACAAGCTCAGCGTCTTAGCCACTGACCCACCGTATAGTATAGTCAGGACTGCAAAAAACAAACAACCCCAGTTGCAACCAGCCTGCCTTCCATTGAGTACCTTTAAATTGTGTGGGTCAGAAGGAAGGCTGAGAAAATATCCACAGACCGCTCACGTCCTGGACACAAAACGGTTTCCACTCTACCCTTCAAGATGTCGCTATAGGGAACACTGCATGCCAAAACAACTAGACACAAAAATAGATTTTTTCCCCTCATGCCATCAATCTGCTGAACACCTAATTCTCACAGCACTGTCCTACGTCTGAGGAGATTAACTCATGTAGCAGGGCTGTATTACTATTGTCTTTCTCATCCTTCTCATCTTTCCTACCCGCTTCTCCTATTGGTATCTTATGATTATATTACTCTGTTGTTTGTATGAACAGACAGAGCATTGAAATAAATCTCTTGTGTGTCCAATCACACTTGGCCAATAAATAATGTTCTGTTCTGCTCTGTTCTGCTCTGTTCTGCTCTGTTCTGTTCCATATTCTATTCTATTCTATTCTGTATTCCTATTCCATTCCATTCCATTCTGTAATGCTATTCTATTTTTTCTATTCTATTCTATTCTGTACTCCTATTCCATTCCATTCTGTTAGTCTATTCTATTCTATTCTATTCTATTCTATTCTAATCTAATCTATTCTATTCTATTCTGTATTCCTATTCTATTCTATTCTATTCTATTCTATTCTATATCCCTATACTAGTCTGTTCTGTTCTGTTCTATTTTATTCTATTCTGTATTCCTATTCCATTCTATTCCATTCCATTCCATTCCATTCTATTCTATTCTATTTTGTATTCTTATTCCATTCCCTTCCATTCTGTAATTCTATTCTATTCTATTCTATTCTATTCTATTATTCTGTGCTCCTATTCCATTCCATTCATTCTGTTATTCTATTCTATTCTATTCTATCCTATTCTATTCCACTTCATTCCTCTTCTCTTCCATTCCATTCCATTCCTCTTCTCTTCTCTTCCATTTCATTCCTCTCCTCTCCTCTCCTCCTCTTCCATTCTCTTCCATTCCATTCCATTCCATCCTAATCTACCCTATCCTACACCACACCACACCATTTCTATTTCTATTATTTCTAATTCTAATTCCTATTATTTCTATTTCTATTATTTCCATTTCTAGAAATAGTAATAGGGAGGGATGGGCATCATTTCATTACTCCTGATTCTATTTCCAAAAAAAAAACCAAAAATGGAGAACAGACTGGCATTGAAATACAACCAGGGATGCCTCTGTGCCCGCTTTACTTCTCTTTCAGTGTTGGCGAAGGTATCATTTAGCAAAACTGCTGACTCCTTCCAAAAAAGATTTTTTCTGCATTCTGCATTCTGCATTCTGCATTATTATTATTATTATTATTATTATTATTATTATTATTATTATTATTATTATTATTATTATTATTATTATTATTATTATTATTATTATTCCTTGATTAAATTCCCTGGACTTTGTTCCCGTTCAGGTCCATTAATAACACCACATTGCAAAAATCAGCCAGCACAGACGGTTTCCAGGATGAGAAATTGAAGCTAAGTGGGACTTGCTCAATTATAAATGAAAGGGGGCTTTGGAGAAGGAGTGTGTGGTTTGGCAATTTGGGGGTAAGTGGGTTTGGAACACCAGGTATTTCAGTGAAGGGTCCAATTCTTGATAGCCTAAGTAGGAGTGATGATTAGGGCAGTGTTTCTCAACCTTGGCAACTTGAAGATGTCCGGACTTCAACTCCCAGAATTCCACAGCTAGCAAATGCTGGCTGGGAAATTCTGGGAGTTGAAGTCCGGACTTCTTCGAGTTGCCAAGGTTGAGAAACACTGGATTAGGGGATGGCTTAGCTTGCCAAAAATCCTTCAGATTCGTTGCTAGTGTGTCCAACTTCTCAGCTATATATCAGTTGTAGCCCTCTGCTGCTTAGGAAACAGAGCCACAAGTACTTCAAAAATTTCTAGCTCTTTTCCCAGTTTCACCTTCCTAATTCAAATGACTCCTTGGATAACAAACTGACAAGCAAGTACTGTACCACCAGACCAAGGGTGGGTTCCTGCCAGTTCTACCCTCTTCTATAGAAGAGGTTCCACAAATCGACTGTGACGTTTAGAACCGGTTCCAGCTCCCTCCCCTCGTCCGTCCGCCCATCATCAAGAGGAAGAGCGAGAGGAGGAATTCTGGGAGTTGAAGTCCACGAGTCTTAAAGCTGTCAAGTGTGAACACCCCTGGGATGGTTTTTTTCCCCTAAAGGGCGAGGGGTGCAAGGGTCTTGTCAATTGACAGCTTTAAAACTTGCGTGCTTCAAATGCCAGAGTTCCTGAGCCAACATTTTGGTTGCTAAGCAAGAGCGTTGTTAAGAGAGTTTCACCACATTTTACAAGTTGGCCACTCCCACCCGGTCACGTGGCTGCCAAGCCACTCCCACCTGATCACTCCCACCCAGTTATTTGGCTGGCAAGCCACTCCCACAAAGCAGGCCACACCTACAGAAGAGATTCTAAAAACATTTGAAACCCACCACTGCACCAGACATGTCTCTGAAAGCAGAGGTGGGGTTCAAAAATATTAACAACCAATTCTCTGACCGGTTAATGGGTGGTGTGGACATGGTGGTTATGGCCTACTCAGTCTCCTGCACCATGGTTCTGTGAGGGCAAAAATTGCCTCCTCCGGGCTCTAGAGGCCCTCCTTGAGGCCCACTTCCACACTTCTGGAACTTCTGGGAGACCTGTTTTTCGCCTTCCCCAGGTTCCGGAAGCTTTCCTTGAGCCTCTGGCAGGGCAAAAACAGCCTCCCCACCCAGGCTCTAGAGGCCCTCCAGAGGCTAGAAATAGGCCCGTTTCCAGACATCCAGAATGCCTGTTTTACAAAATGGGCCCTGTGCAGACTCCTGGGAGGGGTGGGGTGGGTAGGGCCAGCCAATCCTTGCCACTACCGGTTCGGAGAACCAGATGTAAAATTAGCATCCAGTTTGCCCGAACCGGCTGAATCTCACCCTTGAGTGAAAGACAAAACCACACCACTGTGTCTCACTTATTTTGGCCGGGTCATGTGGAGGAATTCGCTGGAGAAAGCAACTGTGTCGGGAAGAGTTAGCGGTCAAAGGAAACCAGGTGATCAAGGAACATGATGGTCAGATGCCATCATCTCAAAGAAGTCGTGCAAGATCGGAAGATGTGAATCGGCAGGGGTAGGACATGACTGAATGGATATCCTCATCATCATTTCAAATGATGATTTTCCAAAGCACCTGAAGGTAGAAGAAGAAGCAATGGGTGGAAACTAACCAAGGAGAGAAGCAACTTAGAGCTGAGGAGAAATTTCCTGACAGTGAGAACAATTCATCAGTGGAACAGAAGTTGCCTCCAGAAGTTGTGAATGCCTCAACACTGCAAGTCTTTAAGAAGATGTCGGATAGCCATTTGTCTGGAATGGTATAGGGCTTCCTGCCTAGGCAGAGGGTTGGACTAGAAGACCTCCAAGGTCCCTTCCAACTCTGCTATTGTATTGTATTGTAAAGACAAAATTGCCCAACAGTTTAGGGCAGGGGTGTCCAAGTGGCAGCCAGCAGGCCATGCCACCCTAGCTCCACAAAGGGGAAAAACTGTCACAATACATCACATGAGGGCAACATGATGGTGTAGGTTTGCCACCTGTGGTCTATGGTCTTTGTATCTGTGTATAACAGAATAACACAGTTAGAGGTATCCTAGTCCAATCTTAGAACTAGCAGTTGAACTAGAAGAAAACTCATGCCATTTCAGACAAATGGCTATCCAACATCTTCTTAAAGACTTCCAATGTTGGAGCATTCACAACTTCTGGAGGCAAGTCATTCCACTGGTTAATTGTCCTCACTGTTAGGAAATTTCTCCATAGTTCCAGGTTGCTTCTCTCCTTGGCTAGTTTCCATCCATTGCTTCTTGTCCTGCATTCAGGTAGTTTGGAGAATAGATCGACCCCCCCTCTTCACTGTGGCAGCCCCTCAAATTTTTTATGATTGCTATTAGACTAACAGAATTAGAAGGGACCTTGGAGGTCTTCTAGTCCAACCCCGAATACGTTGGTGATGTCCATTTTGCTGTACGAGACCATGGGGAGCTAACCCTAACCCTTCCTGCTAAAATACATGACAGCCATTCAAATACTGGAAGACTGCTATCATGTCGCTATTGGCATGATAGCAGTATTGACAAAGGACTGATAAAATGCATGGTATTCGGAGCGCCTTGATATGCTTAGGGGGGCGCTGAATTTTCCTGCTTGCCCTATCCATGGGAAAATCTTATCAGGGGGAAAACCCACTTAGGGTTAAGGTTAGCTCCCCATAACCTCGTACAGCAAAATGGACATCGCCAACAGATTCGGAGCCTGTCGGTATGTATAGGAGGGCGCTAACTTTGCGTGACTGCCTTTATCCACGTTTCCAGGTAAAATACATGGGAAAATCCCTCTGGGGGAAAAACCTACTTAGGGTTAGGGTTAGCTCCCCATGAACTCGTACAGCAACATGGACATGACAGCTGAAATCAAGATTGGGGAATCCTATCCCCCCACCAAAAAAGGTGCATTTGAGAGGTTGATGTCCTGCATATATTTACTTCCCCTCCAAAAAATAAAGACAGGAGCAAAAAACCTAAATGGATGCTAATTGAATTGATCACCGCTAATTGCAATTAGTTGCCTGTAAAATAAAATGCCCCATTTACGGAATTGATTGTGAAACCCAGATTGTCCAAAAAGCCCATTTTCCAACAGCAGAATAGCCCCTCCTTACAAGGGGAAGACAGGCAGTCCTCGACTTACAACCGTGGCCATTCAAAGTTGGAACGGCACTGAAAAAAGTGATTTATGGCCATTGTCCCACACTTCCTAATTTTACAGCTGCCATGATTCTCTTCAGCAAAGTGGCGAGAAAAGTTGTAGAATGGGGCCAAACTTGTGCGGCACTCAGGAGGGTCCCCCTCCCACCCATCCATGCTCCTTTCCTGTATTTGAGACGAGCGGGGTTTTCGCGCATGCGCACAGAGCGTACAGCGATGCTCGGCCGAGCAGCTGGAGCATCCCGGAATCATCCCGGAGCGTTGCAAAGTCGTCGCGGAGCTTCGCGGGTGGTAAGTACGTGCATGTGGTGGACGGGCGGCCTCGTTGCACCATACCGGTTGCGACGGGATCTGGAACCCACCACTGGTTTGTGTGTGTGTGTGTGTGTGTGTGTGTGTGTGTGTGTGTGTGTGGCCTCGAACAATTTCAACTAAACTTGGTACACAGATGACTTACTCTCTGGAGAAAAATTCTGTGAGGGTTGGACACCCCTAACGGATCGTCGGAGCTACCGGTTTGCCTGAACCGGTCCGAACCGGCTAAATCCCACCCCTGATTCCATGGTCCCTATCACAGTTTTCGAGCCAGGTTTCCCCTAATCTGTAACTTGTACCTTTGGGTTTTCCTGCCCAGGTGTAAAACCTTGCTTTTCTCCACCAGTGGTCATAAGTCACTTTTTCCCCAGTGCCATTGTAACTGTGAACAGTCCCTAAACGAACTGTCGAACATCGAGGACTACCTGTGCACCCAAACACACACACATTTAATCCAGGGGTGGATTGCTCCTGGCATTACTGCCAGTTCGGTGCACAATTTTTTTTTTTGAGAATCAGTTCGGGGGCGTGGCAGGTCTGGGCCGCTGCCGGTTCCAGCCACCCAGGCTACCAAATCACTACCGGTTCAGCCGAACCAGTCCGAACCGGTAGGAGCCCACCTCTGATTTAGTACAAACGGAGCTGCTACAGGAATCCTAGTGGACAACCATTTAAATATGAGCCAGCCGTGTGCAGCAGCTGCCAAAAAAGCCAACACAGTTCTAGGCTGCATCAACAAAGGGATAGAATCTAGATCACGTGAAGGGTTAATGCCACTGTATAGTGCCTTGGTAAGGCCACACTTGGAATACTGCATACAGTTTTGGTCGCCACGATGTAGAAAAGACGTGGAGACTCTGAAAAGAGTGCAGAGAAGAGCAACCAAGATGATTAGGGGACTGGAGGCTAAAACATATGAAGAACGGTTGCAGGAGCTGGGTATGTCTAGTTTGATGAAGAGAAGGACCAGGGGAGACATGATAGCAGTGTTCCGATATCTCAGAGGGTGCCACAAAGAAGAGGGAGTCAAACTATTCTCCAAAGCACCTGGGGACAGGAGAAGAAGCAATGGGTGGAAACTAATCAAGGAGAGAAGAAACTTAGAACTAAGGAGAAATTTCCTGACAGTTAGAACAATTAACCTGTGGAACAGCTTGCCTCCAGAAGTTGTGAATGCCCCAACCCTGGAAGTCTTTAAGAAGATGTTAGGTAGCCATTTGTCTGAAATGGTATAAGGTTCCTGCCCACGCAGGGGGTTGGACTAGAAGACCTACAAGGTCCCTTCCAACTCTGCTATTGTATTGTATTGTAAATGTAGTTCTAGCTGATTTGATTGAGGTTCTGAGGTTAACTCCAAAGAAACGCCAGATATGAATGCCCGGCCCTGCTTTGCTCATCGGAGTCGATATATTTTGATGGCCCAGCACTGCAAAAAATTAAAAATAAAAAAACGCCGAAAAGAAAAATAAAATAAATAGAAAATGCATTTGCAATCTTCCACCCGCTTGGTTGTGTTTTTTTTTTTTTTAAATGCTCATCTCCCTCTCTGCTAAAACCCCAGGATGGTGTGTTAAAATGCATTGGATCTTCCTTCCCCCCTCCCTTCCTTGCAGAGGTAACCTTAGATGTGAAGAGAAGGAAGGGGAGTCCCTTATCAGCCCATAACATCTGTTCCAGTGTCAATTGATGAAACGAGCGACTCCAGTCCCAGGCAGCTGCCGCTATGGCTTTCTCACTCAAGTTGGGCATTGTGCAAGCCAACAGCCACCGATAGGGTCTACGGCTGTCACAATTATTCAGGCGAGCGATACATCTTCCTGCATTAGCTGCTCGAACTGCCCTCTTTCAACGGTTGTTTGTTTGCGTGTTTGTTTGGGAGATATTTTTCTTTCTTTCTCCCTCCCCCTCCGTCTTGCTTTCTTTCAAGAAAGTTAACAGAGGCTTAACGAGTGCCACTCGGCTCTCAAAGAGAGAGAGAGAGAGAGAGAAGAGATGGGGGGGAGGGAAGGAGGGAGGGAGGGAAAGGATGGGAGTCACAAAAAAAATTCAAATTAAAATTGGGCGCTGGAGCAACAAAGCAGAAACTTAAATAAACGCAACATCGCGATAACGGAGAATAGGAGCTGGCGCTCCGTGCCGGCAGCCAGAGACGGCGGTGCAGAAAATACACTTCGGGTACCCTCGAGGCAAATAAGAATAAAATAATAACAATAATAATAATAATATTTTTTTTTTTAAAAACAACAACTCCTCATCACCACAAACCCTTCGCTTGGAACACACTTAGTGCTTCTTTTGTGTGTGTCTGTGTGTCTTTTTGAAAACTTGCACTTCCCGTGCGAACACACACACACACCACACACGCAAAGGGGCACACAATTGCTGGAGTTGCCGTGGCGATGAGCCGAAAATCATTGGGTTGCAATCCTGTGGCAAGGACCCTCTTCCGAGTTCTTTGGATGGCTTGGGAATCATGCAAAATGTCAGGCTTTGGGTTTCGTCATGTGCAAACTCTTCAGGACGAGGGCAACTCTGTAATCTGGTGCAAAAGGTGACCACAGATAATCCTCAACTTATGAAAGTAAGTGGGACTAAAACGGGGGTCTCCAACCTTTGCAACATTAAGTCTGAAGGACTTCAGCTCCCAGACTTCTCCAGCCAGCTTTGCTGGCTGGAGAATTCTGGAAGCTGAAGTCCTTCAGACTTAAAGTTGCAAAGGTTGGAGACCCCTGGCCCAGGCCCTGACACTGACAGCTTTGCTGGCTGGAGAATTCTGGAAGCTGAAGTCCTTCAGACTTAAAGTTGCAAAGGTTGGAGACCCCTGGCCCAGGCCCTAACACTGACAGCTTTTCTGGCTGGAGAATTCTGGAAGCTGAAGTCCTTCAGACTTAAAGTTGCAAAGGTTGGAGACCCCTGGCCCAGGCCCTGACACTGACAGCTTTGCTGGCTGGAGAATTCTGGAAGCTGAAGTCCTTCAGACTTAAAGTTGCAAAGGTTGGAGACCCCTGGCCCAGGCCCTAACACTGACAGCTTTTCTGGCTGGAGAATTCTGGAAGCTGAAGTCCTTCAGACTTAAAGTTGCAAAGGTTGGAGACCCCTGGACTAAAAGGTAAAGGTTCCCCTCGCACATATGTGCTAGTCTTTCCCAGCTCTAGGGGGCGGTGCTCATTTCTGTTCCAAAGCTGAAGAGCCAGCGCTGTCCAAAGATGTTCTCCGTGGTCATCTATCTATCTATCTATCTATCTATCTATCTATCTATCTATCTATCTATCTATCTATCTATCTATCTATCTATCTATCTATCTATCTACCTACCTACCTACCTACCTACCTACCTACCTACCTACCTACCTACCTACCTACCTACCTACCTAAAATTCGCTTCAATATTCACTTCACCAATGTTTCCCGTAGCAACAAAAATCCTGGGCATGCTGCAATGGTCATAAGTATGAAAAATGGTCATAAGCATGAAAACCGGTCATAAGTCACTTTTTTCAGTCTTGCTGTTACCATAGTGACGTCGTAACTTTGAACAGTCACTCAATGAACTGTTGTACGTCCAGGACTTGCTCTATAGTGAGTTGCTTACCAACCGTGGCCAAAAAAAAAAACCCAGTCATAAAATGAGGCCCAATTCAGTTCACAATTGGAAATTCTAGTCCCAATTACCCAATTGGCTCAGTGGCTAAGACCCTCAGCTTGTCCATCAGAAGGTTGGCAGTTCGGCGGTTCGAATCCCTAGCGCCGCGTAACGGAGGGAGCTCCCGTGACTTGTCCCAGCTTCTGCCAACGTGGCAGTTCGAAAGCATGTAAAAATTGCAAGTAGAAAAATAGGCACCACCTTTGGTGGGAAGGTAAGAGAGTTCCGTGCGCCTTCGGTGTTCAGTCATGAACCAGCCACATGACCACGGAGAACGTCTTTGGACAGCGCTGGGTCTTCGGCTTTGGAACGGAGATGAGCACCGCCCCCTAGAGCTGGGAAAGACTAGCACATATGTGCGAGGGGAACCTTTACCTTTTAGTCCAGGGGTCTCCAACCTTTGCAACTTTAAGTCTGAAGGACTTCAGCTTCCAGAATTCTCCAGCCAGCAAAGCCCTAACATATGTGCTAGTCTTTCCCAGCTCTAGGGGGCGGTGCTCATCTCCGGGCCGGAGCTGCCACAGAGACGGCTCTCCCCCTAGGGGCCGCCAGCCGACATTGACTGGCTGACGGCACCCTGAGGAGGCCCTCTCTGTGGGAGCGGACTGGTCGGTGGGAGGTATTTGGTAGGAGGCGGTCTTGCAAGTACCCAGGTCCCTTGCTATGGAGAGCTTTAAAGGAGCACCTTGAAGCGCACCCGGAAAGCCACAGGCAGCCAGTGCAGCTCGCGCAGTAATGCCGGAAGCAACCCACCCCTGCCCCAGCTTCTTTCCACCACGAGACAAACCTTGGATGAAAGAGAGAGAGAGAGGGAGGGAGGGAGCACAGAAGAGGGAAAGCGAAGAGATAAGATCGCGTTTTCCGTTCGACGCCGAGCGAATCCCATCTGCCCTCTGGGATGCGCCCGGGATGGCTTCCTTGTCTATCTTTGGCTCCTGCCGATTCCATTTCCCATCATCCCCTTGACCTTGGAAGATGAACCTGTCAGTGGAAGACGAACCTTTGAATGCCTGGAGGAGACCCCACGGTGGTGCTTATCTCTGCGATTCGCCTCATATCTCTGGCCGACTTTTAAATTATTCATCCCCAGATTTTTCTGCCAGTTACACGTCTCCCTCGCTCCCTGCGTTTCTCTCCCCCCCCTCACACACACACACATCCTTCCCGACCCCTGCTGCTTCTTCCCCTTCTCCACGCCCTTTGTGGGGGGGGGGGGGAAGTCGGTATCCTTGGGAACCTTATCGCCGATCACCGTTGGAGGCTCCAGAAATGAAATAAAAGAGGAAATTGTTGCATTAGCATAAGAGGAGTCGGGATGTAGTTGAAAACACATCAGGCAAAAGGAGGGGTTGCCCCCCCCCTCCCCGGCATCCTTTATCTGCAGCTTCTGATCGGCTTCGGCTTTGTTTATCTGCCCGGGGCTGGGTGTGTAGTTGGGAGTGTGGGTGCGCGCAGGTGAAAACGTACACAAAGGGCCCTGCGAAAATGATAAATAAACAGTTTAAGCTTCTCAAAATAGATCGGCCCGCTTTCCGCTCTCTTTTTCTCCATCCTTCCGACCGATTCGCTCCCACAGAGAAGGTCTTCTCCGGGTGCCGTCGGCCGGGCAATGCCGGTTGGCGATGCCCAGGGGAAGGGCCTTCTCTGTGGTGGGCCCAACCCTCTGGAACGACCTGCCCCCCAAACTATGTAACATCTCGGACCTCTGCCTGTTCCGCCAGCGCTTAAAAACGCACCTGTTTCATCTAGCCGGCCTGGCATGAACTACCCGATACCGAACTGACTATTAGCTGATCAAAATTTTAATTTGGGAAGTTTTAATTATGTTTTAGCGCAGGGTTGGGTTTAATATGGTTTTTAAGAGTTTTTGTATATTTGTATATTTGTATTTTTTAACTTTCCTGTGCGCCGCCCCAGGTCCCTCTGTGGGAGATGGGTGCGGGATATAAATATGATAAATAAATAAATAAATCTTTGGAGAAAATACCCCCTCGGCGTAGAGAAATAGCAGAAATAACAGGAGGCGGGAAGTCCTCGGTGCAACAACCGCAACGGAGACCCACATTTCGGCGGTTCGGTGAGACGTCCGTAAAGTGAACTTGGCAGGTGTCTCGCAACCTCTCTCGCCCTACAGTTCGATTATTTAGTAGCACGATGATGAAGGGATTCGATTTTGCGAAAGGGGATCGCGCGACCTCACGGGACGCAGCAACCGTCGTAAGTAGGAAGCGGTTGCCAAGCATCTGGATTTTGACCCCGTGGCGCTGGGGATGCTGCGGTGGTTGTAAGTCTGAAAAAATGGTCAGAAGTCACTTTTTCAGTAACTTGGAATGGTTACCGAATGAACAGTTGTAAGTCGAGGACTCCCTGTAACAGAGTTGGAAGGGACCTTGGAGGTCTTCTAGTCCAACACCCCCTGCTCAAGGGTCAAGGAGACCCTGTACCAAGAATGCAGCTAATCTTTTGGTTGTCGCCCGCGGCGGCATGTGTGTGCGTGCCCACATCCATAATACAATGCACATTCGACACCCCACATGCGCCAACCCCCCCCTGTGCATGCATGTGTGACCCCCTGTTTTCCCCCGCCCCGCATGTGCGCATGACCACCGGGCCCTGTTTTGGGCCTAGCAGGCCTCCCTGCAGCCTCCTGGGACAAAAATGGGCCACCGAGGGCAGGGGGCTCACTGCACACCCTGTGCCTAGTTTTGGGCCTAGCAGGCCTCCCTCCAGCCTCCTGAGACCAAAAATGGGCCACCAGGGGAAGGGGGCTCACTGCACCCCATGTGCCATGTTTTGGGCCTAGCAGGCCTCCCTGCAGCCTCCTGAGACCAAAAATGGGCCACCAGGGGAAGGGGGCTCACTGCACCCCATGTGCCATGTTTTGGGCCTAGCAGGCCTCCCTGCAGCCTCCTGAGACCAAAAATGGGCCAACGAGGGCAGGGGGCTCACTGCACACCCTGTGCCCAGTTTTGGGCCAAGCAGGCCTCCCTCCAGCCTCCTGAGACCAAAAATGGGCCACCAGGGGAAGGGGGCTCACTGCACCCCATGTGCCCAGTTTTGGGCCTAGCAGGCCTCCTTAAAGTCTCCTGAGACCAAAAATGGGCCACCAAGAGCAGGGGGCTCACTGCACCCCATGTATACAGTTTTGGGCCTAGCAGACCTCCCTGCAGCCTCCTGAGACCAAAAATGGGCCACCAGGGGAAGGGGGCTCATTGCACCCCATATGCCCAGTTTTGGGCCTAGCAGGCCTCCTTAAAGTCTCCTGGGGCCAAAAATGGGCCACCGGGGGAACGGGGCTCACTGCACACCCTGTGCCCAATTTTGGGCCAAGCAGGCCTCCCTAAAGCCTCTTGGGACCAAAAACTGGGTGGGGGGGAGGATGTGCTGCCACCGTCCTTCACCAGTGCCTGTGCATATGCACACAACCCCCAACCTCTGCACATGTGTGTTCATCCCCCATGATGAAGCACCCACAACTTCTGGAGGCAAACTGGTCCACTGGTTAATTGTCCTCACCATTAGGAAATTTCTCCTCAGTTCTCGGTTGCTTCTCTCCTTGATTAGTTTCCACCCATTGCTTCTTGTTCTGCACTCTGGTGCCTTGGAGAATAGTTTGACTCCCTCTTCTTTGTGGCAACCCCTGAGATATTGGAACACTGCTATCATGTCTCTCCTAATTCTTTTCTTTATAAGGTACAACACTTAATGATAGCCATAGGGTAGAAACAAGCAATCAAATCATATTAGAATAGAATACAATTACCAAGTTCGAAGGGACCTTGGAGGTCGTCTAGTCCAACCGGTGCCTACCCTACACCACTTCAAACCAATGGTTATCCAACATCTTCTTAAAGACTTCCACTGTTGGAGCACTCATAACGTCCGGAGGTCAGCCGTTCCACTGGTTCATTGTCCTCACTGTTAGGAAGTTTCTCCTTAATTCCAGGTTGCTTCTCTCCTTGATCAATGGATTAATAAAAAAATGCACAGGTACAGTATAGGTGGTACCTTGCTCAATAGTAGCAACTGTGAGAGGGATCTTGGAATCCTAGTGGACAACCATTTGAATATGAGCCAGCCGTGTGCAGCAGCTGCCAAAAAAGCCAACACAGTTATAATAATACAATACAATACAATAGCAGAGTTGGAAGGGACCTTGTAGGTCTTCTAGTCCAACCCCCTGCATGGGCAGGAACCTTATACCATTTCAGACAAATGGCTGTCTAACATCTTTTTAAAGACTTCCAGGGTTGGGGCATTCACAACTGCTGGAGGCAAGCTGTTCCAGAGGTTAATTGTTCTTACTGTTAGGAAATTTCTCCTTAGTTCTAAGTTGCTTCTCTCCTTGGTTAGTTTCCACCCATTGCTCCTTGTCCTGCCCCCAGGTGCCTTGGAGAAAAGTTTGACTCCCTCTTCTTTGTGGCACCCTCTGAGATATCGGAACACTGCTATCATGTCTCCCCTGGTCCTTCTCTTCATCAAACTAGACATACCCAGCTCCTGCAGCCGTTCTTCATATGTCTTAGTTTCCAGTCCTCTAATCATCTTGGTTGCTCTTCTCTGCACTCTTTCCAGAGTCTCCACGTCTTTTCTACATCGTGGCGACCAAAACTGTATGCAGTATTCCAAGTGTGGCCTTACCAAGGCACTATACAGTGGCATTAACACTTCACGCGATCTAGATTCTATCCCTCTGTTGATGCAGCCTAGAACTGTGTTGGCTTTTTTGGCAGCTGCTGCACACTGCTGGCTCATATTTAGATGGTTGTCCACTAGGATTCCGAGATCCCTCTCACAGTTGCTACTATCGAACAAGGTACCACCTATACTGTACTTGTGCATTTGGTTTTTCTTGCCTATATGTAGGACCTTACTTTTTTCACAATTGAATTTCATTTTATTAGACAGTGCCCAATGTTCAAGTTTGTCTAGATCCTTCTGTATCTTAAGCCTATCTTCTGGAGTGTTGGCTATTCCTGCCAGCTTGGTGTCGTCTGCGAATTTGATGAGTTCCCCATTTATCCCCTCATCTAGGCTGCATAAACAGAGGGATAGAATCTAGATCACATGAAGTGTTAATGCCACTGTATAGTGCCTTGGTAAGGCCACACTTGGAATACTGCATACAGTTTTGGTCGCCACGATGTAGAAAAGACGTGAAGACTCTGGAAAGAGTGCAGAGAAGAGCAACCAAGAGGATTAGGGGACTGGAGACTAAAACATATGAAGAACGGTTGCAGGAACTGGGTTATGTCTAGTTTGATGAAGAAAAGGACCAGGGGAGACATGATAGCAGTGTTCCGATATCTCAGGGGTTGCCACAAAGAAGAGGGAGTCAAATTATTCTCCAAGGCACCTGGGGGCAGGACAAGAAGCAATGGGTGGAAACTAATCAAGGAGAGAAGCAACTTAGAACTAAGGAGAAATTTCCTGACAGTTAGAACAATTAACCTCTGGAACAGCTTGCCTCCAGAAGGTGTGAATGCCCCAACCCTGGAAGTCTTTAAGAAGGTGTTGGAGAACCACTTGTCTGAAATGGTATAGGGCTTTCTGCCTAGGCAGGGGGTTGGACTAGAAGACCTACAAGGTCCCTTCCAACTCTGCTATTGTATTGTATTGTAATAGATCCATTGGAAACTCCTGCCAAGGCTGAATGTGAATTACTAAAATAAACGAAACAAGGATTTAACACCAGAGACCAGTTAGCAAATGGCTGCCACCCCAGCCGTCCAGGGAGAATTTGAACAAAGGACACACTGAATCACAGGGGAAGCCGTGTCCAAACAGGAAGAAGCTGGACTCTTCAAAGGAGAAGGAGAAGAAACGCTCAAGAGAGGCTCAATAGGTCACCTTGGGTCCTATTGCGATGTCATCTTCGCCTCCGTCTATGTGAAAAGCCTGAGAACGCCGATAGCCAGCCCACTCGGGATCGGATAAGAATCAAAAGCTGGATTTTTGGAAGAACTACAAAGAAGGAGAAAAGGAAGAGTCTGAGATTGTTGTTGGGTTTTTTTTTGTGTGACACCCACAATGTTGTTGCCTCTTTGCTTGCTTTCACGCCAATGCATTGTTAAGTGTGTGGATATTGATCTCAATAGCTTCCCTTGGTATCTCGGCCTTCTGTGGCCTCAGGAAACCCAGCAAAGACAGTTCGGCATCATTTCCAACCGCCCACTAGAAATTCATTTCTCGGCTCAAAACGAGATGCTTAAACATCTTCCAAGCACTTGGCACACACAAGTGAGCTGTGCATCACAAGCCTGTGGAACAGTTTGTCTTAAATCTGCCATCATTTTTCCTCAGTATATCGCTCTTTTGGGAGGAAATACAAGGAACATTTTCAAAGCTAAGTGATGTTCAGCCAAGATCCTAATTGACTCTGTTGGAAAATATATATATACAATAATACAATAGCAGAGTTGGAAGGGACCTTGTAGGTCTTCTAGTCCAACCCCCTGCGTGGGCAGGAACCTTATACCATTTCAGACAAATGGCTGTCTAACATCTTCTTAAAGACTTCCAGGGTTGGGGCATTCACAACTTCTGGAGGCAAGCTGTTCCAGAGGTTAATTGTTCTCACCGTCAGGAGATTTCTCCTTAGTTCTAAGTTGCTTCTCTCCTTGATTAGTTTCCACCCATTGCTTCTTGTCCTGCCCCCAGGTGCCTTGGAGAATAGTTTGGCTCCCTCTTCTTTGTGGCACCCTCTGAGATATCGGAACACTGCTATCATGTCTCCCCTGGTCCTTCTCTTCATCAAACTAGACATACCCAGCTCCTGCAGCCGTTCTTCATATGTTTTAGTCTCCAGTCCCCTAATCATCTTGGTTGCTCTTCTCTGCACTCTTTCCAGAGTCTCCACGTCTTTTCTACATCGTGGCGACCAAAACTGTATGCAGTATTCCAAGTGTGGCCTTACCAAGGCACTATACAGTGGCATTAACACTTCACGTGATCTAGATTCTATCCCTCTGTTTATGCAGCCTAGAACTGTGTTGGCTTTTTTGGCAGCTGCTGCGCACGGCTGGCTCATATTTAAATGGTTGGCTCTTGTTCTGTTTTCCCTTGCAAAGCTGATATTGAAACATGGCACGATCCAAAACAGCTGATGAAATGGTCTTCCTTCTTTGGACATCTGTTTTTCAACTTTGGTAGCAGTAGATAAAGGACCAAAAGAAGAGAAAACCCAGAAAGCCAGATTCAGATTAACTCAGATTAATCTCAGATTAATTATTCAGATTCAGAGTTGGAAGGGACCTTGGAGGTCTTCTAGTCCAACTGCTTGCTTAGGCAGGAAACCCTATACCGTTTCAGACAAATGGCTATCCAACAACTTCTTAAAGACTTGCAGTGTTGGGGCATTCACAACTTCTGGAGGAATTCTGATTAATTGTCCTAACTGTCAGGACATTTATCCTCAGTTCTAAGTTGCTTCTCTCCTTGATTAGTTTCCACCCATTGCTTCTTGTTCTGCCCTCAGGACCTTTGGAGAATAGCTTGACTCCCTCTTCTTTGTGGCAGCCCCTGAGATATTGGAAGACTGCTATCATGTCTCCCCTATTGCCACTCCAATTCTGCTCTTTGTTAGGTCAGACATACCTAGTTCCCTCAATTGCTCACTATTTACAGATTATTTACGAGCGTTACAGACCCTTCCTCTTGAACAAGGAAGAAACATTTCACCTCACATTGGTCAGAATCAAACTAGAGCTGGAAGGGACCTTGAGGGTCGCCTAGTCCAGCCCCCTCCTCAAGCAAGCAAGAGATCCTATACCAGTGATGGCAAATCTTTTTGTAAAGGTGTGCCAAAATTGTGTGCACATGCCCACAATGCAATGTGCCCCTCCCACCTGTGCATGCACACACAACCACCCCACAGGCATGGGGGAGTTTCCACCCTCCCCAGGCTCGGAAGGCTTTCCTGAAGCCTGGGGAGAGTGAAAACAGCCTCCCCTGGAGGTCCTCCGGAAGCCAGAAATGGATCATTTCTGAACTTCCGGCTGGCCCGTATTTCACCTTCTGGAAACAGCCTCCCCTGGTCCTCCGGAAGGCTGAAAATCAGCTGACCAGGGCATGCATGCGCACCGGAGCTGACGGCTCGCGTGCCAGCAAATATGGCTCCATGTGCCACCTGTGGCATGCGTGGTTTGCCACCACGGTCCTATACCATTTCGGACAAGTGGCTGTCCAGTCTTTTGTTAAAAACTTCCAGCATAGTGGTGGGATTCAATTTTTTTACTACCGGTTGTGTGGGCGTGGCTTGGTGGGCGTGGCTTGATGGGCTGTCAGTCTGTCTGTGGCCTAGAGGTAGAGCTCTTGCCTCACAAACAGGAGGTTGTGAGTTCGATCCTAGGTAGAGGCAGATGTAGGGGTCTCCTGCTTGGGCTGGACTAGATGACTAGATGGACTTCCAGTTCTGTTTATCTATCTATCTATCTATCTATCTATCTATCTATCTATCTATCTATCTATCTATCTATCTATCTATCTATCTATCTATCTATCTATCTATCTATCTATCTATCTATCTATCTATCTATCCACCTACCTACCTACTTACCTTATTTCTCCCTCTCTATCTATCCCTTGGGGGTCATCTAGTCCAACTCCCTGCCTAGACAGGAAGCCCTATCTACCTACCTACCTACCTACCTACCTACCTACCTACCTACCTACCTACCTACCTACCTATCTATCTATCTATCTATCTATCTATCTATCTATCTATCTATCTATCTATCTATCTATCTATCTATCTATCTATTACAGGGAAAGGATACTGAAAAATCCCCATTCTGTCCCCACCCCACTAACCTGCTTTCCAGTTTCGTTCTCCTATTCAGGGCAACAAAAAAGATCAGCTCGGAGGCTGGGAGGCAACGGGAGCGAAGCCAGCCTATTTGACGGTTCTCCGAACTACTCAAAGTTTCCGCTACCAGTTCTCCAGAACCTGTCAGAACTGGCTGAATATCATCTCTGAGATCAACCCTGACTGCTCTTTAGAAGGCCAGATCCTGAAGAGGAAACTCAAATACTTTGGCCACCTAATGGGAAGGAAGGACTCCCTGGAGAAGAGCCTCATGCTGGGAATGATGGAGGGCAAAAGAAGAAGAAGGGGATGACAGAGAAGAAGGTGGCTGGATGGAGTCACCGAAGCGGAAGGCATGAGCTTAAATGGACTCCTGAGGATGGTAGAGGACAGGAAGGCCTGGAGGAACGTTGTCCATGGGGTCGTGATGGGTCGGACACGACTTCACAACTAACAACAATCTCTTCTATCTATCTCTCTTCTCTCTCTCTTTTCTCTCTCCCTCTTTCTCTTCTCTCCCTCCCTCCCTCCTCTCTCTCTTTATCTTCTCTCTTTCTCTTCTCTCTCTCTCTCTCTCTCTCTTTTCCCTTTATTTTTCTCTCTCTATCTCTTCTTTCAACTACTTTGAAACTCAAGTATTTTGGCCACCTAATGGGAAGGAAGGACTCCCTGGAGAAGAGCCTCATGCTGGGAACGATGGAGGGCAAAAGAAGAAGAAGGGGACGACAGAGAAGGAGGTGGCTGGATGGAGTCACCGAAGCAGCCAGTGTGAGCTTCAATGGACTCCAGAGGATGGTAGAGGACAGGAAGGCCTGGAGGAACGTTCTCCATGGGGTCGCGATGGGTTGGACAAGACTTCACAACTAACAACAACAACAATCCATTTTCTCTCTCTCTCTCTCTTTTGTCTCTCTCTTCTCTCTCTCTCTTTCTTTCTTTCTCTCTCTCTTTTTTCTTTCTCCTCTCCCTTTTTCTCTCTCCTTCTCTCCCTCTTTATACCTTTTCTTCTCTTTCCCTCTCTCTTCTTTCCTTCTCTCTCTTTTTCTCCCTTCTCTCTCTCTCACGCTTTCTCTTCTCTCCCTCCCTCCCTCCTTCTCTCTCACACACACTCTTTTTATCTTCTCTCTCTCTTTCTCTTCTCTCTCTCTCTCTCTTTTCCCTTTCTTTTTCTCTCTCTCTTCTCTCAACTACTTTGAAACTCAAACACTTTGGCTGTCTAATGAGAAGGAAGGACTCCCTGGAGAAGAGCCTCATGCTGGGAAAGACGGAGGGCAAGAGAAGAAAGGGACGACAGAGAAGAAGGTGGTTGGATGGAGTCACCGAAGCAGCCGGCGTGAGCTTCAATGGACTCCAGAGGATGGTAGAGGACAGGAAGGCCTGGAGGAACGTTGTCCATGGGGTCACGATGGGTCGGACACGACTTCGCAACTAACAACGACAAATAGTAGTTCAGATTCATGGAGTGAGCTTAAGCTTGCGATAAACCTTTATACTGAATTTATACATGTTTTCTTGCTGCTGTGGCCTAGAGGTGGAGCTCTCGCCTCACAATCAGAAGGTTGTGAGTTCGATCCTAGGTAGAGGCAGATGTAGGGTCTCCTGCTTGGGGCAGGGGGTTGGATTAGATGACCTGTAAGGTCCCTTCCAACTCAGTTAATCTGTTATACTCAATACCACCTCTGTTCCAGTGCCGAGCAGCTCTTTCCTTGAGAGCAAGCAAAAACGCCCTCTTAGCTTATCTTGATTTCCAGCTAACATGGTTCAGAGTCGTCTTTCAAGCCCACACAGTGACGAGGGGTCTGCTTTTGTCCCAGATCTTGTAACATAAACAGAGAAATCCGTGGGGAATAATAAAGAAAGGGAGGCCGGAGAAGGAGGGACGGAATGAGCCTGCAATCCTAAAAATGGATGAGATGCATCAGTCATGAGCAACGGGAATTGAGGGCTGAAGGAATAAATTAGGAAACAAGTTCTCCTCATGAAATAAGTAGAGCTGGGTGACTCACTGGGACCTCTGAGGGGAAACATGTGGGAAGGATCAGGAAAGGGAGTTTTGATCCCACTGTGACCCAAAGGCTATTCAATCAGCAGCAAAGAAATAACCTTCAGAAAAATAAAAGTCAGAAAAGGGAAGGCATAAAAAGATTTCGCAGCTTGTTATCCTGAAGGAACACGATGTCATAGAAAAGGAGGCAAACTACCTCATACAATACAATACAATAGCAGAGATGGAAGGGACCTTGGAGGTCTTCTAGTCCAACTCCCTGCCTAGGCAGGAAACCCTATACCATTTCAGACAAATGGATATCCAATATCTTCTTAAAGACTTCCATTCACTCTTCTCTTCTCTTCTCTTCTCTTCTCTTCTCTTCTCTATTCTTTATTCTCTTCTCTTCTCTATTCTTTATTCTCTTCCCTTCTTTCTTCCCTTCTCTTCTCTATTCTCCTCTCTTCTCTTCTCCCTTCTCTTCTCTCTTCTCATCTTCTCTCAACACAATACAATAGCAGAGTTGGAAGGGACCTTGGAGGTCTTCTAGTCCAACCCCTTGCCTAGGCAGGAAACCCTATACCATTTCAGACAAATGGATATCCAACATCTTCTTAAAGACTTCCAGTCCTCTTCTCTTCTCTTCTCTTCTCTTCTCTTCTCTTCTCTTCTCTTCTCTTCTCTTCTCTTCTCTTCTCTTCTCTTCCCTTCCCTTCTCCTCTCCTCTTCTCTTCTCTCTTCTCCCCTTTTCTCCCTTCTCTTCCCTCTTCTCATCTTCTCTCAACACAATACAATAGCAGAGTTGGAAGGGATCTTGGAGGTCTTTCTTCCAATTCTTCTTAAAGACTTCCAGGGTTGGAACATTCACAACTTCTGGGGGCAACTTCTGTTCCACTGATTAATTGTCCTAACTGTCAGGAAATTTGTCCTCAGTTCTAAGTTGCTTCTCTCCCTGATTAATAATAATAATAATAATAATTTTAATTTGTAAAACCGCACCCTCTCCCCACAGGGACTCGGGGCGGTGCACAGGTAGAATAAAAACCAAATACATACAACAATTCTAAAAACAAATTAAATATAACCTGCGCTAAAATTCCCATTAAAACTAAATAATACTAATTCCCCATAAAACCCCAGAGGCAGAGAGACTCATCCTAGGCCGGCCAGACAGAAAAAGTGAGTCTTTAATTTAAGACGGAAGGAGCGGAGGTCCGTGGTCGTCCTGATATCGGGGGGGAGGTCGTTCCAGAGGGCCGGGCCCGCCACAGAGATAGCCTTTCCCCTGGGTGTCGCCCGCTGACAGTGTCTAGTGGACGGCACCCGGAGAAGTCCCTCTCTGTGGGAGCGAATCGGCCGCGAGGATGTATGAGGCAGGATCCGATCCGATTAGTTTCCACCCATTGCTTCTTGTTCTGCCCTCAGGTGCCTTGAAGAATAGTTTGGCTCCCTCTTCTTTGTGGCACCCTCTGAGATATCGGAACACTGCTATCATGTCTCCCCTGGTCCTTCTTTTCATTAAACTAGACCTACCCAGTTCCTGCAACTGTTCTTCATATGTTTTAGCCTCCAGTCCCTTAATCCTCTTTGTTGCTCTTCTCTGCACTCTTTCTAGAGTCTCCACATCTTTTCTACATCGTGGCGGCCAAAACTGAATGCCGTATTCCAAGTGTGGCCTTCCCAAGGCCTTATAAAGTGGCATCAACACTTCACGTGATCTTGATTCTATCCCTCTGTTGATGCAGCCTAGAACTGTGTTGGCTTTTTAGGCAATTGCTGGCTCATATTTAAATGGTTGTCTGCCTGAAAGTTTTCTGCAATTTTACCGGGAAGTAAATGTTGTTATTTTTATTTTGAAATTTTATTTCATTTATGTTGAAATTAATTTGGGGGGGAGGAGGAGCAAAACCCATCACTCCAAATGGGCCTTCTGATTCAGTTCTTGGGCCTGAACTCAAGAGTTTTCTTCTTGTTCTCACAAAGCATTGCCACGAATGAGCATTTTCGAATATCGAATATTTATCGAATATTTATTTGTATAACCGCGTCCTCTCCCCTAGGGGACTCGGAGCGGTGTACAGGGAGGAATAAAACAGCATAAAATATATACATGAATACAATAAATACAATAAAAACAAATTAAATTTGACTATCCCTGCACTAAAATTCCCATTTAAAATTAACAATCCCTAATCCCTGGGCAGAGACTAACCTAGGCCGGCCAAGCAGAAAAAGTGAGTTTTTAATTTCTGACGGAAGGAGCGGAGGTCCATAGTTGTTCTAATGTCGGGGGGAAGGTCGTTCCAGAGGGCTGGGCCACAGAGAAGGCCCTTCCCCTGGGCGTCGCCCGCTGACAAAGTCTAGTCAGGACATGAAGGTAAATCGGATTATGAGTAAAGTTTTCTTGCTTGCCTCACTAGTTATATCCTCAGAGGAATAACCGTCGATTTACAATGTAAATTTATTTATTCATTTTGTGGTGATGTAGTGGACAAAAATAAACATTGCTATTATTATTGGCAAACAAAGAGAGGAATGAAGAAAGAAGAGGTGGGGAGGGAAAGGGAAAGAGAGAGGCAGGCAGGAAGGAAGGAAAGAAGGAAGGAAGGAAGGAAGGAAGGAAGGAAGGAAGGAAGGAAGGAAGGAAGGAAGGAAGGAAGGAAGGAAGGAAGGTAAGAAGATGGGGTTACCATAACTTGGTGCCAAACTCCAGGAGACCACTAGGTGGCAGAAAAGGCATCTCAAAACTGTAGTAGCCACCTACCGATTGACTAGAACAGGGGTCTGCAAAGTCTGCTCTTTTAAGACTGGTTGACTTCAATTCCCAGAAGTCCACCAGTCTTAAAAGAGCCGACTTTGCAGACCCCTGGACTAGAATTTTGCAGTTTAGATGTTGCAAATTCCAGGATTCAAGGTAAAGGTAAAAGTTCCTCTTGCACGTATGTGCTAGTCGTTCCTGTCTCTAGGGGGCGGTGCTCATCTCCATTTCAAAGCCGAAGACCCACTGCTGTCTCCATGGTCATGTGGCCGGCATGACTAAACACCGAAGGCGCACGGAACGCTGTTCCCTTCCCACCAAAGGTGGTTCCTATTTTTCTACTTGCATTTTTTACCTGCTTTCGAACTGCTAGGTTGGCAGAAGCTGGGACAAGTAGCAGGCGCTCACTCCGTTACATGGCGCTAAGGAGTCGAACCGCCGAACTGCCGACCTTTCTGATCGACAAGCTCAGCATCTTAGCCAAGTCACCGCATTCCAGGATTAGGTTAATTCAAAGCACTTAAATTGCTATGAAATTAAGCTACCTTCTCAATTTTTACAGTACGTCAAGTCACACAATAACCAAACCGACTGGATCCGCAGTCTATTTTAGACTTCTTCTGGAAAAGAACTCGCTTTCAATCGAGGCAACCTTAAATGCAATTTTATAATCTGTTAAGATTACCGGGAGGAATATCCTCAACTTCAGATAGGCAGACGATACCACTCAAAGGGCAGAAAATGAAGAAGAACTAAAGAGCCTCTTGATGCGGGTGAAAGAGGAAAGTGCAAAAGTTGGTTTGAAACTCAAAAAGTTTTTTTTAAAAAAAAGGTAAGATCATGTCCCGTCACTTCTTGGCGAATAGAAGGGGAAGAAAGAGAAGCAGTGAGACATTTTATTTTCTTGGCCTCTAAAAATGCAGATAAGGACTGCAGAAACGAAATTTAACAACATTTGGTGGGATTCAATTTTTTTTACTACCGGTTCCGTGGGCGTGGCTTGGTGGGCATGGCATGGCTTTGGTGGGCGTGGCTTGGTAGGCATAGTACGGGAAGGATACTGCAAAATCTCCATTCCCTCCCCACTCCAGGGGAAGGATACTGTAAAATCTCCATTCCCTCCCCACTCCAGGGAAAGGATATTGCAAAGTCCCCATTCCTTCCCCACTCCAGGGGAAGGATACTGTAAAATCTCCATTCCCTCCCCACTCCAGGGGAAGGAAACTGCAAAATCTCCATTTCCTCCCCACTCCAGGAAAAGGATATTGCAAAGTCCCCATTCCCTCCCCACTCCAGGGGAAGGATACTGTAAAATCTCCATTCCCTCCCCACTCCAGGGGAAGGAAACTGCAAAATCCCCATTCCCTCCCCACTGCAGGGGAAGGAAACTGCAAAATCCCCATTCCCTCCCCACTCCAGGGGAAGGAAACTGCAAAATCTCCATTCCCTCCCCACTCCAGGGGAAGGAAACTGCAAAATCTCCATTCCCTCCCCACTCCAGGGGAAGGAAACTGCAAAATCCCCATTCCCTCCCCACTGCAGGGGAAGGAAACTGCAAAATCACCATTCCCTCCACACTCCAGGGGAAGGATACTGCAAAATCTCCATTCCCTCCCCACTCCAGGGGAAGGAAACTGCAAAATCTCCATTCCCTCCCCACTCCAGGGGAAGGAAACTGCAAAATCTCCATTCCCTCCACACTCCAGGGGAAGGAAACTGCAAACTCCCCATTCCCTCCCCACTGCAGGGGAAGGAAACTGCAAAATCTCCATTCCCTCCCCACTCCAGGGGAAGGATACTGCAAAATCTCCATTCCCTCCCCACTCCAGGGGAAGGAAACTGCAAAATCTTCATTCCCTCCCCACTCCAGGGGAAGGAAACTGCAAAATCTCCATTCCCTCCCCACTCTAGGGGAAGGAAACTGCAAAATCCCCATTCCCTCCCCACTCCAGGGGAAGGATACTGCAAAATCTCCATTCCCTCCCCACTTCAGGGGAAGGAAACTACAAAATCCCCATTCCCTCCCCACTCCAGGGGAAGGATATTGCAAAGTCCCCATTCCCTCCCCAGTCCAGGGGAAGGATACTGCAAAATCCCCATTCCCTCAGCTAGGACTCGGGAGGCAGAGAACAGATGGGGGCGGGGCAAGTCAGAGATGGTATTTGCCGGTTCTCCAAACTACTCAAAATTTCCGCTACCAGTTGTCCAGAACTGATCAAAACCTGCTGAGTACCATCTCCGAAATCTTGCTTCTTGGGAGGAAAACTATGGCAAACCTAGGCAGCATATTAGTAGAAACATGGACCTTGCTGGCAAAAGTCCATATAGTCAAAGCTATGGTTTTCCCAGTAGTAAGATAGGGCTGTGAGAGTTGGATCATAAGGAAAACTGAGCCCTGAAGAATTCATGCTTTCAAATTATGCTGGAGAAGATTCTTAAGAATCCTTTGGACTGCAAGGAGATCCAATCAGTCCATCCTAAAGGAAATCAACCCTGACTGTATTTGGAAGGACGGATCCTGAAGCTGAAGCTCCAATACTTTGGCCACTAATGAGAAGGAAGGACTCTTTGGAAAAGACCCTGATGTTGGGGAAGATGGAAGGCAAAAGGAGACGGGGCGGAAGGACGGGGGCAGACATGATAGTAGCCTTCCAATATTTGAGGGGCTGCCACAGAGAGGAGGGGGTCAAGCTATTTTCCAAAGCACCTGAAGGCCAGACAAGGAAGAATGGATGGAAACTGACCAAGGAGAGATTCAACCTGGAAATAAGGAGAAATTTCTTGGCAGTGAAAGCAATCAACTCATGGAACAGAAGTTGCCTTCAGAAGTTGTGGGAGCTTCATCCCTGGAAGCTTTCAAGAAGAGACCGGACTGCCATCTGTCAGAAATGGTGTAGGGTCTCCTGCTTGGGCAGGGGGTGGGACTAGATGGCCTACAAGGTCCCTTCCAACTCTGTTAATCTGTTATCTGAAAAGACCCTGAAGTTGGCAAAGATGGAAGACAAAGGAAGAACGGTACGGCTGAGACTGAGATTGTTAAATAGCGTCATCGATGCTATGAACATGAATTTGGGGAAACCCCAGGGGACAGTGGACCCCTGGGAATCAGGTGTGCTATAGTCCATGGAGTCATGAAGAGTCGGACATGACTTAGTGACTCAACAACAACAACAATTAACATTTAGGAACCCAGATTGCGATCCTACAGTCCGAGAAGGTTTGCACACCATTTCCACAGTCAAGGACCATGCATGGATTCCGACAGAATTCCGAAAGGAGATAAGGAGTGTTAGGGATGTAATCCTAGTGTTGGGTTGGCAATATATATATATATATATAAGCCATGATTGGAATATTGTATCTGTAACTTTAACTGCTACAGTGAGATGTGATTGGTTGCTGTTTCCTCAATCAGCCATAAGAGGGAGCCAGAATTACTGTTAGACGCTGATCCTTGGATGATGGCTGCTCTGTATGTCAGTTATTGATCAGCGAGAAGAATCGTGAATTGACCAACTGTAGGCCAAAGTTTGAGTAATAGATTGTGTATATGATGCAGGACTACTTATCACTTGTTTGTGAAGAAGTTTCTCTCACTTTATTTTCCAACGCAAGTAAAAATCTACTTGTTTTACCTTCAGTGTCTGTGACTGATAGTGTGGATATTGAGCAACATATCTCTCGCTACATTCCGTTGCACATTTTTCGGTCTCCTAACGGAGATATCCTCCACAAGAAGGACGGCTTGGTTGAGTGACAATTCAAAGCCTTACAACTATCTCCTCTTTCAGATGTATGGGTGCGAGCGCTTGTTGGCTTAGGAGGGGAAAACGTGACCCCCGTTCTTTGAGTGCCAAAGAAAATAAAAACCACAAGAATTCTCATGCTGCGGGAACCTTTTCAATTACGCCGAGAGACGACCGAAGATCCATTTCAAATTTTCCCACAACTGCTTCAGATCTTTTAATTATCTAGTAATGCAATTAGAATTGCTTACCTATAATTGCAATCAAGACTTTAGAAATGTATTTTTTCCCCTCGCACATAGTCTCTCTCTCCCTCCCTCCTCCTCCCTCCCTCTCTCTTAATAAAGCATGCAAGATAAATGAGGAGGGGGGAGGAATAGGAGTGAAAGATACCCACGGCATACAATTTTAGGTCTGTACGTCTCTCCGGGCCCGCCTTGCCCATTCTTTGCATTCTGATTATAGCGGTTAGTTATTCTAGGGAGCCAAATCATAAATGTAACCGAATGGAATGCTAGAGTTTGTCCATTTATTTATTTATTTATTTATTTATTTATTTATTCAATTTATACCCCGCCCTTCTCCAAACGGACCCAGGGCGGCGCACAGGAAAATTAAAATACATACAAAACATCATATAAAATTTAAAAAAACTAATTCTGTGTTAAAACCAGATTAAAATCCCCAAATTTAAAAACTATCTGAAAGTCAGTTTAGGGGGCTACGCTAGGCCGGCTAGATGGAACAAATGTGTCTTAAGACACTTGCGGAAGAGGCGGAGGTCAGAGATGGTGCGAAGTTCAGGGGGTAAGTCGTTCCAAAGGGCTGGACCCGCCACAGAGAAGGCTCTCCCCCTGGGTGTCGCCAGTCGGCATTGTCCGGCCGATGGCACCCTGAGAAGGCCCTCTCTGTGGGAGCGTATTGGTCTGAGGGATGTATGGGGTAGGAGGTGGTCTCGCAAATAACTAGGCCCCGAGCCATGGAGCGCTTTAAAGATGGGCGTCAAAACCTTGACGCGCACCCGAAAGACCACAGGAAGCCAGTGCAGCTCGCGCAGGATAGGTGTTATGTGGGAGTGTCTAGGCGCTCCCGTAATCACCCGCGCGGCTGCATTCTGGACTAACTGCAGCTTTCGAGTGCACCTCAAGGGAAGCTCATTTATCAGCCTGGCTCCTCTGAAATAAAAGCTGCCCCCCAAAAATCTAACACAATCCTAGACTGAATTAAGAGAAGGATAGACCCAAAAAAAAAGAGATGTTGAGACTTGCAAAAAAACCTTAGAGTAGAGCAACTAAGATGATCAAAGGCCTGGCGATTAAAACATGCAAAGAACGGTTGCAAGACTTCAGTTTGGCTAGTCCAAAGAAAAGGAGGATTATGGGTGACATGAGAGCAGTCTTCCAGTATTTGAGGGGCTCAGGGGCTAAGACGCTGAGCTTGTCGATCAGAAAGGTTAGTAGTTCGGCGGTTCGAATCCCTAGCGCCACCTAACGGAGTGAGCTCCCGTTACTTGTCCCAGCTTCTGCAGTTCAAAAGCGTGTAAAAATGCAAGTGGAAAAATAAGAACCACCTTTGGTGGGAAGGTAACAACGTTCTGTGTGCCTTTGGCTTTTAGTCATGCCAACCACATGACCACGGAGACGTCTTCAGACAGCGCTGGCTCTTTGGCTTTGAAATGGAGATGAGCACCGCCCTCTAGAGTCGGGAACAGCTAGCACATACACTATATTGCCAAAAGTATTCGCTCACCTGCCTTTACTCGCATATGAATGTACAGTGAGTGGCATCCCATTCCTAATCCATAGGGTTCAATAGGCCGTCGGTCCACTGCGCACTCTTCTTCAGCTAATCTGAAGGCCACATGGAGTTTGGAGGTCTGTAGCGATGGACTCTGCAGGACGTTGGCAACCTCTTCGCACTAGGCGCCTCGGCATCCGCTGACCCCGCTCCATCCGTTTACGTGGCCTACCCCTTCGTGGCTGAGTTGCTGTCGTTCCCAAACACTTCCACGTTCTTATAATACAGCTGACAGTGGACGGTGGAATATTTAGGAGCGAGGATATTTCACGACTGGATTTGTTGCACAGGTGGCCTCCTATCACAGTTCCACGCTGAGCTCCTGAGAGCGACCCGTTCTTTCACCAATGTTTGTACAAACAGTCTGCATGCCTGGGTCCTTGATTTTATACACCTGTGGCCATGGAAGTGATTGGAACCCCTGATTTCTGATTATTTGGATGGGTGAGCAAATACTTTGGGCAATAGAGTGTATGTGCGAAAGGAACTGTTAGCTTTACTCTCAATTTCAGGGGAAAGTTTTCTTTAACTATGCTAGTATCTAAGTTACTTTTCCCTGCCAAGCCTCGGCTTCATTTGATATAATTTGCTGTTGAGGGGGAAAAGTTGGTCATCCTGCCTTTGTTGAAATGCCGTTCATTACTCTAATTGCCTTAATGGTGTTAATTGCGATGAAGAAGTAGAACTGTCAGTAAGGGATGGGTTATTTTTTTAATATTTTTTTTCTTTCCGCTTTGGCACCTGATGAAATTCTTTTCTCTTTTACCCTGTTTAAATGCTTTCAAATTTCATCATCTTATACTGCTGGGTATTACAGGTCAGCGGGGAGTTTCAAATTTTTTTAGAACCTACTCTGTAGGTGTGGCCTATTTTGTGGGCCTGGCTTGGCAGTCATGTGACAGGATGGGAGTGGCCACCTTTTAAAATGTGGTGAAACTCATTTAACAACGCTCTTGCTTAGCAACCAAACTTTTGGATTCAATTGTGATGATAAATTCTTTCTTTCTTTCTTTCTTTCTTTCTTTCTTTCTTTCTTTCTTTCTTTCTTTCTTTCTTTCTTTCTTTCTTTCTTTCTTTCGGCCAGTTTTACTTCCAGGTACGCCGGTAGAACCCCCTCTCATCGGTTCTCTAAATTTCACCAACCGGCTCTCGCGAGTAGGTGCGAACCTGCAGAAACCCACCACTGGTACAGGTGTTGGCAACATTAGAAGAATGCAGTACATACACAAGATATTCCCAGGAAATAAAGGAGAAATGCTGTAAAGG
>CM077648.1:116682668-116735168 GCA_039707465.1 Rhabdophis nuchalis
AAGAGAGAGCTAGTTTGATGTACTGATTAAAGGCCACTAATAGTAAATAGTAAAGCACAGCAAAAAAAATACAAAAAGTGTAAAATATTCTACCAACCAACTTTGTGCCCCAAAAGATTTATAACTTCCTCAGGTCAAAAAGTTATTTGCCAACAGCCAGTAGCTCCCTTTTCTTCTCTGACACATTCCAACATTGGGACATTTCTTCAAGCTCTTTTCTCATCTCTCAGCTTCCAAATCTTGTATGGATGGGTAGTTTTCTTTCTGTTTTGTTTTTCAAAAATATTTGTTTATGTGAAGATCATTTCGCCCCCGTGATGATTGTGATTCTTTCACAAAGTCATCCACTTCAGTGACAAAATGCTGAAGAGTTTGGGAAGGTGTTTTGTTCTGGTTCCTTCGTTTTTGTTCTGCTTTGGTGTGGAAGAAATGAGGGGAAGAAATGAGAATGAAAAGGATTTGTGTGTGTATTTTTGTACACATATATGTATTAGGGATGGATGCGCGCCCTCAGAAAAGGCTCCACCTGCCACCTGTGGCACATCTGCCATAGGTTCGCCATCACGACCCTGCTTTCTTAGTCGCTCTTGTCTTCTGGCAGCTCTGAGCAGGAGCACACCGGGAACAGGCTCCAGCTCTTCTTCTGCCTCACTGCTGTCTAGCTCCCTCTCTGCCTCTGACGCAGAGTCCTCCTCAGAGCCTTCCCCAGACTCCAGGACTGGCCCACGTTCCTCCCCAACCCTCCTCACTGTCTGACTCTGCTGCCAGCTCTACAGACCACAGCAACCTTTTCATCATTCAGTTTTGGTCACCACGATGTAGAAAAGACGTGGAGACTCTAGAAAGAGTGCAGAGAAGAGCAGCAAAGAGGATTAGAGGACTGGAGGTTGAAACATATGAAGAGCGGTTGCTGGAACTGGGTTTGTGTAGTTTAATGAGAAGAAGGACTAGGGGAGACATGATAGCAGTCTTCCAATATCTCAAGGGTTGCCCCAAAGAAGAGGGAGTCAAGGTAGAACAAGAAGCAATGGGTGGAAACTAATCAAGGAGAGAAGCAACTTAGAATTGAGGAGAAATTTCCTGACAGTGAGAACAATTAATCAGTGGAACAGAAGTTGCCTCCAGAAGTTGTGAATGCCCCAACACTGGAAGTCTCTAAGAAGATGTTGGATAGCCATTGGTCTGAAATGGTGCAGGGTTTCCTGCCTAGGCAGGGGGTTGGACTAGATGACCTCCAAGGTCCCTTCCAACTCTGCTATTGTATTATTATATAATTAATCAGTGGAACAACTTGCCTCCAAAAGTTGTGAATGCTCCAAAACTGGACGTTTTTAAGAAGAGATTGAACAACCATTTGTCTGATGTGGTGTAGGGTTTCCTGCCTAAGCAGGGGGTTGGACTAGATGACCTCCAAGGTCCCTTCCAACTCTGTTCTTGGATGTATGTATCTAGAGCCAAAGAGTCTGAGAGCAAAAAAGACCTATGCCAGCCCTCAGCATTTTGAGATGTCCGTTGAGGATATTTCTGCCGCTTGTTTCCTTAGAAAAGTTAAAAAAAAAAAAAATACCCTTAACTTTCCAATAGGGTTGATCCGATGGGTGGGCTGTAGCTATCAGTTACTCCCTGTGTACAAACTCCGGCAAAGTCTCACTTGCTGTTGATTCCCAAACAGGCCAGAGGTTAACCTGTTGAGCTGAGAACGGATCCCCAAACAGACATTAATGTCTTAATGCATTTAGCAAGTTATAGATCTTCGAAAGCCTGTATTTGAATGAGCTTTATTGTTCCTTCTAAGTGGCCAAGGTCACCAGTGGCTGAGGGCACCTAAAATTCCTAAGTCAACAGAGCTCAGCTTACACCCACACCCTGAGTCCCTAAAAGTTATTATTTCAAAGCAATGCAGATATACATTATACCCTCCCTCCCTCCATCTCTCTCTCCCTCCATCTCTCTCTCTCTCTCTCCCCCTCCCTCTCTCTCTCTTTAAAGGTTCATGTATCTTGAACCTCTCAAAGCGACCCCTGAAAACGGCTCCTGACTCCGTCTGAAGTGAGTTGATGTCGGAGCTTAACAGGGTGGCCATGTTTATCTCAAGAAATCCATCTTGGTGTTGACTTTTTTTTTCCACCTCATGTTTTGGGTAGGTGGCAAAATTCGGAGCCTTGCCCTTTTGACTCACTGCCCCTAAGAAGGAGAAGATTGACGCTAAGCCTCCCTTGTGCTGGACGGCAGGCTAAAGGGAGGCAGACTGGGTCTCCCAATCAATATTCGGGTTGCCGGAGGATTAGAATTAGTCAGAGGAGATCTGACAGTCTACCGGCAGGCCAACAGATCAATCAGAAATAGAGCTGGAAAGGACCTTGGAGGTCTTCTAGTCCAGCCCCCTGCTCAAGGAGGAGACCCAATGCCATTTCAGACAAGTGGCTGTGTAATCTCTTCTTCAAAACCTCGAGTAATGGAGTGCCCACAATTTCTGGTGGCAAGCTCTTCCACTGGTTAATTGTTCTCACTGTTAGGAAATCTCTCTCCTAGATTAGTTTCCACCCATTGCGTCTTGTTCTGCCCCCAGGTGCCTTGGAGAATAGCTTGACTCCCTCTTCTTTGGGGCAACCCCTGAGATATTGGAAGGCTGCTATCATGTCTCCCCTTAGTCCTTCTTTTCATTAAACTAGACTTACCCAGTTCCTGCAACCGTTCTTCATAGGTTTTAGCCTCCAGTCCCCAGTTCTGGATTGGTTCTCTCCTAGATTAGTTTCCATCCATTGCTTCTTCTCCTGCCTTCTGGTACTTTGGCATGCAGGCCACTACCTTGGTTCCCTGGATTTCATCTCAATCTTCCTGAAATCATGATGTACAGCTCCTCCCATCAGTCACTGGTGCTATGCAAGGACATTGTAGATACAACCAGTGACTTGGAGGTCTTCTGGTTCAGCCCCCTGCTAGAGTGGGAGAACCTATACCATTTCAGATGAGTGAGAGTCTCTAGACTCTTCTTAAAGACCTCCAGCCTGGGGAACCCAGAGGGTGAGGGAGCCCATCTAATGGCTTATTTAATCGTGGGTGGGTGGGAGGGTATTGTTTATTTTTATTTTGTGTTTTTAGTGTTTGTAAGCCGCCTAGAGTCAGTGTGAGCGAGTAGGCGGCTATATAAATGCAATCAATCAATCAATAAAGGGGAAGGAAGGAAGGAAGGAAGGAAGGAAGGAAGGAAGGAAGGAAGGAAGAAAGAAAAAAGAAAGAAAGAAAGAAAGAAAGAAAGAAAGAAAGAAAGAAAGAAAGAAAGAAAGAAAGAAAGAAAGAAAGAAAGAAAATGCAGAGACAGACAAATAGGAAGGGAGGGAGAAAGAGAGAGGGGGAAGAAAAAAGAGAGAGAGAGAGAGAAAGAAAGAAAGAAAGAAAGAAAGAAAGAAGTTAGAGACAGGCAGATAAGGGAGGGAAGGAGGGAGGGAAGAAAGGAAGAAAAAGAAAGAAGATAGAGACAGATAAGGAAGAGAGGGAGAGGGGGAAGAAAGGGGGGAGAGAGAGAAAGAAAGAAAGTAAGAGAGAGAGAGATGATAGACAAAGTTAAGGAAGAGGGGGAGGGAGGGGGGAAAAGAAAGAAAGAAAGAAAGAAAGAAAGAAAGAAAGAAAGAAAGAAAGAAAGAAAGAAAAGACATAGGAAAACACCACAATAAATTAGTCACTGTAAGGCAAAATTACACAACTGTGTCTCACTTGGGTCAGGTCATGCAAGGGAATTCACTGGATAAAGCAATTATGTTGAGAAGTATCGACAGTAAAAGGAAGTCAAACCATCAAAGAATATAATGACTGGACACCATCATATTCTGACAGCAATCAGAGCATAGAACAATTCAAAGAAATAATGCAAGATCGGAAGATGTGGAAAGACTTGGCCCATAGATTTGCTAAGTCGGACTCAACTGAATGGATGTCATCTTCTTCATCATCATCATCATCATCATCATCATCATCATCATCATCATCATCATCATCAAGTTGGTATCCTTCTATAGATCAGTCCCCCGTGTACAGTAGATTCTGATGGTGAACCTACATATTCCATAACTGGGATGACTCTTGGGTTGGCAAAAGATTTGGTACTGAATATGATCTAGAACAGGGGTAGTCAACCTTTTTATCCCTACCGCCCACTTTCGTTATCTCTGTTAGTAGTAAAATTTTCTAACCGCCCACCGGTTCCACAGTCATGGGGATTTAGAAAGTAGGGAAGTCAATTAAATTTAAAAAAGGAAAGTGCTTCAGTATCGGGCAAAGCCCCTCCCGCCCACCATGAAAGCTGGAATGCCCACTAGGGGGCGGTAGGGACCAGGTTGACTACCACTGATTCAGATTTAGAACATAGAACCATAAAGTTGGAAGGAACCTTGGAAGTCTTCTATTCCAGGGGTCTGCAAAGTCGGCTCTTTTAAGACTGGTGGACTTCAACTCCCAGAATTCCCCAGCCAGCATAGCTGGCTGGGGAATTCTGGGACTTGAAGTCCATCAGTCTTAAAAGAGCCGACTTTGCAGACCCCTGTTCTAACCCCCTGCTCAAGCTGGAGACTCTACACCAGAGGTTCCCAAACTTGGCAGCTTTAAGACTTGTGGACTTCAACTCACAGAATTCTTCAGCCAGCAGAGCTTTAAGCTCTCTTAAAGCTCTGCTGGCTGGAGAATTCTGGGAGTTGAAGTCCACAAGTCTTAAAGTTGCTACGTTTGGGAACCTCTGCTCGACACCATTCTGGACAAATGGTTGTCTAATCTCTTCTCGCAGACGTCCAGTGATGGAGCACCCACAAGCTCACTATCCAATTCTACTGCCAGCTCCACTGCCTGCTGGCGGGCCATAACAGAAACGGTTAAAAAAAAAAAACCCAACACAAAATAATCTTTAAGAATTTAATGATAATAATAAATAATGAGAAGAGAACGAAGGCTCCGGGACTGTCAGCCTGGCACCTTGGAAAAGACGGCAAGGTTCCTGGAAAATGCCAAAGATAAACACAACGTTGCATTGGATTGCCAAGATTCACTTCTTATTGTACTTTTTTCTTCTTCTGTATTGTAGCTCTGGGCTTAATTATAGCTGGCAGAAGATGGAGGGCGTCTGGCTGCCTCCTCTGGCGTTTGATGCTGAAGCCAGGGAAACTCCACAAGGTATGGCAAGATTTCTACCTTTGGGGCACTGGAGTTCAGAGAGGAACGGAGGAGCCTGACTTCCCTGGACCACTGGGAGTCTTGGCTGCATTTGCACCGTATTTTTCAGACTATAACACGCAGATAGATAGATAGATAGATAGATAGATAGATAGATAGATAGATAGATAGATAGATAGATAGATAGATAGATAGATAGATAGATAGATAATTAGATAAGATAGACAGACAGACAGATAGATTACATAGGTAGCAGTGGTGGATTTCTGCAGGCTCGCACCTACTCGCGAGAGCCGGTTGGTGAAATTTAGAGAACCGGTGAGAGGGGGTTCCACTGCCGTACATGGAAGTAAATCTGGCCCGCCGCTGCCAGTGACCCAACGGGAAGGAAAGGAAAGGAAGGAAGAAAGAAAAGAAAGAAAGAAAGAAAGAAAAGAAAGAAAGAAAGAAAGAAAGAAAGAAAGAATTTATCATCACAATTGAGTCCAAAATTTTGGTTGCTAAGCAAGAGCGTTGTTAAATGAGTTTCACCACATTTTAAAATGTGTCACATGACTGCCAAGCCACGCCCACAAAATAGGCCACACCTACAGAGTAGGTTCTAAAAAATTTGAAACCCACCACTGATAGGTAGGTAGGTAGGTAGGTGGGTGGGTGGGTGGGTGGGTGGGTGGGTGGGTGGAGGGAGAGAGAGAGAGAGAGAGAGAGAGAGAGAGAGAGAGATAGGTGGTTTGTAGGCATGTGGGGGGACAGAATGACAGGATAGATAGATAGATAGATAGATAGATAGATAGATAGATAGATAGATAGATAGATAGATAGATAGATAGATAGATAGATAGATAGATAGATAGATAGATAATTAGATAAGATAGACAGACAGACAGATAGATTACATAGGTAGCAGTGGTGGATTTCTGCAGGCTCGCACCTACTCGCGAGAGCCGGTTGGTGAAATTTAGAGAACCGGTGAGAGGGGGTTCCACTGCCGTACATGGAAGTAAATCTGGCCCGCCGCTGCCAGTGACCCAACGGGAAGGAAAGGAAAGGAAGGAAGAAAGAAAAGAAAGAAAGAAAGAAAGAAAAGAAAGAAAGAAAGAAAGAAAGAAAGAAAGAAAGAAAGAATTTATCATCACAATTGAGTCCAAAATTTTGGTTGCTAAGCAAGAGCGTTGTTAAATGAGTTTCACCACATTTTAAAATGTGTCACATGACTGCCAAGCCACGCCCACAAAATAGGCCACACCTACAGAGTAGGTTCTAAAAAATTTGAAACCCACCACTGATAGGTAGGTAGGTAGGTAGGTGGGTGGGTGGGTGGGTGGGTGGGTGGGTGGGTGGAGGGAGAGAGAGAGAGAGAGAGAGAGAGAGAGAGAGAGAGAGATAGGTGGTTTGTAGGCATGTGGGGGGACAGAATGACAGGATAGATAGATAGATAGATAGATAGATAGATAGATAGATAGATAGATAGATAGATAGATAGATAGATAGATAGATAGATAGATAGATAGATAGATAGATAGATAGATAGATAGATAGATAGGATAGACAGACAGACTGACAGAGATATAGATTTTGAAGAGGCAAATTTAAAAAAAAGGGTTTGCACTCTAAAGACCTCCCAAAAACGGCCCATTTTTTTGCGAAAATGGGACCATTTTCTTTTTCAAAAAAAGGGCATTAATAGCCTTTAGGAGGCATGTAGATTGCTTCGGTGGCGGGGGCCGGGGGGGACGGATGAGCAGAAACGGCCCATTTTTTGCAAGAACAGGCCTGTTTTTTGTTTAAAAAAGGGCATGCATAGCCTTTAGGATGCTTATAGAGTGCTGCTGGGGGGCAAGATTGAGCAAAAAATGGCCCGTTTTTCACTTATTTCTGCCCTCCCTAGCCCCCAGGAGCTCTCTGGAAGCCTCTTAAAAGCTATGCACGGCCATTTTGGAAGGGGGCGGGGCTTCAAAAGCAAAAAATATATGCTGTATTTGGTGTATAAGACGCACCCAGATTTTCAGCCTCTTTTTTAAGGGAAAAAGGTGCATCTTATACTCTGAACAATATTTATTTTCTTTGTGGTTTTTTCCAATGGCTCTTCTCTTCCTCTCCAACAAAAGCTGTTTACGTAACGATCTATCAAAGTCACCTTTTTTTAGAAATTATTTTTCCTTTCATATACATTCACAAATATACATTCTTGTAAATACTAATAACATTTATCTCTTAACTATAAACATTTATCCCTATCGTCTTACAAATATAGAGAACACAGTTGCGGTCAGGTTCTTGCCACCCTGTGCCTCCATCTTGTTTTGCAGCAACTTTACTCCTCCGTCTTCTCAACCTCCCTTCTCTACCTTTTTGCTTCCTCTTCTCCTTCTTCTTTTCTCCTTCTCCTCTCTTTCCCCCATTCCTCTTTTCTTCTCCACCTTCTTCCCCTCCCTCCCAGTGGTGAAATTCATTTTTTTTTAAAATTCTGGTTCTGTGGGCATGGCTTAGTAGGCATGGTGTGACTTGGTGGGTGTGTCAGGGAAATGATGCTGTAAAATCTCCATTCCCACCCTACTCTGGGGCCAGCCAGAGGTGGCATTTGCCGGTTCTCCAAATTACTCTAAATTTCTGCTACCAGTTCTCCAAACTATTCAAAATTTCCATTACCAGTTCTCCAAACTATTCAAAATTTCCACTACCAGTTCGCCAAACTACTCAAAATTTCCACTACCAGTTCTCCAAACTATTCAAAATTTCCACTACCAGTTCGCCAAACTACTCAAAATTTCCACTACCAGTTCTCCAAACTATTCAAAATTTCCATTACCAGTTCTCCAAACTACTCAAAATTTCTGCTACCAGTTCTCCAAACTACTCAAAATTTCTGCTACCGGTTCTCTGAACTATTCAAAATTTCCACTACCAGTTCTCCAAACCAGTTCTCCAAAATTTCTGCTACTGGTTCTCTGAACTACTCAAAATTTCTGCTACCAGTTCTCCAAACTATTCAAAATTTCCACTACTGGTTCTCTGAACTACTCAAAATTTCTGCTACCGGTTCTCTGAACTACTCAAAATTTCTGCTACCAGTTCTCCAAACTACTCAAAATTTCCGCTGCCAGTTCTCCAAACTACTCAAAATTTCCACTGCCAGTTCTCTGAACTACTCAAAATTTCTGCTACCAGTTCACCAAACTATTCAAAATTTCTACTACCAGTTCTCCAAACTACTCAAAATTTCTGCTACCAGTTCTCCAAACTATTCAAAATTTCCACTACCAGTTCTCCAAACTACTCAAAATTTCCGCTTCTAGTTCTCCAGAACCTGTCAGAACCTGTTGGATTTCAACCCTGCTCTCTCCTACTCTTACTTTCCCTCCCTTACTTCCTCTGCTTTGCCATTTCTTCCTTTCCCTTCTCATCCTCCCTCCTTTCCGTTGTTGCCCTCACCTGGGTAAGGTTGGATGAGGTTGGATGAAATCCCGTTGGTTAAGTTGTGCCCCACGAAGGGTTAATTTCCAAGCAAACGGGATGAAATTGGTTTTACGGTTTTTTCATTCTTGACGTCACTCCCATCCTGCCCCCGCGACGCCTATGCATCATGCTGGCACCTTCGAAACACAATTTCTTGGCTGCCTTGCCCTATGCTTTCCCCAAATTTTACACTAATTTGGGGAGGAAGAGGTGTGTTAATTGCAAAGGAAGGGCGGCCAAAAACGAATGAAAGTTGAACGAAAAGCAGTGACTTATATTTTGTAGCTGGTCCTAAGCAGAGTTTCAAGTGGGTACATGCTTAAGTGGATGCTTCAGACCATTCCAGAGAAAGAGGGCGCAGATAATAATTGGGCTTTCTCAGACGTTTCATTAAAGTGGGAAATTTGCAAAGAAAAAATAGCAAGCAGGTGGTGCTTTCCAGTTGCCCAGTCAGAATAACAAAAGAACAGAGGGAAGGATCTTGACAAGCTTGAACATTGGACACTATCTAATAAAATGAAATTCAATGGCGAAAAGAGTAAGGGTCTACATTTAGGCAACAAAAATGAAATGCACAGGTACAGTATAGCTGGTACCTTGCTCAATAGCAGTAGCTGTGAAAGGGATCTTGGAGTCCTAGTGGACAACCATTTAAATAGGAGCCAGCAGTGTGTAGCAGCTGCCAAAAAAGCCAACACAGTTCTAGGCTGCATCAACAGAGGGATGGAATCAAGATCACGTGAAGTGTTAATACCACTTTATAAGGCCTTGGGAAGGCCACACTTGGAATATGGCATTCAGTTTTGGTCACCACGGTGTAGAAAAGATGTGGAGACTCTAGAAAGAGTGCAGAGAAGAGCAACAAAGAGGATTAGGGGACTGGAGACTAAAACATATGAAGAACGGTTGCCGGAACTGGGTATGTCTAGTTTAATGAAAAGAAGGACCAGGGGAGACAGGATAGCAGTCTTCCAATATCTCAGGGGTTGCTACAAAGAAGAGGGAGTCAAACTATTCTCCAAAGCACCTGAGGGTAGAACAAGAAGCAATGGGTGGAAACTAATCAAGGAGAGAAGCAACTTAGAACTGAGGAGAAATCTCCTGACACTTAGGACAATTAATCAGTGGAACAGCTTGTCTCCAGAAGTTGTGAATGCCCCAACACTGCAAGTCTTCAAGAATACAATACAATACAATAGCAGAGTTGGAAGGGACCTTGTAGGTCTTTTAGTCCAACCCCCTGCGTAGGCAGGAACCTTATAGATGTTGGATAGCCATTTGTCTGAAATGGTATAGGGTTTCCTGCCTAGGCAGGGAGTTGGACTAGTTGACCTCCAAGGTCCCTTCCAACTCTGCTATTGTATAGAGTTGGAAGGGACCTCAGAAGTCTTCTAGTCTAGTGACCCTCAACCTTTGGGGCAACAGGGACTGGTTCCATAGGGAGAGGTGTTTCCATGGGCCAAAGGGGGAGTGGTTTTGAGTGCTGCCTGCATCCCACACATGGGGCTTCACTTCTTTGTGCGTCCCAGTATCTCGCATGCCGCGGATGTCAGACCTGCAGCCATCTTTTCTTTTGGATCTTTGGCCTGCCACACTTTCTATCATTCCCCTATGCATTTTCTATTGCGGGGAAATGGGAAGAGGGATTGTAGGATTGAGATGCTATGTAGCCATAACAAAATTCTTTCTAGAAAGCCAAGGTCATCCTTTGTCTCTGCGCCTTTCCATGCGCCTTTCTACTTGCGTTTTTTACGTGCTTTCGAACTGCTGGGTTGGCAGAAGCGGGCACAAGTCACGGGAGCTCACTCCATTATGTGGCGCTAAGGATTTGAACCGCCAAACTGCCCACCTTTCTGATTGACAAGCTCAGCCTCTTAGCCACTGAGCCACCTAATATTATAAGACAGGGTCTTATTTTCAGGGAAAACGCGGTACCTGTACCAAAAGCAACATCCAGCTCACAGGAAAGGAAGTGGATGGTTGAGAACTTGCGCAGAATGCAAATGAAATGGCCACTCGTGTGTCGTTCCCCCCCCCCCCCGGGATCAGGGTTTTGAAGAGGGGATCCACCAGAGTATAAGTACCGTATTTTTCGGAGTATAAGAAGATGCACCTTTTTTCCCTCAAAAAAGAGGGAGAAAATCTGGGTGAATCTTATACACTGAATAAAGCATTTTTGGCCTCCCGAAACCCCACCCCCTTTGCAAAAATGGACATGCATAGCCTTTAGGAGGCTTCCAGAGTGCTTCTGGGGGCTGGGGAGGGCAGAAATGAGCAGAAAATGGCTCTTTTTTTGCTCATTTGCCCCCCAGCCCCCAGGATCACTCTACAAGACTTCTAAAGGCTATGCATGCCCTGTTTGGGGCAAAAAACGGGCCCGTTTTTGCAAAAAATGGGTCGGTTTTTTGCTCATCTCCCCCCAGCCCCCAGGAGCACTTTGCAGGCCTCTCAAACTCTCTGCATGCCCCATTTTTCACCCAAAAATGAGGCATGCAGAAGGTTTGGGAGGCCTGCAGTGTGCAAAAAACTTTAAAAAAAAATTGACCTCTTCAAAATCTTGGTGCGTCTTATACCCCGGGGCGCCTTATACTCCGAAAAATACGGTAGATACTTTGATGTGTACTATCTCCATGCTTCTTTTCCCCTTGTGGAGAATAAACAGCCGGATGATAAGGGCTTCTCCCATTGCCAAAGGAAGGCGTCGTGTTTACCCATTGCTCCTATGCATGCAAATGGCTCATCCTTTTCTCCCTTTGACAAACCTATCTCTGCTTTGACAATCGCGTCGCCACGCTCCATGTTGGTTTGTTTCCTTTCCCGGTTCCTGACGCCGTATTACATTCTCTAATTTCCTTTTATCTTCTCTTAATTTTTTTTTTTTTTTTTTGGCCGTGTCTCAGGCCGTGTCTCTTTAAGACAAGTTAATTTAGTCAATTAATCCAGCTCGGTAGCCGATACCATCTTTAATTTATCCAGGTCCCTCTTTATTCTTCCTGGGATCCCTGTTTTTTCCATTAATTTCACGGAACGTTCTAATTTCGCAATTGAGGGTCATTTTTACCGCCGCACGCATGGACACGAGGAGGTGGAGATTCACCCGTATCAATTTCTCAGCTGTGGCACTCAGAGTTTTCCCCCCCATCTCAGGTCCCGAATTCATTACGCTCGCAATCTCCAAATGTTTGTTTGCTTCCTTGGCGAGACACACAATCACACCTGCTATCAACCCCTGGCTCTACCCTGGTCCTCCCTATTATTATTATTTTTGTTTTTTTAATCCATCCTTCACCAGAAAATAGAAAATATTGCAGCTGGGGGCAATCAGCCTTTATCCAACTGCTAGCAGCAAGAAACAGGATAACAAAATGTAAGGTTCCAAAGGATCGGCGTATTTGAAAGAGAGTCTCACCTTTCATTTCTCTAGAAAAGTTACTTTTCTGAGAGTTTGATTTTCTCTTTCCTAGCAAAGAATTATTCTGGAGTTCTTTCTCTCTTTCCTCCATTCCCTTCCTTCCTTCTTCCTTCCTTCCTCCCTTCCTTCCTTCCTTCCTTCTTTCCTTCTTTCCCATCTACCTCTACCTCTTCTTCCCTTTCTCCTTCTCCTCCCTTCTCCTTCCTTCCTTCCCCTGTTGCTGTTCTCCCCTTTTTTCCTCTCCTCCCTCCTTCCCTCGTCCATCACACCTTCTTTCATTCTTTCCTCCCTTTCCAGATATCTCTACCTCTTCTCCCCCTTCTTCTCTTCCCTCTTCTTTCCTTCCCCTCTTCCTTCCTTCTTTCCTTCCTTTCCAGCTATCTCTACCTCTTCTCCCCTTTCTTCTCTTCCTTCCTTCCTTCCTTCCTTCCTTCCTTCCTTCCCCTCTCTCTGTTCTCCCCTTTTTTCCCTGCCCTCACTCCTTCCCTCATCCTCCCTCCCTCCATTCCTTCTTTCCGTCCTTCCCATCTATTTCTACCTCTTCTCCCCTTTCTCCTCTTTCCTCCTTCCTTCCTCCCTTCCTTCCTTCTCCTCTCACTGTTCCACCTTTTCCCTCTTCTCCCTCCTTCCCTCGTTCTTCCTTCTTTCCTTCCTTCCTGTCTACTTCTACCTCTTCTCCCCTTTCTCCTTCTCCTCCTTCCTCCCCCTCTCACCGTTCTCCCCTTTTTCACTCTTCTCCCTCCTTCCCTCTTTTCTTTTCTTCCTCCTCCCTCCCCCCTCTCCCTCTTCTCTCCTTTCTCCCTCTCCTTCCCTCTTTACACCTCTCAAGGTTGCTCTTTTAATTTTATAATTTTAAACTTTGATATTTATTGGTTTTAAATTTATTTATCCAAATTTTAGCACAGATTTAGTAATTTAATTGTCTTTTATATTTTGTATTGTATTGTTGGGTTTTTATCTTTCTGTGCACTGCCCTGAGTCCCTTTTAGGTGAAATAGGGCGGTATATAAATTGAATAAACTAAACTAAACTCTTGTGGGAAAAATACAAGGAAGGAGCACCTTATGTTCATTCCCCACCTTGTGTTACTTCTAAATACTTCATACATCCCTCAGACCGATACGCTCCCACAGAGAGGGCCTTCTCAGGGTGCCGTCGGCCGGACAATGCCGACTGGCGACACCCAGGGGAAGAGCCTTCTCTGTGGCGGGCCCAGCCCTTTGGAACAACCTACCCCCTGAACTTTGCACCATCTCCGACCTCCGCCTCTTCCGCAAGTGTCTAAAGACACATTTGTTCCATCTAGCCGGCCTAGCGTAACCTCCATAACTGACTTTTAGATAGTTTTAAATTTGGGGATTTTAATTTGGTTTTTAGCGCAGGATTTTATTGAATAAGTTTTTTAAATTTTATATGGTTTTTGTAGGAACTTTTAATATTCCTGTGCGCCGCCCTGGGTCCGTTTGGAGAAGGGCGGGGTATAAATTTAATAAAAAAATAAAATAATAATAAAAAAATAAAGTAATAAAGACAGGATCAAAATCTAATAAATCAAAACAAAACATTGGCTGCTTTGGGCCGTTATCAACCCCACCACCCACCCCAACAGTCTCTTCCAGTAACTGAAATCAAATCAATTGGAATCCATCCTTCTCCTGCTGAAATTGTTATGTGACATGGCTTCATCTTCAAGGTGTTGTTGTGTTTTTTTAATGATCAAATGCCTTTTCCTTTTTTGGGGGGTTAGCTCCTATCTATCAGCACTGATACTTTCAGTTTAATTATCCACAATGACCAATTAACATTATTTATTATTTCTTCCTTTCATTCATCAGCGGCCCAGTTCCCCCCACCCCCCACCTGCCTTTCGAAAGAGCAACATAATCAGGAAGAAAATATTACACTCCACGTTCATTTATTTGTTATTTGCTGAAAGCCTGCTTTTGAAAATAATGTCTCCATCTGCTTTTCCTTATTAATTTAAACGCTTGTAAATAACAATGCCGCAATCATTATTCTTGTTGCTTACACTGTCAGTTGCAACTGTCTCCCAAATTTAATAGATATCTTTGGCCTAAGACTAATTACCACAAGGGTTTTGCTTTTTTTATTTTTTAAAGCCATAGGTTGGGAAATTAAACTTTCTCGCAGAGGTGGGTTGCTCCTGGTTCGGCCCAGATGTTGGAGTCCTAGTAGATCAGGGGTGGGTTTCAAATTTTTTTTGAACTTCTTCTGTAGGTGTGGCCAGCTTTGTGGGAGTGGCTTGCTGGCCATGTTACCAAGTGGGAGTGGCTTGGCAGTCATGTGACTGGGTGGGCATTGCCAACTTGTAAAATGTGGTGAAACTCACTTAACGCTCTTGCTTAGCAATCAAAATGTTGGCTCAGAAACTCTGGCATTTGAAGCATGCAAGTCTTAAAGCTCTCAAGTTACAAGACCCTTGAACCCCTCACCCTTTAAGGGAAAAACACCCCCAGGGGTGTTCAAACTTGACAGCTTTAAGACTTGTGGACTTCAACTCCCAGAATCCCTCCTCTCGCTCTTCATCTTGATGATGCGCTGACGGGCCGGGGGGGAGGGAGCTGGAACCGGTTCTAAACGGCCCTGTATATTTGTGGAACCTCTTCTATAGAAGATCTTAGAACTGGCATGAACCCACCCTTGTAGTAGACCATCACTTAAATATGAGCCAGCGGTATGTGATGGCAGCCAAAAAAAAGCCATCGCAATTAGGGGACTGGAGACTAAAACATATGAAGAACGGTTGCAGGAGCAGGGTATGTCTAGTTTGATGAAGAGAAGGACCAGGGGAGACATGATAGCAGCGTTCCGATATCTCAGAGGGTGCCACAAAGAAGAGGGAGTCAAACTATTCTCCAAGGCACCTGGGGGCAGGACAAGAAGCAATGGGTGGAAACTAATCAAGGAGAGAAGCAACTTAGAACTAAGGAGAAATTTCCTGACAGTCAGAACAATTAACCTCTGGAACAGCTTGGCTCCAGAAGTTGTGAATGCCCCAACCCTGGAAGTCTTTAAGAAGATGTTGGATAGCCATTTGTCTGAAATGGTATAAGGTTCCTGCCCACGCAGGGGGTTGGACTAGAAGACCTACAAGGTCCCTTCCAACTCTGCTATTGTATTGTATTGTATTAATCCTAGGCTGCATTAACAGAGGGATAGAATCGAGATCGCAGGAGGTTCTAGTACTGCTTTGCAAAGCCTTAGGAAGCCACACTTTTAAATATAAGGAACATGAAACCTAATCACAACGTTTAGTTATTTGAGATGGGGTGGTGATTCATGTTTGTGAATTCCTGGCCCAAGGAATAAACCACACAAAATGGATGAATTCTTAAACTAGAGAATCAGAAGAACACTAGAACAGGGGTCCCCAACCTTTGCAACTTTAAGTCTGAAGGACTTCAGCTCCCAGAATTCTCCAGCCAGCAAAGCTGGCTGGAGAATTCTGGGAGCTGAAGTCCTTCAGACTTAAAGTTGCAAAGGTTGGAGACCCCTGCACTAGAAGATAGAATCATAGAGGTGGGAGCAGTGATGGGATTTGAATAACCTAACAACCGGTCCTCTGGCTGGGTAGGCGTGGTCAGTCGGTCATGTGACTGGGTTGGTGATGTCATTCATCACACCCAGCCCTGCCTCCCAGCCCACTCGCCACAATGGCAGAGGTAGGATTCAGCCGGTTGGTACCTGGCCCTGGCCCTGCCCATTTTTCAGCCTGGTTTTTTTGCCATTTTTGGGCATTTTTCAGGCCATCTTGAGGCCATTTTTGGACCGTTTTTTGGACCATTTTGTGGACCATTTTTTGGCCATTTTTGGGCCGCTTTTGGCCCCAAAAATGGCCCAGAAAACAGGCCAAAAAATGAGTGGGGGCAGGGCCAGCCAGTGATGGGATTTGCAAGTTTGCTGAGCTGTGCAGGATCTTAACTACCAGTTTGTCTGAACTGGTGCAAATCTGTGGCAGCCCATCTCTGGCTGAGAGAGACCTTGGAGGTGTTTTAATTCAAGGCCAGAGAACATATACCATCCCAGTCAAATGGTTGTCCCATCTATTTTCAAAAACCTTCAGTGGTGGAGCACCCACAATTGTTGTCACTGTCAGAAATTTTCTTTCTTATTTCTAGGTTGGGTATCCCTCTTGAATGACCTTCACCCATTGCTTCTTCTCCTGTCCTCTGATGCTTTGGAGAATAAATCAAAGCCCCTCTTCTCTGTAGTCATCTTCATCTTTTAATGACCCCATAACCCCTGTGGGGTGGAGCCTGGGTGACTGAATGGTAGCAGGTTGGATGCCCTTCCTGTCACCAATGTGGGGTTTTGTTCAGCAGATATACTCTCTTTGTGCCCAGAAAGAGAAATATCTGCCTCTACCTTGGATTGGCCTCACAACCTCCTGATTGCGAGACGAGAGCTCCATCTCTAGGCCACTGCGCCACTCACCCTCTTCTCTGTAGTACTAGAAGATAATTATTAGGTCCCCTTTGACCTTTCTTTCTCATAGGCTAGACATATCTGGCTCCCTCAACCATGGGTGCTCCATCACTGGACGTTTTGAAGAAGAGATTGGGCCACCATTTGTCTCAAACGGTTCAGTATCTCCTGCTTGAGCTGGGGTTGGTCTAGAAGACCTCCCAGGTCCCTTCCATCTCTACTGTTCTGTTGTCCTGTCCACCATGCAGTTTAGCCTCCAGGCCTTTTACCATCTTCTCTGCACCCTTTCTAGTATCTCAGCCTCTTTCATGTATCGTGGTAACCAGCACTGTATTCAGTATTCCAACTGTGATCTCACGATAAACAATTACAATACAATACAATACAATAGCAGAGTTGGAAGGGACCTTGTAGGTCTTCTAGTCCAACCCCCTGCGTGGGCAGGAACCTTATACCATTTCAGACAAATGGCAATCTAACATCTTTTTAAAGACTTCCAGGGTTGGGGCATTCACAACTGCTGGAGGCAAGCTGTTCCAGAGGTTAATTGTTCTCACTGTCAGGAAATTTCTCCTTAGTTCTAAGTTGCTTCTCTCCTTGATTAGTTTCCACCCATTGCTTCTTGTCCTGCCCCCAGGTGCCTTGGAGAATAGTTTGACTCCCTCTTCTTTGTGGCACCCTCTGAGATATCGGAACACTGCTATCATGTCTCCCCTGGTCCTTCTCTTCATCAAACTAGACATACCCAGCTCCTGCAACCGTAGAACATGCAATTGTAGAACATTGGAGCCAAGTATTAATTAAGAGCTGCAGCCACCATTGCTTGTCTAATGAAAAAAAAAAATCCGCGTCTAATTAATCTAAGAATAATAGTTTTAAAAGAAACCTCTTTCCAACAGACGCCTTTGAACCAACAGGGCAAAGTGGTTATTCGAAACTCAGAAGGACCAATGTTATGTTTCAGATTAATATAGCAGGGCAGTTCAAGGGTTAGACAAACACTTCTTCCTAAAACAGTTGCTACCAAGCTCCATGGCTCATTAGGAAGGCAGCTGAATAGTCAAGCGGAATCCTAGCAAGGCCGATATATTTATTTGTTTCTTGATTGGGAGATAGGCAATGTTGACTCCATGTTCTCAGTGACCTTAAATGCTAGGGCAGAAGGTTGAATATTTGCAGGCGGGAAGATTTTTATCCATATCCGGGATTTGGAGGGGGGGTGGAGGGGCAGACAGAGGATTTATGCATCTCTACTGATTTAGAAGTTGATCCGCGAAATGCATTCATTCATTCATTCATTTTCATGTTTTATTTATTTTATTCGTATAACATTCAAATCCCATCAGACAGTTTGTGAGATCTGGGTGCAGTTCTTTTTAAACAACCAATAAGCCACATATTTGCTGTTGCGTTCATCATCCTACTATCGATAATACAATAACAATAATACTTAACATCTTCTTTAATAACTCTCCACATTAATCTTTGCTCTTTTTATGTCTCCGCCTTTCTGATTTCTGTTTCTGTTGTCCAGCCAAAGATAAAATCCATCCCATATGGTTTCTTCTTTATCCTTAATAGTGAGTGTTAATCTATCCATTTCTACGCACTCTAATATTTTCTTAATTACTTTCTCATCTGACGGAAAAATGCAAAATGCCCTTACGATGGGAAGCTAGGTTGCAACTATTGGCAAGGGATGCGGGATTTGACAGGACTGGGAAGAAAGATTGAAACTTTTTTTTTTTATTATTTTAATTTTGGTGACCAAAATCCAGCTTTGGTTACCTCATCACAAAAAAAAGATTTTGAGGCTTTATAAAAAGTGCAGAGAAGAGCAACTAAAATGATTAAAGGCTTGGAGACTAAAACACACAAAGAAGGGCAGAACAAGAAGCAATGGGTGGAAATTAATCAAGGAGAGAAGCAACTTAGAACTGAGGAGAAATTTCCTGACAGTGAGGACAATTAATCAGTGGAACAGCTTGTCTCCAGAAGTTGTGAATGCCCCAACACTGGAAGTCTTCAAGAAGATGTTGGATAGCCATTTGTCTCAAACGGTATAGGGCTTCCTGCCTAGGAAGGGAATTGGACTAGATGGCCTCCAAGGTCCCTTCCAACTCTGCTATTATATTATTGTATTAAGTGTCGCAGGATTTGGGTATGGCCAGTCTAGAGAAAAGAAGGTCCAGGTGGAGACATGATAGCAGTATTGTGGAAACGGTTTCTCGTGGAATTTAACTGAAAATTACACACCCACACCCACATAGACACGCCAACACACAAGCAAAACAATAATACATCCTCCTTAGCGAACTAAGAGAGTCACAGAGCAGATTTAACATTCTCAGAAGACATAAATATCTCTCTAGAGGATGCAGAGGTTGTTGAATAAATAGCAAGAACCTTACCTATAAATCATGTTCTAAGTCTATCTAAGAGTGGTGCCACAAATACTGTGGGAAGCAGAAAACAGGCTGAGGAAGTCTGACATCCCACCAGCTCAGCAGACCATCCAGAAATATTCCATGTTTTAGAGAAAGGAAAGACCTAATTTACCATATTTTTCAGAGTATAAGACGCACCTTTTTTTCATCTAAAAAGAGGCTTAAAAAATGGGTGCATCTTATACACTGAATACAGCATTTTTGGCCTCCCGAAATCCCACCCCCTTCACCAAATTTGCAGTTTGGCAAATCCTGGCATGCTCGCTCAGCTGCTTGCTCTCCCCACCCTGGAGCTCACAGGTAGCAAATGAAACTGCCACCTCCCGCCTCTGTGCATCGAGGAGGTGGGGAAGCGAAGCCTCGGGGGCCCCTGAGCAGCCCATGCTGCTTACCTGTGTGTAGGCAGTAGGAGGCAGTTGTGTGGATGCACGTGGCAAAGACGAGGCAGGGTGAGCGTCGGAGCGAGCCAGTTCGGGGGCATGGCCAGCCAGCCATCACTACCAGTTCAGCAACCCATGCCCAATGAGCACTATCAGGAGGGGTGGGATTCAAATAATTTAACAACCGGTTCTCTGGCCTAATGACCAGCCGGGTAGGCGTGGCTCAGTGCCCATGTGACTGGGTGGGCGTGGCCAACTCAACATCACTCAGGTCGACGGGCGCTCCGCCTTAGCTGTGACAATGTCATCAGGGTTAACCGGAGAAGCTTCGGTTTCTGTAAGCAGGGCAACAAAGATGAGGCTAGAAACGAACACCAAAATGCTTCCTTCCTGCCTTCCTTCCTTCCAGGATTAGCCCTGGAAAGTGGGAGGAAAAAACAAATGGAGATTTCTTCCAACATCCGGTTCTCCCAACGGCTTTGAAAGTTAACAACCGGTTTTCCCGAATAGGTGCGAAGGGGCTGATTCCCACCTCTGCTACCGGCTCTCCCGAACTGGAAGCAACTCACCTCTGACATGATGTGAAGTCAAATCAAATCAAGTCCTAACTCCACTCCCAGCTTTGACAGTTCACTGTGGTGCCACAGGTAAGGTGGCAAGTCCCTCCACGATGGAGAAACAACTACTCCAAGAAGCTTGACTCCAGTGGTAAGACATAGGAAGAACAGTTGCAGGAACTGGGTAGGTCTAGTTTAATGAAAAGTAGGATTAAGGGTGACATGATAGCAGTCTTCCAATATCTCAGGGGTTGCCACAAAGAAGAGGGAGTCAAACTATTCTCCAAAGCACCTGAGGGCAGAACAAGAGGCAATGGATGGAAACTAAACAAGGAGAGAAGCAACTTAGAACTAAGAAATTTCCTGACAGTGAGAACAATTAATCAGTGGAACAGAAGTTGCCTCCAGAAGTTGTGATTGCCCCAACACTGCAAGTCTTCAAGAAGATGTTGGATAGCCATTTGTCTGAAATGATATAGGGTTTCCTGCCTAGGCAGAGGGTTGGACTAGAAGACCTCTAAGGTCCCTTCCAACTCTGCTATTGTATTGTAAGTTGCCTTTTTTTTTTTGAATTTAACCAGCCAGCCCAATTCCTCTACCCCACCCAACTCCCCAAACTTTCATTCATCAAACTTCATCCAACTGATTTGGAAGAGAGACGAAAAGAAAGAATGGATGGGGGAGGGGGTTGGGAGTTGGAAGGCCCATCCAAGGAGGAAGGCATCAATGTTCACGAGCCATTTTCGGCGTATCCCATGACAAAGAAACCCAGGACAAGAAAAGGTATGTTTTACAGAGCTTTGCTCAATTGTCGGAGGCAGGCGGGGAGGGGAAGAGAATTAGCAGCCTTTTCTTGCCTCTCTCCTCCCCCTCTTCTTCTTCTGGATCTCTGTTACAAAACAAATCGACTTTATTTGCTCTAAAAGGTGAAAAATGGGCTCGCAAGCCAAGGCTGTGTTGCCAACATACGAAAGGGGCAGGCAACTGGGTTTACCTTACCTCCTTCTCCGTTGGGCCCAATGTCCTCCTCTTCTATAGTACCTTTGTTGGCCTTCCCTTGCGGATGGGTTGACGCATAGTGGGGGCTTTGTCTCCCTTCTCTCCCTCACTCCAGGTCGTGTTACCATTAAAAGTTGGCACCTCGAGGACGAGGAGGAGTAAGTCAATGGGACCCCTCGGCCGATTGTTTGCCTGGCTTGCTTGGTGACATAGAACTGTGGGAATATATTCTCTGAATGGCCGCGAAGGGGAAGGAGGCCTCTGCCAAGGAGCCATTAGGCCCAGGGGCAGGTAAAGGCGATTGTTCCCCCACAGCCGTCCAGGTGAATGGGCGATCGAGGCAATTATGAATCACTCCACTTATTTCGATGCGAATCGGTCGCGATGGCTCCCGCATTCTCCCAAGAGTTTTTTATTTTTTCCTCTTGCAAAGTGTCTTGGCTCCCGCTCTTCTCCAAATGAGATCCACTTTTTTTAAATTTTATTTTATTATAAACTAGTAACAAACAAACAAACAAACCAGAAATAGGACATTGACAAGACAAAACTATATAGGTATAACTAGGAGTGATTCACCCCCTATATGTCTATAGTTACCAGGTAACATCATATATCATCTTACTACATTTCCAGTTATTCTAGTTATTTCTGTTTATCTATATCTTGCATTTATTAATTCTTTATAATTGTTACTGCTCCATATATTTATTTTATTTACTATCTACATATCTACATTGTATATTTTTTCCCTATGGCTCATCCTGTAATCTTTTTACCTCTATCCATTCATACCATTTTTCCCAACTTTGATAAAATATTGTTTCCTGTCTGTCGCATTTAGCACACCGGAAGATTTTGTTGATTATTAGTTGGTCTGATGGTAGTTCTTTCCCTTTCCAAAACTGTGCATATACTATTCTGGCTGCAGTGTGTGAAAAGATACCAGTATATCTTCCTTATGCCTCCGGGGTTTATCCCCAATAAATAAGCCTCTGGTTTTAGTTGAAAGGTGGTTCCTATAATCTCCGTAAGCCAATCTTTTATTTTACTCCAATATCTTTGGGTTTGTGGACATGTCCACCATTGATGGTAGAATGTGCTCCTGGCTGACTCGCATTTCCAGCATTCTTCAGGCGTCCAAATGAGATTCTCCATGAAAGGAGATTCCGGTAAATTTAACGGAAAGCAACATTCCCAGCCGAAAAGGAAGGGCGTTGGGCCTGCCGGCGTTCAAATCGAGGGGGATTTTTGGCAGGCCCGTTTCTCTCTTGAGGTCTCTTCACGGGGTTGGTGGAGGGAGAGGGAACAGGAGAGAAAAGCAAAGCTTTTAGGCAGAAGCAGACTAAAATCAACCTCAACGTGAACGCCAGCGGATGCAATGCCCTTCCTTCTCCCTTTTGCCGTGCCTGGTTGCATTTCTTAAGTTACACAAACAACCCTCAGCGGTGCTAAATAGGTGACAATGACCAGATGCGGATCAATGAAATACGCCTGTACTTAAATATATGCAAAGAGCCAGCTCTCTGGTTGTTTCTCTCACACACACATGGAGAGTGTGTGTGTGTGTGTGAGAAACAACACCATAACATGGAGCTATGCAAAAAAACCAACTACAATACAATAGCAGAGTTGGAAGGGACCTTGGAGGTCATCTAGACCAGCCCCCCTGCCTAGGCAGGAAGCCCTATACCGTTTCAGACAAATGGCTATCCAACATCTTCTGAAAGACTTCCAGGGTTGGGACATTCACAACTTCTGGAGGCAACTTCTGTTCCACTGATTCATTGTTCTCACCATCAGGAAATTTCTCCTCAGTTCTAAGTTGCTTCTCTCCTTGATTAGTTTCCACCCATTGCTTCTTGTTCTGCCCTCAGGTGCTTTGGAGAATAGCTTGACTCCCTCTTCTTTGTGGCAACCACTGAGATATTGGAAGACTGCTATCATGTCTCCCCTGGTCCTTCTTTTCATTAAACTAGACATCCCCAGTTCCTGCAACCGTTCTTCCTATGTTTTAGCCTCCAGTCCCCTAATCATCTTTATTGCTCTTCTCTGCACTCTTTCTAGAGTCTCCACATCATTTTTTCATCATGGTGTCCAAAACTGAATGCCGTATCCCAAGTGTGGCCTTCCCAAGGCCTTATAAAGTGGCATTAACCCTTCAGGTGATCTTGATTCTCGCCCTCTGTTGATGTAGCCTAGAACTGTGTTGGCTTTTTTGGCAGCTGCTGCATATGGCTGGCTCCTATTTCAATGATAAGATTAATGATAAGGTCTGTCACTGGAGTTAACTCCTTGAGGGACTCTCGCCTGGACTTTTTGCTGTGTGAATGCCATTAATTCACAGGAGATAAATAAAGAGGGGTTACGTGGGCTTGCCTTGAGGCACCCATAACCACCCGCGCGGCCGCATTCTGCACTAACTGTAGCTTTCGAGTGCACCTCAAGGGGAGCCCCATGTAGAGAGCATTACAGTAATCCAGCCGAGATGTCACGAGCGCTTGAGTGACTGTGCGAAGGGCCCCCCGGTCTAGTAAGGGGCGCAACTGGCGTATCAGGCGAACCTGATAGAACACCCCCCTGGCCACGGCCGCCACATGGTCCTCCATGGACAGCCGGGAATCCAGGAGGACGCCCAAGTTGCGCGCCCTCTCCACGGGGGCAAGTTGTTCGCCCCCAATGGCCAGTGTTGGACTTATCTGGCTAAACCGGGGTGCCGGAAACCACAGCCACTCGGTCTTGGATGGGTTGAGTTTGAGTTTGTTACTACCCATCCAGACCCGTAGTTCCTCCAGACACCGGGACAGCACCTCGACGGCATCGTTGGGGTGGTTCCTACCAAATGCCCCCCCCCGCCCTCCTTCCAGGATACGGCATTCAGTTTTGGTGGCCACGATGTAGAAAAGACGTGGAGACTCTACAAAGAGTGCAGAGAAAAGCAACCAAGAAAATGAGGGGACTGGAGGCTAAAACATAGGATTGCAGGAAGTGGGTATGTCTAGTTTAATGAAAAGAAGGACCAGGGGAGACATGATAGCAGTCTTCCAATATCTCAGGGGAAGAACGGTTGCAGGAAGTAGGTAGGTCTCATTTCATGACGGCTGCAGTGTCCCCGGGGATCCCCTTTTTGTGACCTTCTGGCAAGCAAAGTCAATGGGGAAGACAGATTCACTTAACAGCCATGTTGCTAACTGCCCCAACACTGGAAGTCTTTAAGGCAGGGGTATCCAAACTTGGGAACTTTAAGACTTGTGGACTTCAACTCCCAGAATTCCCCAGCCAGCTATACTGGCTGGGGAATTCTGGGAGTTGAAGTCCACAAGTCTTAAAGTTCCCAAGTTTGGACACCCCTGCTTTAAGGAGATGTTGGATAGCCATTTGTCTGAAACGGCATAGGGTTTCCTGCCTAGACAGGGGGGTTGGACTAGAAGACCTCCAAGGTCCCTTCCAACTCTCCTATTGCTATTGTATTATTGTATTGAAGCAATCCATCATGGTTGAAAAGTATGCTGAAAATGTAGACATGGCTATCCAGGTGTCTGGACCATCTTCTCTATGAAGAGGCATTCCATGCCTTATGTCACCTTCTCACACTCCCCCGGTTTCCTTGATAGACTGTCTCACCTAAGATGCATTTCAAAAAGAGTTTAGAGAGAAATGGGAGGGGTGGGAGTGTAGCCTTCCTTGTTTATGGTTTGTCAAGCTCTGAAATTAAAGTCCCGGGTTATGAATAAGTCACTGAGGTGTTCATTTCGCCAAAAAAGTCGGGAATGAGAAACTCACGGGGAGAGAGAGAGAGAGAGAGAGAGAGAGAGAGAGAGAGAGAGAGAGAGAGAGAGAGAGAGAGAGAGAGAGAGAGAGAGAGAGAGAGAGAGAGAGAGAGAATTAGCACCCCTGTCTGTTTTGCTTGACTTCCTTCTTTCTCCTTTGTAATTGCATCGAGAATCGAGAGGGTGGGGGAGAGAGGGAGGGAGGGAATATTAGGAGGGACGAAGCCTTTAGCTTTATTAAAGTGTTTATTCGTTTTCTTCCTCTATGAAAATATTACCTTCAGGCTTTTCACTTTGATGATGAATTATTGCAAAAGGAAAAGTGGGCAAGTCAAAAATTGAATGATATTAATTCAGGTTGATTTTTAAACTATTGATTTCAAGACCAAATCTATTCTATTTATTTATCATCTATCTATCTATCATCTATCATCTATCTGACTATTCACCCACCCACCCACATACCTGCCTGCCTGCCTGCCTGCCTGCCTGCCTATCTATCTATCTATCTATCTATCTATCTATCTATCTATCTATCTATCTATCTATCTATCTATCTATCTATCTATCTATCTATCTACCTACCTACCTACCTACCTATCTATCTATCATCTATCTAAACATCCATCCGACTGTTCACCCACCCACCCACATATCTATCTATCTGTTTGTCTGTCTGTCTGCCTGCCTACAGTCAGTCTGTCTGTCTGTCTGTCTGTCTGTCTGTCTGTCTGTCTATCTATCTATCTATCTATCTATCTATCTATCATCTATCTATAATCTATCTAAACATCCATCTGACTATTCACCCACCCACCCACATATCTGTCTGTCTGTCTATGATCTATCTATCTATCTATCTATCTATCTATCTATCTATCTATCTATCTATCTATCTATCTATCTATCTATCTATCTATAATCTATCTAAACATCCATCTGTCCGTCTGTCCACCCAACCCACCCACCCACCCATTCATCTATCTATTATCCATCCATCCATCCATCCATCCATCCATCCATCCATCCATCCATCCATCCATCCATCCATCATCTATCTTCTATCTTCTATCCACTTAACTGTAGCTGAGATTCTGGTAATCCAGACAGTTTCCTTGTGCCCAAAAATAGACTAAACATATAGTTGCCTTCAGCCACTTAAGATTTGTGACTGTAAGTGTGTGTGTGTGTGTGTGTGTGTGTGTGTGTGTGTGTGTGTGTGTGTGTGAGAGAGAGAGAGAGAGAGAGAGGGGGTGGGTGGGGGGGGGTTGAGCATGTGAGAGGGAAGGTGGGTCAGGATAACTGCAATCATAAATGGATGCCTTAAATGGTTGAAGGCAATCCAAGAGCCACTTGCCAAACTTGGTGTGTTTACCAAAGCACATCCTGGCTAGCTAACATGTTTATTCAAACACTTAATGCAAGCCTGAAGCTAAGATAGCATTTGCACATCCTGGGCCTACTTTTCTCTCTCTCTCCTTTCTATTCCTTGAAACCAGCAGCTGTTTATTTCTGAAGATTTCCATATTAGCCTAGAACAGAGGTCAGCAATCTTAAACAGTCAAAGAGCCACAAAGGTCTTAACCGGAAGCTCCACGTTCAATTCTGGAGCCAACCGGAAGTCCGGTTCCCCCCACCATAGAGTCTCGTTTTAGTGTGGCATCCTTTTTCCTCTACCTGTCCTAACCGAAAGACCTATTAATTGTGGAGCTGACCGGCGACAGGGAGCTGCAGCCGAGGGATGAAAGAGCCACATGCGGCTCCAGAGCTACAGGTTGCTGACCCCCTGGCCTAGAACAATCCAGCAACTTTGAGATCAGATTAAGCCACAAGTAGTCCTTGATACATGACCATAATTGATCTGAAAACGTGCCTAAATAGGAGGGCATACAGCCAAGGCAAATGGGTGGGGTGGGCCCACCCAAGATTTCTGTTACCAGTTCGGGTGAACTGGTTCAAATCGGCTGAATACCACCTTGGTTGTAAGTCAAGGACTACCTGTAGACCTTTCCATGGTGATCAAGCGCTCTCTCCCCATCTTCTCCAGTTTTGGTCGCCACAATATAAAAAAGATGTGGAGACTAGAAAGAGTGCAGAGAAGAGCAACAAAGAAGATGAGGGGACTGGAGGCTCAAACATATGAAGAACGGTTGCAGGAATTGCATTATGTCTCGTTTAATGAAAAGAAGGACCAGGGGAGACACGATAGCAGTCTTCCAATATCTAAAGGGCTGTCCCAGAGAAGAGGGGGCCAACTTATCTCCCAAGCACCTGAAGTTAGAATAAGAAGCAACAGATGGAAACTAATCAAGGAGAGAAGCAATCTAGAACTAAGGAGAACTTTCCTGACAGTAACAATAATTAACCAGAGGAACGGCTTGCCTTCATAACTTGTGGATGCTCCAACATTGTAGGTTTTTAAGAAGAGATTGAACAGAACAAGAAGCAATGGATGCAAACTTTGCAAACATGTGCAGAATATTGGAAAAATGAAGAAACACCGCAAGGCCAAGAGATAATTAAGAAGATATTAGATTGTGCAGAAATGCATAGACTTACACTGAAAATATAAATATTTATACATATATTATAAATAGTGTATAAATAAATATATCAGAGAGAGGGGGGGAGGGGGGAGGGAGTGTTCAGGCAGAACTCTGGAAGGGCTCAAGCAGTTTCAACCAAACTTGGTACCCAGATGTCTTACTCTCTGGAAAAAAAAATACTGTGGGGGAAAGACATCCCTAACACCCCTCAGGGTGTGTGTTCTGTTAATAATAATAATAATAATAATAATAATAATAATAATAATAATAATAATAATAATAATAATAATAATAATAAGAAGAAGAAGAAGAAGAAGAAGAAGAAGAAGAAGAAGAAGAAGAAGAAGAAGAAGAAGAAGAAGAAGAAGAAGAAGAAGAAGAAGAAGAATTTTAATTTATAAACCGCTCTCTCTCCCCGAAGGGACTCGAGGCAGTGCACAGGGAATTTAAAAATACATATATAAAACCACAAGCATAAATACAATATTAAAATGAATTAAACTTAAACCCTGCGCTAAAATCCCAAACCAACTAAAACTAAACCCCTAAAAAACCCTAATAAAACAGTTCGATTACCCCAGGCCGATTAATCGAAACTAAAAACTAAAAACTAAAAACTCATTTCTTCTGCCTGGCCAGCCTGGGGTAATCAAACTGTTAAAATACAGGCTGTTGTGCCTTAAAATGGATTCTACTGTACCGCTGTAAAATGTGCAGAGGGCATGGTAACGGATTCACAGTACACCACAAGGGGGTGTAGTAAGGGGAGAAATCCAACATTAGAAATTATGTTTGGTCTGGATATTTTCTCTCTATAAATAAATACCCAGGTAATGCCAGGTTATCAGCTAGTTAAACATAAAGAAGACACATAATACTATCACACCTGGAACTTATTTTACCTGTGGTTGGCAAAAAGGGATTGAGGCCTGGGTCCTTCGTGGAGAAGGGCGGGATATAAATTTAAATAAATAAATAAATTAAGAATAGCCTTTGCATTGGTAAGCAAATGAAATACCCAGAAAACACGATGTTTATTAAGCACTGAGAAATGTAATTAATAGAACATTAATAAAAAATTAATATATAAAGAAGAAGCAATGGATGGGAACTAATCAAGGAGAAAGCCAACACAGAACTAAATAGCTTTTAAATATCTTGCCATGCTTAATGTCTGGATAGAATCACTTCCAGGATCCGTAGCTGAGCCCCTGACCAAAATCTGGACCACAGATTTTATTTTGTTTAACGCCAGTTGCTTTTCCAGCTAGTTTCACCCAGGAGATAAACCATTTTGAAAGAAACAGTAAGCTGCCTTCTTGATTGAAGTATTAATGGAGGCCAAACAGATCTGCTGCTGAAGTAAGCATCCTCCAGCCTTTTAATGAATCGATGGGGTGGCCACATTAAGACAGTTCTGGTCACCCAGTTGCAAAAATGGAAGAGAACGGATGTCGAAACGGTAAGACGGGAGTGAGAGATTGGAGAACCATCACTGATGATTCCGTAAAGCTACACGCCCCAGTAAATGCATCAGTAAAGACTGCTGGAGAAGGAGAAGAACAGCCAATGATTAGGGGACTGGAGTCTAAGACATACCAAGAATGGTTACAGGAGTTGGGTCTGTCTAGTTTAAGGGAAAGAGAGACTAAAGGAGACATGATAGCAGTCCTCCAACAGTTGAGGGGCTCCAGAAAGACAGGGGGAGGGCGGTCAAACTCCTTTTTCAAAACACCAAAAGGCAAGGAAAGACACAGTGGATGGAAACTAACCAAGGAGAGAAGCAACTTAGAGCTGAGAAGTTTCCTGACGGGGAGAGCAATCAGCCAATGGAAGAGTTTACCTTCAGAAGATGTGGGTGCTCCATCACTGAAGGCTTTCAAAAGACCGGACAGCCATTTATGTCAAATGTTATAGGGTCTCCTGCTCAAGCAGGGGGCTGGACTAGAAGACATCCAAGGGCCCTTCCATTATTCTATTCTATGCTCTAAGGAGAGTTGCCGTGACACTGATTAATTGATTGAGGTAGTGTTTCTCAACCTTGGCAACATTAAGATGTTTGGACTTCAGCTCCCAGAATTCCCCAGCCAGCAAAGCTAGCTAGATAACTACATAGTTAGACAGACAGACCGACAGACAGGCAAACATAGCGATAGATAGATAGATAGATAGATAGATAGATAGATAGATAGATAGATAGATAGATAGATAGATAGATAGATAGATAGATAGATAGATAGATAGATAGGCAGGCAGGCAGGCAGGCAGGCAGGCAGGCAGGCAGGCAGGCAGGCAGGCAGGCAGGCAGGCAGGCAGGCAGGCAGGCAGGCAGGCAGGCAGGCAGGCAGGCAAAGAGAGATGATAGATAGATAGATAGATAGATAGATAGATAGATAGATAGATAGATAGATAGATAGATAGATAGATAGATAGATAGATAGATAGATAGACAGACAGACAGACGGCAGGCAAGCAGGCAGGCAGGCAGGCAGGCAGACAAAGAGAGATGATAGATAGATAGATGATAGATAGATAGATAGATAGATAGATAGATAGATAGATAGATAGATAGATAGATAGATAGATAGATAGATAGATAGACAGGCAGCAGGCAGGCAGGCAGGCAGGCAGACAAAGAGAGATGATAGATAGATAGATAGATAGATAGATAGATAGATAGATAGATAGATAGATAGATAGATAGATAGATAGATAGATAGATAGATAGATAGATAGATAGATAGATAGATAGATAGATAGCAGGCAGGCACGCAGGCAGGCAGAGAGACAGAATAGATTGACACAAAATGATACGATACAACACAGTACAATAGAATAGAGGAGAGGAGAGGAGAGGAGAGTAGAATAGAGTACAGAACAATAGAATAGAGTACAGTAGAATAGAAGTACAATAGAATAGAATAGAATAGAATAGAATAGAGTACAGTACAATAGAATAGAATAGAGTAGAGTAGAGTAGAGTAGAGTAGAGTAGAGTAGAGTAGAATAGAATAGAATAGAATGCAACACAACACAACACCACACCACACAACACAACACAATATGCTAGATGAGAGAGGGAGGGTGGTGGGAAGGAACCCCTGAACTGATCCAACCTCAGGACCTCTGTCCTTAACTGACACCTCCTGCTGCATTATCCTCTTCAAAGCGGGAGGTCAATTTTAAATTCCAAACTGTGAGAATCCCCCCAAACAAGATGTCGATTCAGATCCGGGAGCCCACGCCATGTGCTTGGCCAGAGATGAATCACGGCTCTCTTCAGAACTTTGAGGGGGGTGGGGGGAAATGGGGGCGGACAAAGGAAAGTTCATTGGGAATACCCTTGGCAACGGTGACAGCCAACCACATTGGCCTGTTATTGTTGGATCTGATAACTGGATGAGGTCCTCCTTGCCTCTTATCTGTCTCCCTAGCCTCTTAAAACTTTCTTAGTCAAGTCTAAACAATGAGAAAGGGAACGGGAATGGAAATGGAAATGTCCACTGTAAGTTAAGCATCAAAGAATTCACACACACACACACACACACACACACAGAGGAAGCCAAGAGGTTATCTTGAAAGCCAGATGAATAATCTTTCATGAGTGGGCCTTGGTCTCTGGTTAATTGTAAAATTAAACATGAATATAATGTTTCTCCTTTTTTTATTAACTTTTCCCCACACTGAGACGAGAGACGTCATTGGTGAGCTGAAGAATTTTTCATTAAAAACCTTTCCCCCCATGATCATTCAATAGATAACCTTGAAAACGGATAACCTTTCTTCTTTTCTCCCAATTCCTGACCTTGGTTTGTCTTTCTTTCTTTCTTTCTTTCTTTCTTTCTTTCTTTCTTTCTTTCTTTCTTTCTTTCTTTCTTTCTTTCTTTCTTTCTTTCTTTCTTTTCTTTCTTCTTTCTTTCTTTCTTTTTCTTTCCTTCTTTTTTCTTTCTTTCTTGTTTCTCTCTCTCCTTTTCTTCCTTCCCTTCCTTCCTTTTCTTCCTACCCCCTCCCTCCCTTTCCTTCCTTTCCTCCCTTTCTTTCCTCCCTTCCTTCCTTTCCTTCCTTCGTGCCTCCTTCCCTTTGCTTCATTCCCTTCCTTGTTGCCTTCCTTCCTTCCTTCCTCCATTTCTTTCCTTTCCTTCCTTTCCTTCCTTCCTTCCTTTCTCCCTCCCTCCTTCTCTCCCTCCCTCCCTCCTTCTTTTTCCATCCTTTCCTCCTCTTCCTTCCCTTGCCTTCCTTCCCTTCCTGCCTTTTCTTCCTCCCCCCTCCCTCTCCTTCCTTTCCTCCCTTTCTTTCCTTCCTTCCTTCCTTTCCTCCCTGCCTGCCTCCTTCCATTTGCTTCCTTCCCTTCCTTGTTGCCTTCCTTCCTTCCTCCCTCCCTCCATCCCTTTCTTTCCTTTCCTTTCTTCCTTCCTCCCTCCCTCCTTCTCTCCCTCCCTCCCTCCTTCTTTTTCCATCCTTTCCTCCCCTTCCTTCCCTTGCCTTCCTTCCCTTCCTGCCTTTTCTTCCTTCCCCTCCCTCCCTTCCCTTCCTTTCCTCCCTTTCTTTCCTTCCTTCCCTCCTTTCCTTCCTTCCTGCCTCCTTCCCTTTGCTTCATTCCCTTCCTTGTTGCCTTCCTTCCTCCCTCCCTCCCTCCTTTCTTTCCTTTCCTTCCTCCCTCCCTCCCTCCCTCCCTCCCTCCTTCTCTCCCTCCCTCCCTCCTTCTTTTTCCATCTTTTCCTCCCCTTCCTTCCCTTCCTGCCTTCCTTCTTTCTTTCCTCCCTCCCTTCGTCCCTTTTATCTATCTTTCTGACACACAGAGTAAAAAAATTATTTTCCATAACAGTTCAAAGCAAGATGGAAATTGCTAGATAAAAATGACAGATCCAGGCTACCATAATCATTTTCAGCTCTCCTTTCTAAATGCCCATGCTTTCCTAGAAATAGAATATATTCCATATTCCATATTCTATATTCTATATTCTATATTCTATTCTATTCTATATTCTATATTCTATATTCTATATTCTATATTCTATATTCTATATTCTATATTCTATATTCTATATTCTATATTCTATATTCTATATTCTATTCTATTCTATATTCTATATTCTATATTCTACATTCTACATTCTACATTCTACATTCTATATTCTATATTCTATATTCTATATTCTATTCTATTCTATATTCTATATTCTATACTCTATATTCTATTCTATATTTTATATTCTATATTCTTTGTTCTGTTCTGTTCTGTTCTGTTCTGTTCCCTTCCCTTCCCTTCCCTTCCATTCCATTCCATTCCATTCCATTCCATTGTATCACATGCCAGTTGCCAAGCGTCCGGGTTTTTGATCACATGACCACAGGGCTGCCCGCAACGGACATCCGTGTGAAAACCCAACATACGTCTCTGTTTTCCAGTGCCGTTGTAACTTCGAACCATCCCTAAACACAGGGTTGCAAGTTGAGGACTCCCTGCCTATGGAAATCTTCCTGTTTTATCATTTTTGTTTAATTCGGCTGAGTTTCTCGTTGGGTTTCCCAATTGGGGGGTGGGGGGGTGGGGTGGGGGGGATAGCGAGATGCGCCACTGCGGGATAGGTTTAAAAAAATGATATTATTCTAACACACACACACACACCCCAACCCTTTCCTGCTCCTTTCTGTCTCTGAACTTGGCCTTCCTGTCACTTTACCGAAACCCGATCCCTAAGAAATAACCCAGAAAACGATGATATCGCGGAGGCTAAATAGTCCAATCTGTTGGGCTGTAGGATTTGTTTCAAGCCAAGGGGGACCCCACTCCTTCTAAGTGGTGACATAATTGCAGGCCCGGATTCACTGGGGAAAACCACTGAATCGGGCCTTTCTCTGGCGCTCGGCTTCCACGGGCTCTTCCATTAACCCAGCCGGGCGTCATCTTGAACCAATTATCCTTTCAAAAAAAAAAAAAAAAAAGAGGAGAAAGAAAATGGGATGAGGACATCTTGAAGGGTATCAATACGTCCTCCTGTGCCTACGGAGGGGACCTCCGTCTGCTCTCCTGTCCCGGCCCTTTTGTTCCTTGATACAATTTTGTGTGTGTATGTGTGTGTGTGTTTTTAAAGGTTCTGGTGAAGATGGTGCTTAAGGCAGCTGGAACCCTTCTTCACAGCCTTCCTTAGCAATTATTGTGCTTAAAAAACAAAACTTGACATATTTTATTTGAAAAAAAAAAAGCCCCGATTAAATGAAATGCCCCATTTCCGTTTCTCACGTGCATGCATCTTGATTTATTTATTAAATTATATTAAGATTAGATAGGTGATAGATAGATAGATAAATAGATAGATAGATAGATAGATAGATAGATAGATAGATAGATAGATAGATAGATAGATAGATAGATAGATAGATAGATAATAGATAATAGATGGATGGAAGATTGATGATAGATGATGGATGGATGGATGGATGATCGAGGATAGAGGATAGAGGATAGATGGATGGATGGATGGAAGATTGATGATAGATGATGGATGGATGGATGGATGATAGAGGATAGAGGATAGATAGATAGATAGATAGATAGATAGATAGATAGATAGATAGATAGATAGATAGATAGATAGATAGATTATATATGATAGATAGATAGATAGATAGATAGATAGATTATATATGATAGATAGATAGATAGATAGATAGATAGATAGATAGATAGATAGATAGATAGATAGATTATATATGATAGATAGATAGATAGATAGATAGATAGATAGATAGATAGATAGATAGATAGGAGAGACAGAGAGAGAGAGATGATAGATGGATGATAGAGATAGAAATAGAGATAGAGATGATAGATAGAGAGATGATAGAGATATATCTACATCTATCTAGAGATATATCATCATTCAGAATCACCTCTAAGTGAGATGAGCAGCATACAACGTAGTAATAAATAAATAAAGAAACAATTTTGGGATGAATAGGAACCAGGATTCAGAAATGATTGCAAGACAGAGTTACAAAGTCTGGTTTTCAGACTGGGGAAATGGTGGGCGCTTCAGATTCAGACGGCCGAATAAACTTAATGTTGCAATAGGGCAGAACCAGCTGTCAGTACACAAGCTTATGGAGTAGATTTTTTTGTGTCATTGTTGTTGTTTTTTAGCTAAGACCGTCATGAGAACGCAGGAACTTATCAGCTTCCTGCTTCCATTTTATCTGAACAACTGTCTTGTGAGATGAGTTAGATAAACACAGAATTGGACCAAAATCATCTACTAAGATTAATGGCCCAAATGGGGATGTCTCAAATGTTCCAATTACATCATATCAACCCATCTCGGATCAAAGCATCTGGTCTATAATTCTATTCCCTGAGGTTCTGGAAAGCGCACAATACCATAGGCTACACACATGTCACTTTGCAACAATAATTCTTATCACTTGATGAGATCAATTATGTTTTATAGTATTACTAGCCGTTCCCGGCCACGCATTGCTGTGGCCCAGTCTGGTTCAATGGCCAACCAATCTGTGTGTAGATCTACACCTGCACACACAAACACGTATTTCTGTATTTCTTCCTCTCGCCCTCTACCTATCTACCTACTGTATTTCTCCCTCTCCCTCTCTATCTCTCTACCTACCTACCTATCTACCTACTGTATTTCTCCCTCTCCCTCTCTATCTCTCTATCTACCTACCTACTGTATTTCTCCCTCTCTATCTCTCTCTCTACCTACCTACCTACTGTATTTCTCCCTCTCCCTCTCTATCTCTCTACCTACCTACTGTATTTCTCCCTCTCTATCTCTCTCTCTACCTACCTACCTACTGTATTTCTCCCTCTCCATCTCTATCTCTCTACCTACCTACCTACATACTGCATTTCTCCCTCTACCTCTCTATCCCAAAGCTGCCTATCTACTTACCTCCTGTATTTCTCCCTCTCTCTCTATCCCTCTACCTACCTACCCACCCACCTACCTACCTACCTACTTACCTACTTATCTACCTACTGTATTTCTCCCTCTCTATCCACCTACCTACCTACCTACCACATTTCTCCCTCCCTCTCTCTATCCCTATAGCTGCCTACCTACCTACTGTATTTCTACTTGAATCCTATGGACAGAGTATTTTATGTCATAAAGGATGACATAATACTTGTGGCCCACTGCTCTCTCTGTATCCATCTACCTACCTTTTTTACAATTTTTGACATTTCCATTGCATGTACCTGGCACAGGTGTGACATCTACACAATCTATACATATCATTGGTGCCGTATTCGAAAGGAACGTTGTGTGAAAATTTGGAAGCGATCAGTGAAGGACTTTCGGAGATTAGCGGTTTTGAACAAACTCTTGTTACATTTTTATTTAGATAGATTTTCCAGTTGCAGGTAAGGGAGACGTAAGTGTTATATCACAGCGGATAGAAAAACTGAATCTTGGAATTTCTTGATTTAACAACTGGGTCCCGCTACAAATCCATGAAACATAACCTGGATGGCTGACAGCAAAAAAGGTAATCATTCTCATGGTCGCAATAATAAATCATCTTTGAGGTCGAAGCACAGCTCTTTACTTTTAAAAACAAAATGGCAAATGACAGCCAAATCAATGACAAACTCTTGGTGGTATAAAAGAGGGATAGAATCAAGATCACATGATACATTAGCTTATAATGCCTTGGTAGGATCACCCTTGGAATGATGTCCAACACGTCAACCTTAGTGAAGCGCGCAAACAAGCATCTACATTTCCTGCGTCAGACGAGGAGAGCACCTCTTCCTCTTTCTGTCCTGGCAACTTTTTACAGAGGCACAATGGAGGGCATTTTAACCAACTGCATCCCTGTTTGGTTTGGTGGCGGCAGCGCTTCAGATAGAAAGCCCTTATAGAGAGTGGTGAGGACAACCGAGAAGATTACAGTAAGCTCATTTCCTGTTATTCAGGATACAGCTTGTAAGCATTTTGTGCTTGGAACTCAAAGTGTTGTTAGAGACCCCACCCACCCACATCACGGTCTGTTTCTTTTGCTCCCCTCTAGGAGGAGGTTTCCAAGTATTTCTAGCAGGACTGCCAAATTCTGTAAGAGCTTTGTTTCTTATACCGTCCACCTGGTAAACTCCCAAGATTCATTTCTCTTGCACTGAACCTGTATACATCCAGACTAGACTGTGTTGTTTCTCTGTGTCATATAATGTGTGTGGGTATATGTATAATTTTGCATTCATTTATTTATTTTGTCATATTTATGTAGTGTATATCAGAGGGGGTGATCCTTTGAGAGCTGTATGCAATTAAATTTCTTTTTAATGTATGCCAATTAATGTCTATTCTATTCTATTCTGCTCTATTCTATTCTATTCTATTGTTCTACCTTACCCTACCCTACCCTACCCTACCCTACCCTACCCTACTCTACCCTACCCTACCCTATCCTATCCTATCCTATCCTATCCAAACTTAGAATAGACAGTTGCTTTTTGGAAGCTACTAGTAGATGTTGAGAAAGATAGTTTCATAAAATGAGATGATAGGCTGATTCTGTATCACATAATATATGTGGGTATACACATACTTTTGTGTTTATTTATTTTGTCATGTTTACGTAGGATATATTGAAGGTGGTGACCCTTTGAGAGCTGTAGGCAATGACATTTCATTTTAATGTTTGCGGATTGGTGCACATTTAAGGTGATAAAACAGTTATTCTAAGTCTAATATTGGATGAAGCTTTGGTCAATACGACATAAAAATGATATTGAGACTCTAGAAAGAGTGCAAAGAGCAACAAAGAAGATTAGGGGACTGGAGTTGATAGGACTGGAGGTGAAGACATCTGCTTGGGAAGACCCTGAAGCAAATGGGGAGCCACTGTGTGAGACAGAATGCTGGACCAGATGGGCTGTGGCCTGTTCCAGCAAGGCTGTTCTTATGTTCTTATGATATGAAGAACGGTTGCAAGAATTGGGTATGTCTTGTTTTATGAAAAGAAGAACTGGATGGGTGGGTGACAGGATATCTAATATCCAAGGGGCTGCCACAAAGAAAAGGGAGTCAAGCTATTCTCCAAAGCACCTGAGGGCAGAACACCGAGGTCGACCCCGAGACCCCTCACATGTGGGGTGCCTCAGGGGTCGGTCCTCTCGCCTCTCCTGTTTAATGCATATATGAAGCCGTTGGGTGAGATCATCCGTGGTTTTGGGGTAGAGTACCATCTGTACGCTGATGACACCCAGCTGTACATATCTACCCCAAACCACCCCAACGATGCCGTAGCGGTGATGTGCCAGTGCCTGGAAGCCGTGCGGATCTGGATGGGAAGTAACGGACTTAGGCTCAACCCGACCAAGACCGAGTGGCTGTGGTTTCCGGCTGCCCGATTCAACCAGCTTTCTCCAACGCTGGCCATAGGGGGCGAACATCTTGCCCCTGTGGATGGGGCGCGCAATTTGGGTGTCCTCCTGGATACCCGGCTGTCTATGGAAGAGCAAGTGACAGCCGTGGCCAGGAGGGCGTTTTACCAGGTTCGCCTGGTTCGCCAATTGCGCCCCCTATTGGATCGGGACGCCCTTCGCACAGTCACTCATGCCCTCGTGACATCCCGACTGGACTATTGTAACTCTCTCTACATGGGGCTCCCCTTGAGGTGCACCCGGAGGCTTCAGTTAGTTCAGAATGCGGCCGCGCGAGCAATTATGGGCACCTCTAGGTTTGCCCACGTAACACCGCTCTTGCGCGAGCTGCACTGGCTACCTGTCGTCTTCCGGGTGCGCTTCAAGGTGTTAGTTATCATCTTCAAAGCGCTCCATGGCTCGGGACCTAGCTATCTGCGAGATCGGATCCTGCCCCACACATCCTCACGACCGATTCGCTCCCACAGAGAGGGGCTTCTCCGGGTGCCGTCCACTAGACTTTGTCAGCGGGCGACGCCCAGGGGAAGGGCGCTCTCTGTGGCGGGCCCGGCCCTCTGGAACGACCTTCCCCCTGATATTAGAACGACCACCGACCTCCGCTCCTTCCGTGTAAAATTGAAGACCCATCTCTTTCGACTGGCCGGCCTTGAATAGTTCTCTCTGTCTTTTAATTATAAATTTTAAATGGGTTTTTAATTTATGTTTTTAGCACGGGTAGATTTATTTAATTCGATTTTAAGAAATATTTGTATTATTGTATATTGTTTTTAATTATGCCTGTGCACCGCCCCGGGTCCCTGTGGGGAGAGGGTGCGGTTAATAAATCCCAATTTATTATTATTATTATTATTATTATTATTATAAGATGCAATGGGTGGAAACTAATCAAGGAGAGAAGCAACCTAAAAGTAAAGATACATTTCCTGACAATGAGAACAATTAGTGGAATGACTTGCATCCAGAAATTGGGCGAAGGCTGAAGGGAAGTGATGCTGATGGCGAAAAGTTAGAGGGCCTCGTTCCAGTGGGACTGTATCATGGTCTGGAACTGGCTGACCAGCTCAGCCCACTGAGCCTCCGTGCGCCCGAACGTAGCCTTGCACTCCCACAGGTCTTCCATCTGCCTGGAAAGTCTCAGTGAGGTGAGCCTCCTTCTTGGTCAGATCCAATTTGAACTTGAACTGTTTGGCCAACTCTTTCTCGTGGTGGTTGACTTAGCTCCAACAATTGGGTGGGCAGGCGAGGAGTGGCTGGGAGGGGGAGGGTCAAGTAGAGACTGGCGAGGCGCCCCTCGACCTGAGTGACATTGAGTTGGCCACGCCCAACCAGTCACGTGACCACCTAGCCACGCCCAACCAATCGGTCATTAGGCAGATCAGATTAGTGGTCCGCGGGATTTAAAATTATGAATTTAGTGTTCCCTGAGGTCCAAAAGGTTGGTGACCTCTGGACTAGAAGACCTCCAAGGTCCCTTCCAATGTTATTCTGTTAGACCAGTGGTAGTCAACCTGGTCCCTACCGCCCACTAGTGGGCGTTCCAGCTTTCATGGTGGGCGGGAGAGGTTTTGTCCAATACTGAAGCTCTTTCCTTTTTCTTCAATTTAATTGACTTAAAAAAAAAAATTCATAGCATTGTTTAAAAACATTTTCATTCGATTTTCATAAAATCACCCTTTACTGTGGAACCGGTGGGCGGTTAGAAAATTTAACTACTAACAGAGATTTTAAAAAGTGGGCGGTAGGTATAAAAAGGTTGACTACCCTTGTGTTAGACCAGGGGTCTGCAAAGTTGGCTCTTTTAAGCCGGGTGGACTTCAACTCCCAGAATTCCCCAGCCAGCCATGCTGGCTGGGGAATTCTGGGAGTTGAAGTCCACCCGGCTTAAAAGAGCCAACTTTGCAGGCCCCTGTGTTAGACTAAGTCGGATGTGCTGAAAATTTAATCACGATTGACATGCTAATGGGAAGCAACTTGATTCTTTGTGAGAAAGGTAACCTATAACGAAGCCATGACAAGTGCAAAAAAAATTATTGAGCAAACTGTTCCAACATATTCTCTATTTTTTTTAAAAGAAAAAAACCCTAATAAATGAAGTTCTCTTTTTCTACATGGCTTATCACAATATACTACAGCTCAGATATTAAATGAATTCATGGAAGATCTATCCCAAGATGCAATTCTCCACACCAGGCAGGCAGGGAAAGGAAATTAAAAATTTCTCCTTATACCAATAAAGGAGAAGATCTGTAGCTCAGGGCTGAAATGAAGGATCCTTGGTCCTCTCTGAGTGTGCATCTTTTATTGCAGACATTCCATTACCCAACTAGGTAACAGCATCAGACTTACCTAGCTTGCTAAGGATGAAGTTACCTAATTTTGCGGTAACGAAACGTCTGCCAGAAAACCACTAAGTTCAGAGAGCACCAAGGACCCCTCAGCCTCCCCCCTCCTCCTCCTCCTCCTCCTCCTCCTCCTCCTCCTCCTCCTCCTCCTCCTCCTCCTCCTCCTTCTCTCCACAATCGCCACTCCCTTCTGTTACCTAAATGGGCAATGAACTTACTTCTCTGCTTCCATGAATATAGAACATAAAATTATAGGGTTGGAAGGATCCTTGGAAGAAGGAAGGAAAAAAAGAAAGGCAGAGAAAGAAAAGGAGAGAGAGAGAGAGGGAGAGAGAGAGAAAGAAAGAAAGAAAGAAAGAAAGAAAGAAAGAAAGAAAGAAAGAAAGAAAGAAAGTAAAGGAGAGACAGAAAGAGGGGGTAGGAGGGGGAAGAGAGGATGAGGAGAAGGGGAAGAAGGTGGAAGGAGGAGGGGAAAAGTAGGAGGGGGAGGAAGGGGGAGGGGAGGAGGAGGGGGAAGAGAAGAGGAGGGAGAAGAGGAAGAGGAAGGAGGGGTAGGAGTAGGAGTAGGAGAAGGGGGTCCCTTTGATCAAACATTAATTTGCTGAGTTTGTACAGTAGCATCATATTGACACAGATGACCAAGCTTGGAAAATAGCAACCGTTTCCTAGTATTTGTTCCTAGAATTATCTTTAGTACTCTAGAGGGCACTACAGTACGGGTTTTAATGCTGCTGAGGTTAGAAGACTGCAGCAACTTTTATCAGGTATATTACAGCCTTCCTTGGATATGGCTTTAATTTTTAGATCATCAGTACCAGGAAATTAATTCCATCACAATATAGGCATGGAAAAATAAATAATCCTAGAAGGAAATAAGATCAATGGGGAAGGAGGGAGGAAGGAAGAGAGAGGCAGACAGACAGGCAGACAGAGAGACAACGACACACACACACACACACACACACACACACACACACACACACAGAAGGGAGGGAAGAAGAGAGACAGCAGGAGAAAGGGAAGGAGAAAAGGAGAGAGGGAAGGAAGCGAGAGAGAAAGAGAGGGAGGGAGGGAAGGAGGAAGAAACAAAGAGAATGAGAGAGGAAGGGAAGGATGGAGTGAGAGATTTAAGGAGGAAGAGAGAGAGAGGAAGAGAGGGAGGGAGGGAAGAAGGGAGGGAAGGAGGGAGGGAAGGAGAAAGGAAAGGGAGAGAAAGAGGGAGGGAGGGAAGGAGGAAGAGATTTAAGGAGGAAGAGAGAAGAGAGGGCGGAAGGGGAGGAGGGAGGGAGGGAAGAAGGGAAGGAAGAGAGAGAAAGAGGGAGGGAGGGAAGAAGGGAAGGAAAGAGAGAGAAAGAGGGAGGGGAGGGAAGGAGGGAGGGAGGGAAGGAGGGAAGGAGGAAGAAACAAAGAGAATGAGAGAGGAAGGAAAGGAGGGAGGAGAGATTTAAGGAGGAAAAGAGAGAGGGGAAGAGAGGGAGGAAGGGAAAGAAGGGAGGGAAGGAGATAGGAAAGGGAGAGAAAGAGGGAGGGAAGGAGGGAGAGATTTAAGGAGAAAGAGAGAAAGAGAGGAAGAGAGGGAGGGAGGGAAGGAGGAAGGGAAGGAAGAAGGGAAGGAAGAGAGAGGGAGGGAGGGAAGAAGAGAGGGAGGAGAGGAGGAAGAAACAGAGAGAATGAGGGAGGAGAGGAAAGGAGAGAGAAAGAGATTTAAGGAGGAAAAGAGAAGAGAGGGAGGGAAGGAAGGAGGGAGAGAAGAAGGAAGGAGAGAGAAAGAGAAAGGGGAAAGAAGGGAGGGAGGGCAGGAGGAAGAAACAGAGAGAATGATGGAGGAGGGGAAGGAGGGAGGGGAAGATTGAAGGAGGAAGAGAGAGTGAACGAGAAAGTGTGGGAGGGAAGAAGGGAGAGAATGAACTAATTTACCTCTGGCTGGACATTAAGAGCCCTGCTAGATGTCAAATGTTCTATATGACTCCTTTGTAAACTTAGCTTATCGGCAACATTAAAGTCTCTTCAAATGAATAAAGTCCTTAGATTCCCTCCTGCAGAAGAAATAACCTTCTTAATGTAGATCAAATGAATGGCTCTGCACTGTAGCCTTGAGCTGTAGAATATCCAAAATAAGAATAAGGGGATACGATTAAAAATAGGGATTTGTATGCAGGCAATGCGAAGGTGACCAAATTCAGTTTCTTCCCTCTCTCCCAACCAGGCCCCCACCCACCCAAAATGCATTGCTCTGGATTGCTTCTCTAAGGGTTGGGGGGGGGGAGAGGGGTGTGTGTCTTTGCTAAAAAGTCAGGGCCAAGGTTGCAAAGCTCGAGTCCCTTCGGGTCGAGAGAGCAGGTTATAAACTAAAAATTATTATTAATTATTAAAAGCTGCTGTTTTCAAGTGCATTCCCCCTCCCCCCAAACAAGTAAATTTCTGAACAACCAAAATATTGAGTGTTATTTTTAATTAGCGTTTAGTTAATTAGTTACTTACTTACTTACTTACTTACATTACTTACTTACTTACAGAAGTGGGAGGAAAGGAAGGGAGAGAGAATGGGAGGGGAAGATGAGAGGGGGGAAGGAGAAGGAAGGAAGGAAGGAAGGAAGGAAGGAAGGAAGGAAGGAGGATGTCTAAAGCAGGGATCTCCAACCTTTGCAACTTTAAGTCTGAAGACTTCAGCTCCCAGACTTCTGGGAATTCTGGGAGCTGAAGTCCTTCAGACTTAAAGTTGCAAAGGTTGAAGACCCCTGGGTCTAAAGTAATGCACCCATCCCATCTGCTCCATGATACAATCTGAGAAATCGGTTTTAAAAAAACAGACTAAAAATGCATTGAATTAGAAATAGGCTCCCAATGGCTCCTTTATTGTGATCTGCTTATCCTTTCGGACAAATCTCCCCTCTTTTATGCCTGGGACAATGTTCAGGATCAAAAAAAAAAAATAGGCGGGGTCATATTTTTTATTTTTATTTTATTTTCGAATTTTATACCCGCCCTTCTCTTGTTAGGACCCAGGGTGGCACACAGGCATATTAAAAACCATAACAAAAGACAATATATATTATTAAAAACATTTTAAATTAAATCCCGTGCTAAAAAATCCATTAAAAACCCTGAAAATTAAAATTTAAAGATAAAAGTCAGAAACGGGGGGCTGTGCTAGAAACGGGGGGGGCTATGCTATGCTATATATTTGGATAGCCATCTTCATTCCAGTGCCCATGTGTTTTTCTAACACTACCAGGTTTTAAAATCCATCCATTGTCCTTTTCTAGGTTCGCCACATACACACATTATCAAAGATCCCAAATTTCTAGAGGAATGAAGCTGCTTTTTCCTCTTCTTCTCCTTCTCCTCTTCCTCTTCCTCCTCTCTCCTCCTCTTCCTCCTCCTCCTCCTCCTCCTCCTCCTCCCTCCTCCTCCTCCTCCTCCTCCTCCTCCTCCTCCTCCTCCTCCTCCTCCATCCTCCTCCTCCTCTTCTTCTTCTTCTTCTTCTTCTTCTTCTTCTTCTTCTTCTTCTTCTTCTTCTTCTTCTTTCTTCTTCTTCTTCTTCTTCTTCTTTTCATTATCATTGGTGTAGTGATTAAAGCACCAGTCTACAGAGCAAACCTCACTCCCTACTATAGTGTTGGCATTCCAAAAAATTTTACACCAGTTCTGTAGCCATGGCATAGCAGAGGACAAATACTGTAACATCCCCATTTCCTCCCCACTCCAGGGTAAAGTTGATGCAAAATCACCATTCCCCTCTCCATCAATTGGGGCTCAGGAGGCAGAGAATAGATGGGCCAGTCAGAGGTGCTATTTACCGGTTCTCCAGACTATTCAAAATTTCTACTACCAGTTCTCCAGAACTAGTCGGAACCTGGTGAATTTCAGCCCATTAAGTAAACTCTTCAAAACCTGGCTTTAGAATATTACTTTTTTTTCTTTTTCCTGATCAAGGTTGCTGTGATTTAAGAGTGGGAATACACGACCCTGTAGAGAATTTTGCCCTCATGTTTATGGTACCAGATATTTTAATGTGGCATGTCACTTGACCTAAGCCAACATCCCTGAGGCAGGCAAATCATTTCATGGGAAAGAGAAAATACCCACAGAAGCCTGTAAAAGTAGACTCACTCCTTAAAATTATAGCCTAATCAGCAGAGAGGTCAAGCTATTTTGGAGGAGGCTTCATATTTTTAGCATTTCTTGAAGTACACATATAACAGAATATATAATAGAAAAACAGAGTTGGAAGGGGGCTTGGAGGTCTTCTAGTCCAACTCCCTGCTTAGGCAGGACCCGACCCTACACCATTTCAGACAAATGGTTGTCCAACATCTTCTTTAAAATTTCCAGTGTTGGAGTATCCACAACTTCTGGAGGCAAACCATTCCCTTGATCAATTGTTTTCACGGTCAAGGAATGTCTCCTTAGTTCTAGGTTGCTTTCCTCCTTGATTATTTTCCATCCGTTGCTTCTTGTTCTGGTCTAATGATTCTCTATGATTTACCTCATGATTCTCTATGATTTACCTCATGATTTACCTCATGATTCTCTGTGATTTACCTCATGATTCTCTGTGATTTACCTCATGATTCTCTGTGATTTACCTCATGATTCTCTATGATTTACCTCATGATGTCTGACTATCTCGTTTGGTGTAGATAGATTTTTCAAATTTTATTGCCTAAAGGAGTTCCATTGATTTCGCTATCACTTAAGTCGCCTTTGAATCTTCTGTATTTTCATAAAAACTATTCAGTAGCTATGTAGTGTTTAAACCTCACTTCACCCCTGAGAAGACCAAAAGCACAGAGGTTGGAGTAAAATCCTCTAAGCTCTCTTCCATCCCTAGTATTCTCCTCCTGTTTCTACTGTAGTGTTTACAATTTAGACGTTTTTCATTCATGGCATTCAACAGCGTATTTTCGTAGCTTGCAACTGCTTTTAATCTGATCATGGTTACCTTTGGATATTTAAAGAACGATAGGATGCATCTCTATTTTCTCAATATAAATTGGTAAATGGGTACGTTCATGTTGCGGGCTGCTCATATGACATTGCTGAATTGAAAAACAAATTATATCCCTTTATACAAGGGGAAAAAATGAAAAGAATTAGGCTATTCTTACTGCTGACTGGATTTTCTATTTTACTGGATTTTTCTTCCCACCATAATTGGTAAAACGTCTTGCTATTGTTCACATTTAAATTGAAGCTGAAATACCTAGGCTGTTTTGTGTTTGGGATTTTTTTTTCAGAAAAAGAAGGGAGGGAAGGGCAGGGGAGGGGAGGGGAAGGAAGAAAAAACAGGAAGGGAGTAATAAGGAAGAGGAAAAATAAAAGGAAGGTGGGATGGGAGGAGGAATGGAAGGAAGGAAGGAAGGAAGGAAGGAAGGAAGGAAGGAAGGAAGGAAGGAAGGAAGGAAGGACAGAGAAATAGGAAGGGAGCAATAAGAAAGAGGAAAATAGGAAAGGAAGAAGGGAGGGAGGGAGGGAGGGAGGGAGGGAGAAGAAATAGGAAGGGAGCAATAAGGAAGAGAAAAACAGAAAGGAGGAAGGGAGGGAGGGAGGAAGGGAGGGAGGGAGGGAGAAGAAATAGGAAGGGAGCAATAAGGAAGAGGAAAAATAAAAGAAAGGTGGGATGGGAGGAGGAATGGAAGGAAGGAAGGAAGGAAGGAAGGAAGGAAGGAAGGAAGGAAGGAAGGAAGGAAGGACAGAGAAATAGGAAGGGAGCAATAAGAAAGAGGAAAATAGGAAAGGAAGAAGGGAGGGAGGGAGGGAGAAGAAATAGGAAGGGAGCAATAAGGAAGAGGAAAACAGAAAGGAGGAAGGGAGGGAGGGAGGACGGGAGGGAGGGAGAAGAAATAGGAAGGGAGCAATAAGGAAGAGGAAAAATAAAAGAAAGGTGGGATGGGAAGGAGGAATGGAAGGAAGGAAGGAAGGAAGGAAGGAAGGAAGGAAGGAAGGACAGAGAAATAGGAAGGGAGCAATAAGAAAGAGGAAAATAGGAAAGGAAGAAGGGAGGGAGGGAGGGAGAAGAAATAGGAAGGGAGCAATAAGGAAGAGGAAAACAGAAAGGAGGAAGGGAGGGAGGGAGGACGGGAGGGAGGGAGAAGAAATAGGAAGGGAGCAATAAGGAAGAGGAAAAATAAAAGAAAGGTGGGATGGGAAGGAGGAATGGAAGGAAGGAAGGAAGGACAGAGAAATAGGAAGGGAGCAATAAGAAAGAGGAAAATAGGAAAGGAAGAAGGGAGGGAGGGAGGGAGGGAGAAGAAATAGGAAGGGAGCAATGAAGAGGAAAAATAAAAGAAAGGTGGGATGGGAGGAGGAATGGAAGGAAGGAAGGAAAGAAGGAAGGAAGGAAGAGACAGAGAAATAGGAAGGGAGCAATAAGGAAGAGGAAACAGGAAAGGAGGGAGGGAGGGAGGAGAAATAGGAAAGGAGCAATAAGGAAGAGGAAAACTAAAAGGAAGGTGGGACGGAAGGAGGGATGGAAGGAAGGAAGGAAGGAAGGAAGGAGAAATAGAAAAGGAGCAATAAGAAAGAGGAAAACAGGAAAGAAGGGAGGGAGGAGAAATAGGAAGGGAGCAATAAAGAAGAGGAAAACTAAGGGAGGGAAGGAGGGAAGGAGGAAGGAAAACTAAAACAAAGAGGATAGAGGCCCATTGATAATAAAACAAAAACTTCATGACTTCCTTGATTTGAAAGTTTTGCATCTATAATACACCTGATTTGTTTATAGTCGCCTCATTCTATAGCTTAGCTTTAGAGCTTCTTTCATTCTACCATATCTGACACTCTAAAATACTAAATCTGGCTGGGGGAATTCTGGGAGTTGAAGTCTCCAAGTCTTCAGATCTAAGCCAAGGCCACAGCCACTGCAAAATGAAGATTGTATGATAACGTTTAGAGAGTTTCAAATAGCTTTTGAGTTTCAAATAGTTTAGAGAGTTTCAAACACCACCACCATAGTGTGGTACGAGAAGGTCCACTCCAGCTTGAATTTCCACCATACAAAGGTGCCCTGATGGATATTCTGACCAGGCCAGAAAAATTTGGGGTTTGCTTCAGTGGTGGGTTTCAAATTTTTTTAGAACCTCTTCTGTAGGTGTGTCCTGCTTTGTGGGAGTGGCTTGCTGGCCATGTGACTGGGGGTGGTGGTGGCTTGCCGGTCATGTGACCGGGTGGGAGTGGCTTTGCAGTCATGTGACTGGGTGGGCGTGGTCAACTTGTAAAATGTAGTGAAACTCACTTAACCATGCTCTTGCTTAGCAACCAAAATGTTGGCTCAGGAACTCTGGCATTTGAAGCACACAAGTCTTAAAGCTGTCAAGTTACAAGACCCTCGCACCCCTAACCCTTTACTTTACTTTTATTAAATTTCTATCCTGCCCTATCTCCCACAAAGGGACTCAGGGCGGCGCACAGGAACTTAAAATCCAAAAATACAAACAATAAAAATCTACAAAATTTAAAGCTACAATTAAACAGTTTAACCCATGCTAGAAAGAGAAAACAATTAATTTAAAACCCTGCTCTAATAAATATAGTTGTAGCAGCTATGCCAGGCCGGCCATATGGAAGAAATAGGTTTTTAAAGTCCGGCGGAAGAGGCGAAGGTCGGTGATAGTCCGGAGGTCTGGGGGGTGGTCATTCCCGAGGGTGGGGCCTGCCACAGAGAAGGCTCTTCCCCTGGGCGTCGCCAGCCGGCATTGTCCAGCGGACGGCACCCTAAGGAGGCCCTCCCTGTGGGAGCGGACAGGTCTTTAGAAAAAAAAAACCCAGGGGTCTTCAAACTTGACAGCTTTAAGACTTGTGGACTTCAACTCCCAGAATTCCTCCTCTCGCTCTTCACCTTAATGATGGGCGGATGGGCGGGGGGAGGGAGCTGGAACCGGTTCTAAACGGCCCTGGAGATTTGTAGAACCTTCTTCTATAGGAGAGCTTAGAACTTGCCGGAACCCAGCCCTGGTTTCCTTCCTTCCCAGTAAACCCACCACGTTCAAGCCCAGTGCTTCCAGCTTCCTTCTCAGCCCTAAAAAGAAAAGTTAGTTACAACCAAAATCTTCTTATCTGACCTAATTGCGAGCCTACATGAAAGCAGAGTTAATTTGGGCTGTTATCTGTCAAATTGATAAAAATCTCCCTGTTCAGTACTAATTATATTCAGCAAGATTTTTTTTTCCCCTCCTTCCCCTCCGCGGGGACTGAAGAAACTTAATTCTGACCTCAGCAAAAGAGGCAATAAAGTTGGAAATTTCCCTAGGAGTTTTGCTACCATCGTTTGGGGAGCTACTTTGCTACACACACACTCTCTCTTTTTTGGGCCATGACAAATCTAATGTGGAAATCTTGTGTAAGGGGCTGAGGTTTGAGGAATGCTAATAAGACGAATCCAATTTTTAAGGCAGAGGAAATTTTATTTTCCCCCTCACCATCAACTGGAAAAGGAAGAAACGGGGGGAAAAAGGAAACCGATGTTCATTAAGGGTAATGCTAATTTCAAGTTTATTGGCTAATTGTTCTCATTCTTGGGAAATTTCTCCTTAGTCCTTGGCTGCTTCTCTCCTGGATTATTTTCAATAAAAATATTTTCATTTTTTGGCTATTGAATAAAAGCATCAAGAAACTGCAATGATATTAAACCTAGTATTTGAATTTTTGTTATAGCCTTCCTTCCTTCCTCCTTCCCTCTCTCCCTCCTTCCTCCCTCTATCTCTCCTTCTCTGTCTCCTTCACTTTCTCTGTCTCCTTCTCCTTCCCCTTTCTTTCTGCCATCTTTTCTTTCCATCCTTTTCTTTGCTTTCTGTGTCCCTCTTTCTCCCTGTTCGTATCCCTCTCCTTCCTTCCTTCCTTCCTTCCTTCCTTCCTTCCTTCCTTCCTTCCTTCCTTCCTTCCTTCTTTCCTCCCTCCCTCTATTTCTCCTTCCCCTTTCTATCTACCATCTTTTCCTTGCATCCTTCTTTCCTTCCTTTCTCTCTCCCTCCCTCTTTCTTCCTCTTCTCCCTCTCCTTCCTGCCTTCTTTCCTCCCTCCCTCCCTCCCTCTATTTCTATTTCTCCTCCTTCTCTTTCTCCTTCTTCTTCCCCTTTCTTTCTGCCATCTTTCATTCTTTCCTTCCTTTCTCCCTCCCTCCCTCCCTCTTTCTCCCTCTTTGTCTCCCTCCCTCCCTCCCTCCCTCCCTATCTTTCTTAGTAAAACTCAATGCAAAACTCAACGTAAAAGAATTCTATAGCCCTTTTAGGAAGCTAGAAATACTATTGATATTTTCAAGGCATCATTTCCTTTCTTACCTCTCCTTTGTTATCAAGAGGAAAAGGGTTTTCTTAGCAATACTTCTAAGTTGCTGTGTCTGGGACAAAAGGAAAGTTTGTCCCCATCCTTCTGCTGAGAAACGCTTCGGACCTCAACTCAAGCAAGCCCCAATCTTTCCTGACGAGATCACAGGGTCAACGAAGAGACACTATTTTAAAGTCTTCTTAAGAACAAGGAGAAACAGTAATTAAGAACGCGGCTTCAGGGTTCTTCTTCTACTCTTTCTGTTGTGGGCCTCCAGCGGCCAGTAGAGTTGACAGCAAATTCGGACAGTGAGGAGGTTGGAGCTGCACTGGCTGCCTGTGGCCTTTCGGGTGCGCTTCAAGCAGTGGTGGGTTTCTGCAGGCTCGCACCTACTCGCGAGAGCCGGTTGGTGAAATTAAGAGAACCGGTGAGAGGGGGTTCCAGCGGCGTACCTGGAAGTAAATCTGGCCCACTGCTGCCAGTGACCCAATGGGAAGGAAAGGAAGGAAGGAAGGAAGGAAGGAAGGAAGGAAGGAAGGAAAGAAAGAAAGAAAGAAAGAAAGAAAGAAAGAAAGAAAGAAAGAAAGAAAGAAAAAGAATTTATCATCACAATTGAGTCCAAAATTTTGGTTGCTAAGCAAGAGCGTTGTTAAATGAGTTTCACCACATTTTAAAAGGTGGCCACTCCCACCCTGTCACATGACTACCAAGCACGCCCACAAAATAGGCCACACCTACAGAGTAGGTTCTAAAAAAATTTGAAACCCACCACTGGCTTCAAGGTGCTGATTACCATCTTTAAAGCGCTCCATGGCACAGGACCTAGTTATTTGCGGGATCATATCCTGCCCCATACATCCCTTCGGCCGATTCGCTCCCACAGACAGGGACTTCTCCGGGTGCCGTCCACTAGGCAATGCCAGTGAGCGACGCCTTCTCTGTGGTGGGCCCAACCCTTTGGAACGACCTACCCCCCAAAATTATAACTACCACGGACCTCCGCTCCTTCCGCCATAAATTAAAGACCCATTTTTTCCGCTCCTTCCGCCAAAAATTAAAGACCCATTGCCAAAAATTAAAGACCCATTTCCCTGGCCTAATTTATGCTCCTCGCCCCAGTCTGAAGTTTAAATTGTTTTAATCGGGTTTTAATGGGAAATAGTTTTAATGTTTTTTACAAAATTTTAGTACAGGGTTAACTATTTAATTTGGTTTTAAATATGTATGTATTGTTATGTTTTAGATGTTCTTAATTTCCTGTACACCGCCCCGAGTCCCTTCGGGGAGAGGGGGCGGTTTAGAAATTCAATAAATACCAATAAAATAAGAACATGGGCCAGTCCTGGAGACTGAGGAAGGCTCGGACGAGGGCTCTGCATCAGAGACAGAGATGGAGCCAGAGCCGTCTGACAGTTATCAGCTGCCTTTGGAGTCAGACATCAGTGAGGCAGAGGAACAGCTGGAGCCTGTTCCCAGTGTGCGCATGCGCAGAGTTGCCAGACGAAGGGGACAGCTAAGGAACAAGGGCTGACTCGGGAGTAAAGGAAGAAGTGGACGGTGAATGGTCCCTTCCATAGGGAATAAAAGAGGAGCGAAAGGGGAGTGGAGTTTGCAGGAGACCATTAGTTCATTCCTGCATTCCTGCCAAGTATTGTGGCGTCTGAACGATATCTGCCTGGCCACTCTCCAAGCCTGATAAAAGTCAGTAAATGGGAACTCTCTTGAAAAACGGTGGGAGAGGAAAGTCTTTGCTGGTGAGGAATCCACTGTAAATTAAATAAAAGGGGTTTATGAGGGCGAGGACTCAGCTTCGTGCTGCTGGGGAAGCCTCGGTCAGAACACACACATTCTCTCTCAAGGCCTTTCTTTTGCATTCAATTTTTGTTTTAATTCTACAAGCCTAAAATTTATGATAGGTTTTTTTTTTGTAAACAATTCTAGGCTGGCTCCCAGCCTAACAAACCAAATCTGGCATAGACGTGCGTTTTTGTGTAACGCCATAAAGGCGAAGAGGGGTGTTTTATTGCGTTGGTTCCTTCTGCTTCTCATTTTAGTAAAGCAATATAAAAATTTGCCAGTAATGAAAAAGAGGGGAAAACACACCCCAAAGAGACCCACATTTACACCCATGCGTGGCAAGGATTCCAGAAACGGGGTTGTTACAAAGCAAGACCAGAAGAAGGCATACAAAGGGAGAATATAAAACAACTGAAATCAAGAGGCCTTTCTTTCTGGATGGATGGAAGGATAGATAGATAAATGAGGGATAGACAGACAGACAGACAGACAGACAGACAGATGATGGATGGATGGCTAGGTATGTAGGTAATAATAATAATAATAATAACAACAACAACAACAACAACTACTACTATTATTATTATTATTATTATTATTATTATTATTATTATTATTATTATTATTATTATTATTATTATTATTATTATTATTATTATTATTATTATTTATAACCCGCTCTCTCCCCCCGAAGGGACTCGAGGCGGGGCACAGGGAATTTAAAATACATATAAAATCACAGACATAGTGCAATATTAAAATGAAATTAAACTAACCCTGTGCTAAAATCCCATATTAAAACTAAAAATAAGTCGCTAAAAACCCTAAAAACAGTTTAATTACCCTAGGCCGGCCAAGCAGAAAAAGTGTGTTTTTAATTTTTGACGGAAGGAGCGGAGGTCCGTAGTTGTTCTAATATCGGGGGGAAGGTTTTTCCAGAGGGTCGGGCCCGCCACAGAGAAGGCCCTTCCCCTGGGCGTCACCCGCTGGCACAGCCTAGTGGACGGCACCCGGAGAAGTCCCTCTCTGTGGGAGCGAATCGGCCGCAGGGATGTATGGGGCAGGATGCGATCCCGCAGATAGGTAGGTAAGCAGAAGATGGATGGATGGATGGATAAACAGATAGGTTGACAGAGGGTGGATGGATGGGGAGATATATAGAGAGAATTCTAACCTGTGTGTGTGTCTGTATATGTGTGTGTCTGTGTGTCTGTGTGTGTATGCTGATTTTGTTGTGTTCAGGTCTTTTCCCATGTAAGATTGAGATCCCTGGATACTATCCAGTATCCCTGGATAGCTCAAGGCATAGAGAAGCCTGTCTCATATGCTGGAAAGCACCAGTTCAAATCCCAGTAGAAGGAGTATGGCCAGCTGAAGAAGGCTAATAAGCCTGAAATGGATCCATCCTGGTCTCTTTATTTTCAGCCCTTAAAAAATCTAACACATATCTAAAAAATGTCACACAGCAGTAATCTAATTAGGTTCTCTGTCTGGATGATCTCTAGGATGAGTCGAAGGGCAGAGAG
>CM077648.1:116740168-116827668 GCA_039707465.1 Rhabdophis nuchalis
ATCAATTGCAAGCCGCGAGGTTTTGCGAGCTAGTTCGTCTTGTCAGAACCGCCCTTATCACGCAGGTGAGAAAAATAAACAGAGTCATTATTCTCTTCCTCCCCCCCCCCCCTTTGCTCAGTTGGTTGGCTGGTTTGTTTTCTAAATGGAACCATCCGTTATTTTCTGAAATTCAAATCGGCATCAGATGAATAGCGGGAAGCGGCTGAAATATTGATTTGCTTAAAGAAATGTCAGAGATGGCAGGTAAGTCGTCTTCCAGCCTCCGGAGAGAGGTTGGCATTCGTTGACATTATGAAAAACAGTTTTCACACCGCGAGAAGTTTGTAACCATTTGCATCTCGGCTTTGTTTGGCTAAGGGAGGCGGGTTTTCATCTGTTTCCAAAATCTTGACTATCCCATGTTTTAGGAAAATGTTATCTCGAGTCGAAGTGGGGTGGCGTTAAAACAGAGACCTGATTTTTTAGCCAGCTCTGTTTTCTGAATCTAGTGCCAACGTTTACCGAAGTTAAGGATTTGTCGGTGCTCTTTAAGAGATTTGGAATTTTCCCGATGGGAACGGTGGGTTGAATATAGAGCTAAGTTTACTCTACTACAGTGTTTTTCAAACGTAGCAACTTTAAAATGGGTCGAATTCCCCAGCCAGCAAGTGTTAAGATGGGTGGCCTTCAATTCCCAGAATTCCCCAGCCAGCAGGCTTTAAGAATGTAATCCGTTCTAATCTTGATTGCAGGAAAAACGATTTCAGCAATAGAGTAGCAAATGTGTGGAACACCCTACCTGATCCTGTTGTTAGTTCCTCTAACCCCTCATTACCTTTTACTTTAAGCTGCCTACCGTGGACCTTACACATTTCTTAAGACATCCCTCAAGGGGGCATGCATAAGCGCACCAGTCTGCCTACCGTCCCTGTCCTACTGTCCCATTTATTATGTACTCTTTTTAATGTGTTTATAGCTATGTTTTGCTTATTTATATCCATTTATTTGTGCTATTTTTTCATTTGTTACTTGTTGAGAAAGAAAGAAAGAAAGAAAGAAAGAAAGAAAGAAAGAAAGAAAAAAGAAGGAAGGAAGGAAGGAAGGAAGGAAGGAAAGAAAGAAAGAAAGAAAGAAAGAAAGAAAGAAAGAAAGAAAGAAAGAAAGAAAGAAAGAAAGAAAGAAAGAAAGAAAGAAAGAAAGAAAGAAAGAAAGAAAGAAAGGTGGATGATGGATGGATGATGGATGGATGGATGGATGGATGGATATATTTCAGTTCCCAGAATTCCCCAGGCAGCATGCTTCAAGATGAGTAGATTTCAATGCCCAGAATTCCCTCCCTAGCATAGTTTAAGGAGTGGACTTCAACTCCCAGAATTCCCCAGCCGGCATGCTTTAAGATAGGTGGACTTCAACTCCCAGAATTCCCCAGCCAGCATGCTTTAAGATAGGTGGACTTCAACTCCCAGAATTCCCCAGCCAGCATGCTTTAAGATAGGTGGACTTCAACTCCCAGAATTCCCCAGCCGGCATGCTTTAAGATAGGTGGACTTCAACTCCCAAAATTCCCCAGCCAGCATGCTTTAAGATAGGTGGACTTCAACTCCCAAAATTCCCCAGCCGGCATGCTTTAAGATAGGTGGACTTCAACTCCCAGAATTCCCCAGCCGGCATGCTTTAAGATAGGTGGACTTCAACTCCCAGAATTCCCCAGCCAGGCATGCTTTAAGATGTGCGAACTTCAACGCCCAGAATTTTCACAGCCAGCTACTTTAAGATGTTATTGGCTGAATAAATATTATTTTGCTTCGTTTTATGCTCCTATAATCCCTTTCATTTGGGTGGAGTCAGGGCAATTTGAATGTCGCTGAGCATTTATATGCTGGATGCCCTTCCTGACGCCTACAGTTTCGCATCCTCTCTGATTCCATTTCCTTTCTGATTCCTGCTTTTCTGCTCCCAGTATATGCAAGTATGGATATTGATCGCATCGTGTCTCTTCTTCTTTCCACTCCATCTTTTTTTCAGAACAGCAATGGGGAAAAAGGTGTTGACCACCATCTTTAAAGCGCTCCATGGCTCGGGGCCTAGCTATATGCGAGACCGCCTCTTGCCCCATACTTCCCTTCGACCGATCCGCTCCCACAGAGAGGGCCTTCTCTGGGTGCCGTCGGCCGGGCAATTCCCGGTTGGCGACACCCAGAGGAAGGGCCTTCTCTGTGGTGGGCCCCACCCTCTGGAACGGCCTTCCCCCCGAACTCCGCACTCTCTCGGATCTCCGCCTTTTCCGCCAGCGTCTTAAAACGCATCTATTTCAACAAGCCGGCCTAACATAGTCACCCGATATGGACTTTTATTAGCTATAAATTATAATTCGAGGGATTTTATAATATTTTTAGCACAGGGTAACTAGTTTTCTTTTTAATTGCCTGTGCTCTGCCCTGGGTCCTTATACAGGAGAAGGTGCGGGATAGAAATTTAATGAAAGGAAAAAAAGTTTTAAAAAAAGAAAAAAAAACACCTCCCAAGCTTTTATGATTATTTTTTTCCTGTGCTAATTTGGGGGGAAGTGTTACTGTACCGCTTGTACTGTATGTGGTTGAGAAAAAAAATGAACTTCCTGAGAAATCATGCATTCTTAGAAAACCCAGGAACTGATTCGTTAGAAAACCACAAAGAATGGGAAAAGTGAGGTCTTCGAAAGATCATCAGAAGTGATCAGAATCCGCGGTTTAGCGTCATCAAAGAAAATCACCAACGTTTTGACATTTGGGGCATTTTGTTCTCAACAGGAGAAGAAGTCCCCTGATCTTTGATTGGGAGGTTTGGGTGCAGCCCCTACACACTTCTCAAGAAAACCGGTTAAAATTGCAAAGCGTTGGTTTCCAAAGTCAAAACCTCGTCCATTTTTCTTTCCCTAGAAGTGAGGGGATCCGTGCCCTCGGTGACCACAGGTCAAAAAAATGTCGACTTTTCGAACTGAAATGAAATTGAAATAAACTCAGTCGGTGTCAAAATGAGAAGAAAAGGAAGTAACCTCCGGGTTAAGAACTTCAAACCACAAAGCTGTGTACTTTTATTTAGCAGTAGGGTGAATATACAGAATAACAGAGTTGGAAGGGACCTTGGAGGTCTTCTAGTGCAACCCCCTACCCAGGCTGGAAACCCTACACCACTTCAGACAAATGGTTATCCAAATATCTCCTTAAAAACCTCCAGTGTTGAAGCATTCACAACTTCTGGAGGCAACCTGTTCCACTGATTAATTGTTCTAATGGTCAGGAAATTTCTCCTTAGTTCTAAGTTGCTTCTCCGGGTCCCTTTGTGTGAGATGGGTGCGGGATATAAATTTGAAAAATAATAATAAATAATAAAATAATTTTCCATCCATTGCTTCTTGTCCTGCCTTCAGGTGCTTTGAAGAATAGGTTGACCTCCTCATCTTTGTGGCAGGCACTCAAATATAGGAATGCTGCTATCATGTCTCCCCTAATTCTACTTTTCATTAAATTAGACGTACCCAGTTCCTGCAACCGTTCTTCATATGTTTTAGCCTCCAGTCCCCTAATCCTCTTTGTTGCTATTTCTAGAGTCTTAACTTCTTCTTTTATAACAATGGTGATCAAAACTGGATGCAATGTTCTATCCAGATCATAATCCTTGTAGAGGATGTGTGGAGAATGTGTCACATCATTAATTGTGATCATGGCAGATGCCATGTGGGGCACCAATAATTCTGAGGAGCTGTGATCATTGGTGGCAAACCCATTCAAGTCTAGCTTGGAGCGAGGTGCCAATGCAGTTTTGAAGGCAACCCAATGAAATCGCCCTTAAGAATCAAGCTGTTGAATCCCATTGCTGTTTTGACCACTGTGCCTTCCGCTTGATCTTGGCTAATATTTGTTGAACTTTAGATCCATTGCGGAAATCGCTTTCGTCAAATGGAATCGACAAGTCACCTTGAACCGGCTGAGTTTGCACGGTCTGGTCAAGACAAATCAAGAATTCGAATTAGATCTTGAGAAATATGTACCTATAGGTGTACAGGTCTACCCAATTCTCTATCAACATAATCCTAGCATGTTGGGATAACCCCAAGGTCAAGGAGAGGGGAGGGAGGTACACAGAGGGAGAGGGAGAGGGAGAGAAGGAGGAGGATGACGACGATGAGAGGAGGAGGAGAAGAGAAAAGTGAAGGAGGGGATGGAGAAGGAGAAAGAGGAGGAGGAGGAGAAGAGGAGGAGACAAGGAAGAAGAAGAGGAAGAGGAGGAGGAAGAAGAGGTGGTGGTGGAGGAGGAGGAGGAGGAGGAGGAGGAGGAGAAAGGTCAAGGAAGGGGAGAAGGGGGAGAAAGAGAAGGACGAGGACGAGGAGGAGGAGGAGGAGGAGGAGGACGAGGAGGAGGAGAAGGAAAAGGAGGATAATCCTCTTTCTTTCTTCTCTATTACTATCATATTCACCCTTTCACCTGTCTCTATCCAATTCTTCTCCCACCCCATCCCATAATGTGGGGAGAGAGGAGGCGGCAGAGGTCTGAATTTCCAGTTCATTCTCCTGAAAGGGTATAAAACAAACACAGCACGCCATTTTAACAAGATCCAAACGCAACTTGGCCGGGTTTAAATTATGATAAGGTCAGAGAAGGATAACGGATGTATTTGGGGGGATATGAAAACAAGCCTGACGATGTGCTTGCTGCGGAATCCATTCCTTATCATTTAATGACACACAACGAGATGTTAGACAAGCAATCTCAGGTTGTTTTCCCTCCCCACCACCAGAAATGTAAATAACCCTGACTTAAATCTGCATCCCAGGGACAGTGTTGTGACCTTCCCCAACTTCATTCTTTCTTGCTTAAGAATGAGATACATGACTGCTGAGACATGCTAGATCAGGGATGGTTAACCTTTTTCCCATCGAGTGCCAAAAGTGGTGGGAGCGCTGCGCAGGGGGGCATGCACTGGCAAACACACACACACCCCGTGTGCATGCGTACATGACTCCCGCCCTCCCTCCTGATTTTGGCTTGCGATGGACCCATTTTTCACCCCTTACCAGGCTCCAGAGGCTTTCTAGGAGCCTGGGGAGGGCAAAAACACCCTCCCCCGGCCCTCTGGAAGCCCTCTGGAAGTTTGGGGATGGACTTCTGGTTTGCCCTAGGGCCGTTTTTTGCCCTTCAGAAGGAGAAAAATGGCCCAACATGCAAACCGGAAGTCCATCCCTGAACTTCCGGTTTGTGCATTGGGTTGTTTTTTGCCCTCCGGAGGCTTTAGGGTGAAAAATGGCTGAAAATGAAGGCCGAAGTCAGCTGGCTGACAGGGCAATGCCTCGCATGCCCTAACAAATGGCCCAGCGTGCCACCTGTGTGGCATACATGCCATAGGTTCACCACCACTTGGCTAGATCATTGGAAAAAGCCAAATAATTCAAAGACGAAATCCATATCTGCTTTACTTATTACAGAAACTAGCCGTTCCCGGCCAATCATTGCTGTGGCCCAGTCTGGTTAAATGGGCAAGCAATCTGTGTGTAGATCTACACCTGCACACACAAACACATACACACAACCACCATATAACCCCCAACCTACCTACCTACTCCCTTTCTCCCTCTCTCCCTCTACCTACCTACCTACTGTATTTCTCCCTCTCTCTCTATCCCTCTACCTATCTACCTACTGTATTTTTACCTCTCTCTCTCTCTATCCCTCTATGGGCTGCCTGGGAGTGTGCTATCCTCTGCGCCTTGTTTTTGGCCTAGTAGGGCTCCATACTGAGTGGAACGTTAAAGTGGAACGTCGGTTGCTGAGGAAACGACTGTTGGAAATGTGAGGGGCATGTGCGTGAAGCATCATAAGAAGCAGCTGGGTGGGAGGAGCTACAGGGAGGTGAAAACCTGAGAAATGCATACCTTTTACGTTTGTGCTGCTTGCACATGACACATGTGTACCAGCCACACAAAATGTACGTATGGTTGTTACTCCCTTTGTTAGAAACGTTGTGTGAAAATTTGGTGGCAATCGGTGCAGTACTTTCTGAGATTAGCGATTTTGCACAAACGATTTTAAATTTTTATTTATATAGATGTATCATGCCAACCATCTCAGTTTAGGTGTCACCCTTTAAAAAAAATGGGAAATCCACCTCTTATTCTCCTCCTATGAAACCTATGCACTGAATAAGCTGTTACCATCTGCTACCAAAGACGGAAAAAAACAGACTCTACCTTCAAGTCAGCATCACAACACATAGTTTTTAGTTAATGGGATTTTAGCACAGGATTGATTGAGTTTAATTCGTTTTAATTTGTATGTATTTTGTATATTTTTCGTTTTTAATTTCCCTGTGCACCGCCCCGAGTCCCTGTGGGGAGAGGGTGCGGTCAATAAATTCAACTTATTATTATTATTATTATTATTATTATGTAAATGGACGGGGCTTCCACCATAGTTTATGGAATAAACCAAAAAACGCCTCTACGTTCTAGGCCTTACATCTTGGTTTGCGATGCCCAAAGACCCGAGTTCACACAACGTATTAAGCCGCAATCGAACAATGGCATTATACAACAATGTTGGAATATGAACTAGCGAAAGAATAGTGGCTGGTTTCAACCTATGCTCCCAAATTTACCGAAGATTTATTCAAATCCAATGAGCGACATGTATAGGCATCGACAAAGCAAAACGCACACAAAAACACACGCCAAAAATAATGCGTAAAGTTGCAACATTTTTAGAGCTAGCAGAAAAGACGGTGAGCTGTGGGCGTCGTTCTGAAGCACGGAGGTTTTTCGATTGGGGTAAGGTGTTGAACGCAGGAAGGAAGACGTGACAACGGCTTTTTTTGATGTGTTTGTTACTTCTCTCTCTCTCTCCGCGGTAGGCTTTGCTCTGCTTCTGAGGTTTTGGTTCTCCTTCAGTCGTCTTCTCACTGGGTTTGGCCCTATAACCAAGGGGGTGAAAAGGGTGTGGTCCAGAACTTGGGGTGGAGGGTTAAAGGTCAGGGTTGGGAGATTCACTGGGAAATTTTTCCCGCGTCAGATTTTATAGGAAGGGAGATGACCGGTTAACCACTTCGTGCTGTTTTGGGTGCCATAGAGGTAGATTATAGAATGCCCCATCGTTGTGGCCCACCAGTGGCCAGCAGAGCAGATTCGGACAGTGAGGATGTTGGGGAGGAACATGGGCCAGGCCTGGAGGCTGGAGAAGAACTTCAAACCACAAATGTAGGTACTTTTATTTAGCAGTAGGGTGAATGTACAGAATAACAGAGTTGGAAGGGACCTTTGAGTTCTTCTAGTCCCATCCTCTCCTTAGGCCTTACACTACTTCAGACAAATGGTTCTCCAACCTCTTCTTTAATATGTCCAGTGTTGGAGCATTTGTTCCACTGATTAATTGTTCTCACTGTCAGGAAATTTCCCCTTAGTTCTAAGTTGCTCCTCTCCTTGATTAGTTTCCACCCATTGTTTCTTGTCCTGCCCTCGGGTGCCTTGGAGAATAGCTTGACTCCCTCTTCTTTGTGGCAGTCCCTGAGATGTTGGAAGACTGCTATCATGCCTCCCCTGGTCCTTCTTTTTATTAAACACTTTTCATTAGACCTACCCAGTTCCTGCAACCGTTCTTCATATGTGTTAGCCTCCAGTCCCCTCCTCATCTTTGTTGCTCTTCTCTGCACTCTTTCTAGAGTCTTCACATCTTTTTTACATCGTGGCGACCAAAACCGAATGCCGTATTCCAGGTGTGGCCTTACCATGTCCTAATAAAGTGGTATTAACACTTCATGTGATCTTGATTCTCTCCCTCTGTTAATGCAGCCTAGGATTGCATTGGCTTTTTTGGCAGCTGCTGCCCACGGCTGGTCCTATTTCAATGGTTGTCCACTAGGACTCCAAGATCCCTCTCACAGTTACTGCTATTGAGCAAGGTACCACATATTTGAATGGGATAAGTTCTCTGGTCTTGAGCAGGGTGTTGGAGTAGAAAACCTTTGATGTCCCTTCCAGCCCTATGATTCTATGTTCCATGTTGGTAACTTCGAAGAAAAATTCAGTTTTCTTGATGACAGTAAGGAAGTAGGTTGGCCATGCTTTTTTTATTTTTGTATTTTATTTTATACTAGCCGTTCCCGGCCACGCGTTGCTGTGGCCCAGTCTGGTTAAATGGCTAGACTACCCACCTACCCACCTACTGTACTTCTCCCTCTCCCTCTCTATCCCTCTACCTGCCTACTGATCTACCTACCTACTGTATTTCTCCCTCTCCCTCTCTATCCCTCTACCTACCTACCTACCTACCTACCTACCTACCTACCTACCTACCTACCTACCTACCTACTGTATTTCTCCCTCTCTCTATCTCTCTACTCACCTACCTACCTACTGTATTTCTCCCTCTCTCTATCTCTCTACTCACCTACCTACCTACTTTACTTCTCCCTCTCTCTATCTCTCTACTCACCTATCTACCTACTGTACTTCTCCCTCTCCCTCTCTATCCCTCTACCTGCCTACTGATCTACCTACCTACTGTATTTCTCCCCCTCTCTCTCTATCCCCCTACCTACCTACCTACCTACCTACCTACCTACCTACCGTATTTCTCCCTCTCTCTATCTCTCTACTCACCTACCTACCTACCGTATTTCTCCCTCTCTCTATCTCTCTACTCACCTACCTACCTACTGTATTTCTCCCTCTCTCTATCTCTCTACTCACCTACCTACCTACTGTATTTCTCCTTGAATCTTATGGACAGAGTATTTTATGTCATAAAGGATGACATAAAACCTGTGGCCCACTGCTCTCTCGGTATCCATCTACCTACCTTTTTTTTACAATTTTTTACATTTCTGTTGAGTGTACCTGACACAGGTGTGACATCTACACAATCTATATATATATCATTGGTGCTGTATTTGAAAGGAACGTTGTGTGAAAATTTGGAAGCGATCGGTGCAGTACTTTCGGAGATTACCTGTTTTGAACAAACTCATAGTTACATTTTTATTTATATAGATTTTTCACTCCTCCGTTTAATTTACAGCCCTGAGACTTTCCAGTGGTTCCCCCCCCCCCCCAAGCAAGTCACTATCCTGGTTAATTCTTTCAAAACCAGTCAAGATTAGCTACAGGTGGCCACTGGCCATAGAACTGGGTAAACATACCTTTGAAATGATATATATATTTTCTGTAGTCAGGCTGATAAATCAAAACTGCAGTTAAGCAATACAGGGCCTTTGCAACACTTTAGGATGATTAATTTTATAAGGAAGAAAGATAACATTTCTGTTTGAAGTCAGTTTGTTTCAGAAGATTTTGTAGAAAGACAGAACCGGGAAACGACAGTTTCTACGAATCAAGTGACTTTGTAGCGTAACCTGGAGGGGAAAAAAGCTTATTTTTAGATCAATGGAATCTGCTGCCTATATTTAAACTTTAAAGAAACTATTTAGAGAGGAGAGAGGAAATTGTGGGAAGGTTGATCATTGATTACAACCTGTGTTCATGGCTACGTGACGATTAAGTGGCGTTGATTTTGCATTTCAATTTACAGTATTTATTCCCTGCCCACTACAGCAGCCGGGCTAAATCGTTCTTAAATGAAATCAAAGGAATGCGAATTAATTCAATAATGCCACGTACTTTCATCTGCACATTGTTATTTCCAGGGATAGGATAGCTGCGAAATCTGCTCCAATTTTACAACCAGATTTGAACTGAGTAAATGAATACGATCCCTTAGAAAGGATGGGGAGAAAGATTGCTTGCTTAATGCCAAACCGGCGGTCACAATAACTGCTGTTTGTTGAATAGGCCCCAATTACAGGATCTGGAGAATGTGAAAAGGCTTGTCCTCAAAAGAAGGCATTTAAAAATCGAAAGGCCTCTGCGCTCAGCTCACCAGTGACTTAGCAGCAAACACCGGATTTGAGAATTTCCGTTCAGAAATAATACATTGATTATTGATTGTGGCGTGGTATTTTGGTTTTTATTAGAATGTTTAATGCAACACAGAATGTTGTAATACATTCATACAGTTTAATATAACAAGGGAAGAAGGAAGGAAGGAATGAAGGAAGGAAGGAAGGAAGGAAGGAAGGGAGAGAGAGAGAGAGAGAGAGAGAGAGAGAGAGAGAGAGAGAGAGAGAGAGAGAGAGAGAGAGAGAAAGGAGGACAGAGAGAGAGAGAAAGAGAAAGGAAGGAAGGAAGGAAGGAAGGAAGAGAAAAAGAAAGAAGGAAAGAAAGAAAGAAAGAAAGAAAGAAAAAGAGAAAAGGAAGGAAGGAAGAAAGAAAGAAGGAAAGAAAGAAAGAAAGAGAGAGAGAAAGAAAGAAAGAAAGAAAGAAAGAAAGAAAGAAAGAAAGAAAGAAAGAAAGAAAGAAAGAAGGAGTGGAGTGGGAGTGGCGTGGCGTGGCGTGGCGTGGCGTGGCGTAGAGTAGAGTAGAGTAGGGATCTTCAAGGTCTTCTAGTCCAGCCCCCTTGCTCAAGCAGGAGATCCTATACCATTTCAGTCCAATCTTTTCTTAAAGACTTCCAGTGTTGGGGCATTCACAACTTCTGGAGGCAAGCTGTGCCACTGGTTAATTGTCCTCACTGTTAGGAAGTTTCTCCTTAGTTCTAGGTTGCTTCTCTCCTTGCTTGGTTTCCATCCATTGCTTCTTGTCCTGCCCTCTGATGCTTTGGAAAATAAGACAGGATCTCTACCTCTACCATTCCACAAGGCCAGTCATGTCATGGAAAATAACGCTTCTGAGCTTACCCTCCCACCAACCTTCTGAAAAAAAGGAGAACAGCCAGCTTGTTCTTCTCTTCAAAGCATGATCAAAGTGGACGTGCCGATGGTTGTGGGCTGCTCCAGTCTTGCCAAATACCTTGGTTTGCACCTGGAAGTGAACAGGAAGCCACTCAAGGCCATAAAACAGATGTAATATGTGCCCACTGATGAGCATCGGTGAGTACTTGGAACATGGTCTTCTACACCAACTGCACCATTTTAAAAGTAGTCTGAGGTACAGCATGTAATGTAATCTGATGATGGGATGGAGGTATGAACCACTACAGGTAGTGCGATCTAGTTTTCAAGTTTTGGTGGACAATCACTTAATTTTCAGCCAGCCGTGTGCTGCAGCGGCCAAAAAAAGGCAACACAGTTCTAGGCTGCATAAACAGAGGGATAGAATCAAGATCACGTGAAGGGCTAATACCACTTTATAATGCCTTGGTAAGGCCACACTTGGAATCCTGCATCCAGTTTTGGCTGCCATGATGTAAAAAAGGTGTTGAGTCTCTAGAAAGAGTGCAGAGAAGAGCAACAAAGAGGATTAGGGGTCTGGAGACTAAAACATATGAAGAACAGTTGCAAGAACTGGGTATGTCTAGTTTAATGAGAAGAAGGACCAGGGGAGACATGATAGCAGCCTTCCAATATCTCAGGGGTTGCCACAAAGAAGAGGGAGTCAAGCTATTCCCCAAAGCATCTGAGGGCAGGACAAGTAGCAATGGATGGAAAATAACCAAGGAGAGAAGCAATTTAGAACTGAGGAGGACTTTCCTGACAGTGAGAACAATTACCCTGTGGAACAGCTTGCCTCCAGAAGTTGTGAATACTCCCATACTGGAAGTTTTTAAGAAGAGATTGGAGAAACACATGTCTGAAGTGGTATAGGGTTTACTAGGGTTTAGGGTGTTGGACTAGAACAGGGATGTCAAACTCAATTTCATTGAAGGTCTGTTGTAGATGTAAGATTGAGAACTACCTGTAATGGGAAGTGACTTTTAAAATTTATGAAGGAAACTATATGTTGTTTTTCTTAGTCGCGAAGTCATGTCCAACCCATTGTGACCCCATGGACAACCTTCCTCCAGGCCTTCCTGTCCTCTACCATCCTCTGGAGTCCATTTAAGCGCATGACGGCTGCTTTGGTGACTCCATCCAGCCACCTTCTTCTCTGTCGTCCCTTTCTTCTTTTGCCCTCCATCGTTCCCAGCATGAGGCTCTTCTCCAGTGAGTCCTTCCTTCTCATTAGGTGGCCAAAGCCTTTGAGTTTCAAAGTAGTTGAGAGAAGAGATAGAGAGAGAAAAAGAAAGGGAAAAGAGAGAAAGAAAGAGAAGAGAAAGAGAAAATGAAAGAGAAGATAAAAAGGATGAGAGAGAGAAGGCGGGAGGGAGAGAAGAGAGAGAGAGAGAGAGAGAAGAGATTGTTGTTGTTGTTAGTTGCGAAGTTGTATCCGACCCATTGCGACCCCATGGACAATGTTCCTCCAGGCCTTCCTGTCCTCTACCATCCCCTGGAGTCCATTTAAACTGACTCCGACTGCTTCAGTGACTCCATCCAGCCACCTCCTTCTCTGTCATCCCTTTCTTCTTTTACCCTCCATCGTTCCCAGCTTGAGGCTCTTCTCCAGGGAGTCTTTCCTTCTCATTAGGTGGCCAAAGCCTTTGCGTTTCAAAGTAGTTGAGAGAAGAGATAGAGAGGGAAAAAGAAAGGGAAAAGAGAGAAAGAAAGAGAAGAGAAAGAGAAAATGAAAGAGAAGATAAAAAGGATGAGAGAACGAAGGCGGGAGGGAGAGAAGAGAGAGAGAGAGAAGAGAGAGAGAGAGGAGAGAGAGAGAGAGAGAGAGAGAGAGAGAGAGAGAGAGAGAGAGAGAGAGAACAGATTGTTGTTGTTGTTAGTTGTGAAGTCGTGTCTGACCCATCGTGACCCCAAGGACAATGTTCCTCCAGGCCTTCCTGTCCTCTACCATCCCCTGGAGTCCATTCAAGCTCACACCCACTGCTTCAGGGACTCCATCCAGCCACCTCCTTCTCTGCCGTCCCCTTCTTCTTTTGCCTTCCATCACTCCCAGCATGAGGCTCTTCTCCAGGGAGTCCTGTAACGGGAGGTGACTTCTAAAAGTTATGAAGGAAACTATATATTTATTTATTTTTTAAAAAAAGAATGTTTTCATTTTCCAGGCTGCCAGCTCAATTTGTAAGGAGGGTGACACCAAGTGCTTTTTCATGCTTCTGGTGTCATGTCATTTGTTTGCCCAGATTTAAATGTCCCCAAATGTAACAGAGTTCCCAATCACGGCAGCCATATTTTACGGGAGCAGTGAGTTATTTCTCTCCCAGGCGCCATTCATCAGATTTCATTTATTTTTATAGCATTAAAGGCATTAGCATTACCCTTTAAAAACTCTATTCTCCTCCATCCCACCCTGTGGTAGACATTTCCTCTTTTGTGTTCGGATTTAACGGCTCCTTCTTCTCCTTTCGCTCAAGATTAATGTTGCCTGATAAGGGAAAAATTATTAACCCGCCCACCAATTGTAATGTGAAATAAATGTGCTTGTCAAGGAAAGTTTGGAAAGCAGGCAACAGCAAGGTGGCAAATCAAAGCCACCCGTGGCCTTGTAAATACTACTTAATGTCAGTGGAGATTCTCAGTCATCCAGATTATGCACTAGATGAACGGAGTTGGAAGGGACCTTGTAGGTCATCTAGTCCAACCCCCCCCTGCTCAAGCAGGAGACCCTATACCATTTCTGACAGATGGCAGTCCGGTCTCTTCTTGAAAGCCTCCAAGGATGAAGCTCCCACAACTTCTGAAGGCAACTTCTGTTCCATGGGTTGATTGCTCTCACTGCCAAGAAATTTCTCCTTATTTCCAGGTTGAATCTCCCCTTGGTCAGTTTCCATCCATTCTTCCTTGTCTGGCCTTCAGGTGCTTTGGAAAATAGCTTGACCCCCTCCTCTCTGTGGCAGCCCCTCAAATATTGGAAGGCTGCTATCATGTCTCCCCCCCCCGTCCTTCCGCCCCGTCTCCTTTTGCCTTCCATCTTCCCCAACATCAGGGTCTTTTCCAAAGAGTCCTTCCTTCTCATTAGTGGCCAAAGTATTGGAGCTTCAGCTTCAGGATCCGTCCTTCCAAATACAGTCAGGGTTCGTTTCCTTTAGGATGGACTGATTGGATCTCCTTGCAGTCCAAAGGATTCTTAAGAATCTTCTCCAGCATAATTTGAAAGCATGAATTCTTCAGGGCTCAGTTTTCCTTATGATCCAACTCTCACAGCCCTATCTTACTACTGAGAAAACCATAGCTTTGACTATATGGACTTTTGCCAGCAAGGTCCATGTTTCTACTAATATGCTGCCTAGGTTTGCCATAGTTTTCCTCCCAAGAAGCAAAATTTGGGAGGTGGTATTCAGCAGGTTTTGATCAGTTCTGGGCAACCGGTAGTAGAAATTTTGAGTAGTTTGGAGAACCGGCAAATACCATCTCTGACTTGCCCCGCCCCCATCTGTTCTCTGACTCCCGAGTCCTAGCTGATCGGGAAGGAATGGGGACTTTGCAATATCCTTCCCCTGGAGTGGGGAGGGAATGGAAATTTTACAGTATCCATCCCCTGCCACGCCCACCAATCCAAGCCACACCCACCAAGTCCCACCCACAGAACCAGTAGTAAAAAAAATTGAATCCCGCCACTGCTATATTCCCATTATTTGAAGCTCTTTCCCATACGTGCAAATCTCCTATCAATAAAGGGTTATTTTCTTCAATACACTATTGTAAACCTGCCGGGGAATCGGTGCGCCAAGAGAAATGTACAGAAGGAACTTTCCTAGAAATACTTTAGGTGTGGCAGCTGATATTGGCATGTAAATTAAACCGTCTATAATACGTATATTTCATTTCATTTCCCTTCGTTCGCAGGAAGGGAAATTACACAAGGTCGCAAAACAACAACACGACTGCCGTAACACAAATATATTGAACGGGTTGAAGACAGCGGCACCCTCTGAGTGTGCAGACACAATGTTTTTTAACTGAGGATTAATTGTTTTTCAGCCAGGGACTTTTCGGCAGGCAGAATTAAATTTAGAGGTTTTTTTTTTCTGAAAATTGAGAGCGTGCACTTTTTATCCAATTTCGTTACATACATGATGTACAATGGCAATAATGGCTATCTATCTAAATAAAAATATAACAAGAGTTGGTTCAAAACCGCTAATCTCCAAAAGTACTGCACCGATCGCTTCCAAATTTTCACACAACGTTCCTTTCAAGTATGGCACCAATGATATATATAGTGTAGATGTCACACCTGTGTCAGGTACACTCAACAGAAATGTAAAAAATTGTAAAAAAAGGTAGGTAGATGGATACCGAGATAGCAGTGGGCCACAGGTATTATGTCATCCTTTATGACATAAAATACTGTGTCCATAAGATTCAAGGAGAAATACAGTAGGTAGGTAGGCAGCTATAGGGATAGAGAGAGGGAGGGAGAAATGTGGTAGGTAGGTAGGTAGGTAGGTGGATAGAGAGAGAGAGGGAGAAATACAGTAGGTAGGTAGGTAGGTAGAGGGATAGAGAGGGAGAGGGAGAAATACAGTAGGTAGGTAGGTAGGTAGGTAGAGGGAGAGAGGGAGAAATACAGTAGGTAGGTAGGTAGGTAGAGGGATAGAGAGAGGGAGGGAGAAATACAGTAGAGGGATAGAGAGGGAGAGGGAGAAATACAGTAGGTAGGTAGATAGGTAGGTAGGTAGGTAAGTAGGTAGATGGATAGAGAGGGAGAGGGAGAAATACAGTAGGTAGATAGGTAGGTAGGTAGGTAGGTAGGTAGGTAGGTAGGTAGAGGGATGGGAGAGGGAGAAATACAGTAGGTAGGTAGGTAGGTAGGTAGGTAGGTAGGTAGGTAGGTAGGTAGGTGGAGAGAGGGAGAAATACAGTAGGTAGGTAGGTAGGTAGGTAGGTAGGTAGGTAGGTAGGTAGGTAGGTAGGTAGAGGGATAGAGAGAGGGAGGGAGAAATACAGTGGAGGGAGAGGGAGAAATACAGTAGGTAGGTAGGTAGGTAGGTAGAGGGAGAGAGGGAGAAATACAGTAGATAGGTAGGTAGAGGGATAGAGAGAGAGAGAGGGAGAAATGCAGTAGAGGGATAGAGAGGGAGAGGGAGAAATACAGTAGGTAGGTAGGTAGGTAGGTAGGTAGGTAGGTAGGTAGGTAGGTAGGTAGGTAGGTAGGTAGGTAGGTAGGTGGAGAGAGGGAGAAATACAGTATGTAGGTGGGTTGGGGGTTATACGGTGGTTGTGTGAATGTGTTTGTGTGTGCAGGTGTAGATCTACACACAGATTGGTTGGCCATTTAACCAGACTGGGCCACAGCAATGCGTGGCCAGGAACGGCTAGTATGCTATAAAATGGAAAGAAAGTTGCAAGCTGCAAGAAGAGATTATATCGTTTTAGATTGTGTAAAAACGGATTGTGTTTTCTTTTTAAAAAATTAAATTTATTGCAATTTTTAATCTGAATGAATCCCTGAAATGGAGACTTTTCCTCAAATAAACCAGCTGGAGTTTTATTTCCTACTGGCTGATAACCCGACATCACTGGAGGTTTTTAAGAAGATTGGAAAGCCATCTGTCTGAAATGGTATAGGGTCTCCTGCTTGAGCAGCGGGTTGGACTACGTGACCTCCAAGGTCCCTTCCAGCTCCATTCTGGTCGATTGATTGATTGATTCCAAGCATATTGTGGTACGCTACAAAAAGACCACAGCAAAATCACACGTGCTCTAAAAATGGCATATTGTCCTGTGGTGTGTTTTTGTTATTGTTGTTGTTTTCTTTGTAGGTTATTTCCTGTCTTGTGCAGATGAAATAGATTATAATCCAGATGTTGGCTTGTTCCTTGAAGATTTGAGCGCACACAAATGGTGGTTACGCTGCCTAATTCAACAGGACTGACATATTACAAATATTTAATCTTGACGAAACTGAACAAAACACCTCTTCATAACTCGATGGTGAAAGAAGCTTCATTTAATAAAAATAAATAAATACATAAATAAAGAACAGGGAATAATTCTGTTAGCAGCTGCTAGTTAATGCTCTGTGATTTCTAACCGTTGAATTTTTTTGTTTGTTTTTAAAATGCGAAGAATTCAGCTTCTTCAGATGCCAAAAGATAACAGTGAAACACATTTCGTTGGCATTTATGCTCGCCTTAAGAATTTCTCCCAAATCATTTCTCTTTTTTTAAATAAATAATTTTTATTAAATGTTGTAATCTTTAAAAACAGTGAGAAGACAAAACAAGTATAAATAATAAAAACGGAAAAAAAAGTCAAGAGTGCAAAACAAAACACAGAACATATAAAACAATATAGAATAATTTTCCAGCTTTCTATACCGGCTTTCCTGCTTAGCTTTTGTAATTCTCCCTTCTGCATTGCCTTCTTATTCCTATATCCTTATCTTGTAATGTAGCAAACACAATATTAACACTTACAATGATGTTCATTATTTGTATCATCATATTCTCTATTTTCTGTTTTGGCTGCTGATTTCTAGCCACTTGTACATTTTATTCCATACTTTATAGAAGTCCGATTCTTCTCTTTCTTTTCGTTCCGTTGTCATTTTGTCCATTTCTGCGCATTTGAGTGTTTTCCTGATTATAGTTTCATCTGAGGGCGTATTAATTTTTTTCCAGTTTTGCGCAAAAGCAATCCTGGCTGCAGTGAGTATGTGCATGATTATATATTGAGATTCTTTGTCTATTTTTTGGTCCAGCAGTCCTAATAAAAACGCTTCCGGTTTGAGTTCTATTTTTCGCTCAGTAATTTCTTCCAGCCATTTCCGAATTTTACACCAGTATCTTCTTGTGATGGGGCATGTCCACCACATGTGGCAGAACGTTCCTGGCTTGTGGCTGCATCTCCAACATTTGTCCCCCAAATAATTTCTCATTCAGATTGGCAAGAAAAATGCAGAATGGGCTGACTGTACATTGCTGTTCTCATTTTAACTATATCAAATAAACCTGATCATTCCAAATTACCTTATTCATCGGAACTTTAATTTTTTGTTTCTGGAAGTGACAACAATTAATCAATCTAACTTGCCTCCAGAATTTGGGGTGCTCTATCACTGGAGACTTTCAAGGAGAGACTGGACAGCCATTTATCCGGAATGATATAGGTCTTTTAGTCCTGCTTGAGCTGGACTAGAAGACCTCCAGGGTCTCTTCCAGTGGTGGGTTTCAAAATTTTTAGAACCTACTCTGTAGGTGTGGCCTATTTTGTGGGCGTGGCTTGGCAGTCATGTGACAGGGTGGGAGTGGCCACCTTTTAAAAAGTGGTGAAACTCATTTAACAACGCTCTTGCTTAGCAATCAAAATTTTGGACTCAATTGTGATGATAAATTCTTTATTTATTTATTTATTTATTTATTTATTTATTTATTTATTTATTTATTTACTTATTTATTTATTTATTTATTTATTTATTTATTTATTTATTTCTTCCTTTCCTTTCCTTTCCTTCCCGTTGGGTCACTGGCAGCGGCGGGCCAGATTTACTTCCAGGTACGCCGGTGGAACCCCCTATCACCGGTTCTCTAAATTTCACCAACCGGCTCTCGCGAGTAGGTGTGAGCCTGCAGAAACCCACCACTGGTCTCTTCCAACTCTGTTATGCTGTCATTAATTCTGTTGTTATTATTCTGTTAAATAATAACAGCTCCCGAAGGAAGGACAAGAAGCCATGGGTGGAAACTAATCAAGGAGAGAATCAACCTAGAATTAGGGAGAAATTTCTTGACAGTTGGAAGAATTAATTGGTAGAATAACTTTCCTCCAGAAGTTGCTCCAACACTAGAGGTTTTTAAGGAGAGATTGGTCAACCATTTCTCTGAAATGGTATAGGGCTTCCTGCTTGAGCAGGGTGGTGGACTAGAAGACCTCCAAGGCCCCTCCCAACTTTGTCATTCCGTTATTATTCCATTATTCTGTTCCAAAGGAGAAGAAAAGGCCAATAGAATTCTTTGAGACTTTTTTTTAGATATTGCTTTATTGATAATGTGTCGTTGAGTCAGCATTGACTCCTTGCAACCGCACAGAGGTGTCTCTGTCTTCCAGGTCATGGTTGTCCCAAAGGTGCTTTTTCAAAAGGCAACTGGACTTTCTGGTTTTTCTTTGAAGACATTTCGCTTCTCCTCCAAGAAGCTTCTTCAGCTCTGACTGGATGGTGGGGAATGGAAGGCTTTATACCCCTTGCAGACAGCCGATCACCTCCATTCTTTCAGAGAGGCACCACAGATGGGGATGTGCAGCCAAGAAATTAGAAGGCGCTTGCTCCTGGGGAGGAAAGCGATGGCAAATCTAGACAGCATCCTAAAAAGCAGAGATATCACCCTGACAACAAAAGCGCGTCTAGTCAAGGTTGTGGTTTTCCCAGTTGCCATGGATGGCTGTGAAGTTTGGACCATAAGAAAGGCTGAGGGCCAAAAAATGGAGGCCTTTGAACACTGGTGCTGGAGAAGACTCCTGCATTGAGTCCCTTGGACTGCAAGGTGATCCAACCGGTCAGTTCTAGAGGAGATCCACCCTGACTGCTCTTTAGAAGGCCAGATCCTGAAGAGGAAACTCAAAGACTTTGGCCACCTAATGAGAAGGAAGGACTCCCTGGAGAAGAGCCTCATGCTGGGAACGATGGAGGGCAAAAGAAGAAGAAGGGGATATCTATCTATCTATCTATCTATCTATCTATCTATCTATCTATCTATCTATCTATCTATCTATCTATCTATCTATCTTCTATCATCTACCTACCTACCTATCTCTCTATTGTGAGACCCTTGGACTGCAAGGCCATCCAACCAGTCAGTCCTGGAAGAGATCAACCCTGACTGCTCTTTAGAAAGCCAGATCCTGAAGAGGAAACTCAAAGACTTTGGCCACCTGATGAGAAGGAAGGACTCCCTGGAGAAGAGCCTCATGCTGGGAACGATGGAGGGCAAAAGAAGAAGAAGGGGATATCTATCTATCTATCTATCTATCTATCTATCTATCTATCTATCTATCTATCTATCTATCTATCTATCTATCTATCTTCTATCATCTACCTACCTACCTATCTCTCTATTGTGAGACCCTTGGACTGCAAGGCCATCCAACCAGTCAGTCCCTGAAGAGATCAACCCTGACTGCTCTTTAGAAGGCCAGATCCTGAAGAGGAAACTCAAAGACTTTGGCCACCTGATGAGAAGGAAGGACTCCCTGGAGAAGAGCCTCATGCTGGGAACGATGGAGGGCAAAAGAAGAAGAAGGGGATATCTATCTATCTATCTATCTATCTATCTATCTATCTATCTATCTATCTATCTATCTATCTATCTATCTATCTTCTATCATCTACCTACCTACCTATCTCTCTATCGTGAGACCCTTGGACTGCAAGGCCATCCAACCAGTCAGTCCTGGAAGAGATCAACCCTGACTGCTCTTTAGAAGGCCAGATCCTGAAGAGGAAACTCCAATACTTTGACCACCTGATGAGAAGGAAGGACTCCCTGGAGAAGAGCCTCATGCTGGGAAAGATGGAGGGCAAAAGAAGAAGAAGGGATGATAGAGAAGGAGGTGGCTGGATGGAGTCACCAAAGCAGTTGGCGTGAGGTTGAATGGACTCTGGGGGATGGTAGAGGACAGGAAGGCCTGGAGGAACGTTGTCCCTGGGGCCACAATGGGTCAGACATGACTTCACAACTAACCACAGCAATTGGAAGACCATCCTCAGCAGGAAATGTCCTCTTGCTGTCGATTGAAAGTCCTCATGCAATTTGATGAAATAAGAAGATGCATCATATCTAACCCATCAGTAACAACTCCAGATGTTCAGTGGTGGGTTGTTTTAGGGTTGTCTATACATGCCGTGTGATGATGAGTGACTTCAAGGCGCATTGTGAAACGTCCCGATGTTTTTGTTTATGAGGGATTAGTTACACAGCTAGTTAGCGTGCCGTTACGATTTTCATCAGCAACTGCCAAACATTGGCACTGCTGCACCGTAATGGGACACATCTAGACACAACTGTATCAAAAGTTTGTGTTCTAACAGGTCTCCTAGCCCCACAGCGCAGGCTGAAACAAATATGTACCACCGTGACTTTCACCCCATTATATTTTCTGCATGTTTTAAGCCTGACGCCAGACGTCAATTACTGTAATGCTGACAATGTTTTCCTGATTCTGTTTATGCTTTTTCTAGAGTGTTGGTCCATTTATTAATGAGCGGGAAAGAGGAATGGTATGTGGTCAAATACTGTACATTATCTCTGAAGAAATGTCAGGTGTTAATTTAATATGCTTTTAATAATGTATATTATTTTTTGTATGTTTTTAATAATGCCTGTGCGCCGCCCTGGGTCCTAACAATGGAGAAGGGCGGGGTATAAATTCGAAAAATAAAAATAAATAGAAATAGGTGCGCTAAGATTTGATACTGAATTAAACCTCAAAATAGAATTTTTGATAAAATTGTGCTTCAAAATTTGGAATGAAAGCTGATGTACATTGCCTTACACCAATTCCTTCCTTCCTTCCTTCCTTCCTTCCTTCCTTCCTTCCTTCTTTCTTTCCTTCCTTCCTCCACCCATCCTCCCTCCCTCCATTTCTCTCTCTCTTCTTCCTTCCTTCTTTCCTTCTTTCTTTCCTTCCTTCCTCCACCCATCCTCCCTCCCTCCATTTCTCTCTCTCTTCTTCCTTCCTTCCTTCCTTCTTTCTTTCCTTCCTTCCTCCACCCATCCTCCCTCCGTCCATTTCTCTCTCTCTCTCTTCCTTCCTTCCTTCCTTCCTTCCACTCCCTCCCTCCCTTTTAAAGGAAACAATAAAGGAAACAACTGCATGTAAGCCAACACTGCAGGAGAGAGAGGATGGACACATGGACCTCAGTGAGATGCTCAAGAGAAACCTTTTCTATGTTTACAATAGCAGAGTTGGAATGGACCTTGACTCCCTCTTCTTTGTGGCAATCTCTGAGATAGCTCTATTCTGATTGATTGATCTACATTAACTCTATTCTAAGTTGCTTCTCTCCTGGGTTAGTTTCCACCCATTCCACAACAAAATCTAGGATGCAGTACCAGTAAATTTAAACAACAATAACAAAATTGAGAGAGAATTAACACCAGGAATATTTCAGTAAAAATTGAACTTGGTAAAATTCTGAGTAATTGGTGGATTTCTCTAGGTGATGTCCTACATTTCACTCTGGTTCAAAACAGCCCATGTGAGATAGATGAGAGAGAGACGATAGACAGACAGACAGTCCATCAAATGACACTGGTTAGAGTCAAGAGGTCTATTTTTTCTCCAAGTAAAGAAAGAAGCAATAGCCACTGAAAAAATGCCAGACATTCAAGCTCACACCGACTGCTTCAGTGACTCCATCCAGCCACCTCCTTCTCTGCCATCCCCTTCTTCTTTTGCCCATAATCCTTCCCAGCATGAGGCCCTTCTCCAGGGAGTCCCTCCTTCTCATTAGGTGGCCAAAATCTTTGAGTTTCCTCTTCAGGATCTGGCTTTCCAAAGAGCAGTCAGGGTTGATCTTCTCGAGGACTGACCAGTTGGATGGCCTTGCAGTCCAAGGGACTCAATGCAGGAGTCTTCTCCAGCACCAGTGTTCAAAGGCCTCCATTCTTTGGCACTCAGCCTTCCTTATGGTCCAACCTTCACAGCCATCCATGGCAACTGGGAAAACCATAAACCTTGACTAGATGCACTTTTGTTGTCAGAGTGATATCTCTGCTTTTTAATATGCCTTCTAGATTTGCCATCGCTTTCCTCCCCAGGAGCAAGCACCTTTTAATTTCTTGGCTGCAGTCCCCATCTGTGGTGATCTTGGAGCCCAGAGAAATAAAATCTGTCACTGCCTCCATTTCTTCCCCATCTCTTCCTTTTCCTTAAATATCCCCCAATCCTGCAAGATGACACAAATGTGTTAGGAAATTCCTACTCAACAAATGAGCCAAACCAAATCCTCATTTATTCCTTTTTTTTTTTTGCTTGTTTGTTTTTTCCTGGGATTTAATTTTTCCCCAGTGAGATTATGCATTTCATTTATTCATATGATGAAAGCTCTTTCTAATTGTATGAAATGATGGCAAAACGCCTGAAGGTGGGGTGGGGGGGTTGGAAGCAAGATGAAGCCAAAATGGCAACAGATAAATTAGAATAAAATGAAAATAAATAACACAATAACAGAGGGACTTTGGAGGTCTTCTAGTCCAGGGGTCTCCAACCTTTGCAACTTTAAGTCTGAAGGACTTCAGCTCCCAGACTTCTCCAGCCAGCTTTGCTTTAAGTCTGGGAGCTGAAGTCCTTCAGACTTAAAGTTGCAAAGGTTGGAGACCTCTGTTCTAGTCCAACTTCAGGGAGCAGACCCTGGACCCATTTCAGACAAATGGTTGTCTAGTCTCTTCTTAAAATCATCCAGCGATGGAGCACCTACAACTTCTGGAGGCAAGCAGTTCCACTGGTCAACTGTTCTCACTGTCGGGAAATTTCTCCTTACTTCTAAGTTGGTTCTTCCATTAGTATCCATTGTTTCTTGTCCTTTGGAAAATTGGTTGATTCCCTCTTCTTTGTGGCAGCCCCGTATATATTGAAATACTCCTATTTATGTCACCCCCTACCCTTCCTTTTCATTTAACCAGACCAGGGGTTGGCAACCTTAAACACTCAAAGAGCCACAAAGGTCCTAAACGGAAGCCTCCCATTCAATTCTGGAGCTGACCAGAAGTCCAGTTCCACCACCATAGAGTCTCCTTCTAGTGTGACGTCCTATTTCCGCTGCTGACTGGAAGTCTGGTTCCCCATAGAGTATTCTCCTACCATGGCATCCTTTTTCCTCTGCCTGTCCCAACCGAAAGCCCTATCAATTATGGAGCTGACAGAGAGCCGCAGCAGAGTGATGAAAGAGCCACAAGCGGCTCCAGAGTTGTGGATTTGCTGACCCCTGAACTAGACAAACCCAATTCCTGCAGCTGTTCATCAGGCTATTGCTTAGGTTGCATATCCTATAATATTGGATATCAGATCATATTGTAGCTTCTCAGACTGAATGAGATCTTTCAGTATTTTAAAACTAAAAAGACATGACACCAATAAAATATAAACAGAAGTGTAAGGGACCACCACGTCCATTATTTCTGGATGCATGAAGTTAGAATGTGAACTAGATTTCTGGTTCAATTTGCAAAACCTTTCAGAGCGTCAGCTCTGCATATCAAACAGCAAACAAAGATAACATGCTAATTTCATGCGTTCAAAGGTGATACATCCTATTATCAGATAACAGCCTAACAGTTAATACATGTAGACATACTGATTATATAACTTGAGTGTCACTGTATGGTTAACGTGATATCATCACTCACTGGGAGAGAAATTGGTTTGCTGAATAAGAAATATTCAGCATAGAGAGAAGATGTTTAAGAAGGATCCATCAAGGCAGCAGGAAGAAGTCATTGAATTTATTTATTCGTTTAATTTATATTATGCCTTTCCTCCAGAAGCTGGAGGCAATGATTCATAGCAAACCCAGTTCTTATTTTCCCTAGAACAATCCTTTAATCCAAAATATTGATTGATCTAAAGTAACCCAGTGTTAATACTGACAGAATAGAATATTTGTAGCTGAGGGTTGAATTGTGAGGGCCTTGGTGGTCTTGGAGATGTTTCATGACCCAACCAGGTAACATCATCAGTGCTAAACAGGAGTGGAGTTTCTATTCTATTCTATTCTATTCTATTCTATTCTATTCTATTCTATTCTATTCTATTCTATTCTAATTTATTCTATTCTATTCCATCCCATCCCATCCCATCTCGTTCTACAGAATATTTGTAGCTCTGGGTAAAATTTGGAGTCCTTAGATGTTCTATTCCGGATATTTCATTACCAAACTAGGTAACATCATCAGTTCTAGTAAGGCAGTAGGGCTTGATCTCATTTTGTATACTAGTGGCTTGCCCTGTCAGCATTGGTCTGAATGGATTTGATGGGTGCTAGATTGGGCTGTTGTTTACTGCTAGTTAGAGGGTCTGAGTTGGTAATTCCTTGACTGGGTATCATTTATATCTAGTATTAATCTTAGTGTTCATCTTTCCACATCAGGGTGCTGGTGAGGAGATATTTTGATTTTGATATATATATTTTTTGTCTCTTCTTTGGCCTTTTGATTCTTTGCAACTCCATCCCCTTTTACATTTTCTGGCCCTTAATTCCGTTGCATGAAGCAAATTTTTAAGAAAACATGGCTTTTTAATTTTAAGAAAACCTTCACGAGGTGGGTGGCTGTATATGTCTTTTCAAAATAAACGAAATAATAAATAAAGCAGATGCAAACAGACCCCCAAATTCAAAGCAAAACAAAAGGCCTATGTATTTCTACAGCCCCAATGTAGCAAATCTATGTTAAAAATCTAGTGACTCGCAGCTATTTTATTTTCCAAGCTAAAGAGGGGTCTGGCTGCCAGGTGTGTGTATGACATTTTGTGATCCTCATTTAAATTGTTATTCATTGTTCCCAGGAGATGAGATGAGATGAGATAACATAGAGCCGTATATTAGTCAGATTGAGGAGTCTACACTTTGCCCCCCAAAAGTTATTCAAACAAAACGACGTTATCTTGATTAGCTAATTGCCTTACATCAGCATTTTAGGGTGTGGGGATTTCAACACCCCCCTCCCCCATCTCTTCTATCATTATTTTTTTCCACCGAGGACTCCATAATTTAGAATTTTAAAAAATCGCGACCATTAAAAAAGCAATTAAAAAGGATTAGCGGAATCAAAGTTGATCTTTAATTGCTCTGCCTATCTAGATCTTCCTTGCCATGATATGCCAGATAACATTTCTGCTTTCTTAATAGTTTAATAGCTTTAATTATCCAGAACATAAGAAAATTCAGCCTTCTGAGGTACATCCCATTTATAAATGGTCATCAAAAAAAAAAAAAGTTTGTTTCACTCTTTCAAAAATTATGCCTCAGCCAGCAGTTTTAGAATTCTTTTTGAGCAGTGTAAGTGGGACATTTTAGGATTTTTCCTATGAATGTGAACAATGTGAAATTATAATAATAATTTTAATATCATAGTATTATGATATTAGCACTAGTATGGTTTTCTGCTTGGGCAGGGGGTTGGACTAGATGACCTGCAAGGTCCTTTCCAACTCTGTTAATCTGTTAAAAAACATCTATGGAGATTCTCAGTCATCCAGGTAGTGATTGTCCCAAAGGCAATTTTTCAAAAGGTGGCTGGACTTCGTTTTTCCTTGAAGATGTTTCACTTCTCATCCAAAAAGCTTCTTCCCATTTTGTCTGAATGGTGGAGGATGGAAGGATTTACATTCCTTGCAGTCCTCTGGTCATTAGTACTCTTTCTGAGGGTAGGTGAGGGCACTTGGAGGGTTATCTAAGCCCTCAGTATCCACACCCATTTGCACTACTCGGGTAACCCTGAGGGCACAGATAAACCTCCAAGTGGCTCAATGACTCTCAGTAAGAGTACTTGTTAGCAACTCTGGGTTGAGAACTGGTCCCGTCTGGTCCCGTAACCAGAGTTATCTTACAGTGATGCAAAACAAATACTTCTTCAGTCTTCAGTCTCAGCGGCAAACAGTAAACACAGGAATCAAAGGGAATCGAAAAGGGAATGGACTGTGTTTCTGAGCTTCCTTATATGGTAGAGCTGAGAAGCACAGCCAATCAGAATTCAACATAGTTCTTAAAGCTACATATACTCTTTAAGAATACGGGCTGATATATATTGTCAACCCTACATAATAATAAATATCCTAACAGTACTAATGACCAGAGGACTGCAAGGACTATAAATCCTTCAGTCCTCATTCATTCAGTCAGAACTGAAGAAACTTCTCAGATGAGAAGCAAAATGTCTTCAAGGAAAAAAACAAAATCCAGTTGCCTTTTGAAAAAAAACAGCACACCTTTTGGACTAATATGAAACAAGATCAGAGGTGGTATTCAGCGGGTTCTGACCAGTTCTGGAGAACCGGTAGTGGAAATTTTGAGTAGTTAGGAGAACTGGTAAGTACCACATCTGACTGGTCCTGCCCCCATCTATTCTCTGCCTCCCAAGTCCCAACTCATTGGGAGGGAATGGAGATTTTGCAGTATCCTTCCCCTGGAGTGGGAAGGGAATGGAGATGTTGCAGTATCCTTCCCCTGGAGTGGGGAGGGAATGGAGATTTTGTAGTATCCTTCCCCTGGAATGGGGAGGGAATGGAGATTTTGCAGTATCCTTCCCCTGGAGTGGGGAGGGAATGGGGATTTTGCAGTATCCTTCCCCTGGAGTGGGGAGAGAGTGGGGATTTTGCAGTATCCTTCCCCTGGAGTGGGGAGGGAATGGAGATTTTGCAGTATGCTTCCCCTGGAGTGGGGAGGGAATGGAGATTTCACAGTATCCTTCCCCTGGAGTGGGTAGGGAATGGAGATTTTGCAGTATCCTTCCCCTGGAGTGGGAAGGGAATGGGGATTTCACAGTATCCTTCCCCTGGAGTGAGGAGGGAATGGAGATTTTGCAGTATCCTTCCCCTGGAGTGGGGAGGGAATGGGGATTTTACAATATCCTTCCCCTGGAGTGGGTAGGGATTGGAGATTTTGCAGTATCCTTCCCCTGGAGTGGGGAGGGAATGGAGATTTTGCAGTATCCTTCCCCTGGAGTGAGGAGGGAATGGAGATTTTGCAGTATCCTTCCCCTGGAGTGGGTAGGGAATGGAGATTTTGCAGTATCCTTCCCCTGGAGTGGGGAGGGAATGGAGATTTTGCAGTATCCTTCCCCTGGAGTGGGTAGGGAATGGAGATTTTGCAGTGTCCTTCCCCTGGAGTGGGGAGGGAATGGGGATTTCACAGTATCCTTCCCCTGGAGTGAGGAGGGAATGGAGATTTTGCAGGATCCTTCTCCTGGAGTGGGGAGGGAATGGGGATTTTACAGTATCCTTCCCCTGGAGTGGGTAGGGATTGGAGATTTTGCAGTATCCTTCCCCTGGAGTGGGCGAGGGAATGGGGATTTTACAGTATCCTTCCCCTGGAGTGGGTAGGGAATGGAGATTTTGCAGTATCCTTCCCCTGGAGTGGGGAGGGAATGGAGATTTTGCAGTATCCTTCCCCTGGAGTGGGGAGGGAATGGAGATTTTGCAGGATCCTTCCCCTGGAGTGGGGAGGGAATGGGGATTTTACAGTATCCTTCCCCTGGAGTGGGGAGGGAATGGAGATTTTGCAGTATCCTTCCCCTGGAGTGGGGAGGGAATGGAGATTTTGCAGTATCCTTCCCCTGGAGTGGGGAGGGAATGGAGATTTTGCAGTATCCTTCCCCTGGAGTGGGGAGGGAATGGAGATTTTGCAGGATCCTTCCCCTGGAGTGGGGAGGGAATGGAGATTTTGCAGTATCCTTCCCCTGGAGTGGGGAGGGAATGGAGATTTTGCAGTATCCTTCCCCTGGAGTGGGGAGGGAATGGAGATTTTGCAGTATCCTTCCCCTGGAGTGGGGAGGGAATGGAGATTTTGCAGTATCCTTCCCCTGGATTGGGGAGGGAATGGAGATTTTGCAGTATCCTTCCCCTGGAGTGGGGAGGGAATGGGGATTTTACAGTATCCTTCCCCTGGAGTGGGGAGGGAATGGAGATTTTGCAGGATCCTTCCCCTGGAGTGGGGAGGGAATGGGGATTTTACAGTATCCTTCCCCTGGAGTGGGGAGGGAATGGGGATTTTACAGTATCCTTCCCCTGGAGTGGGGAGGGAATGGAGATTTTGCAGTATCCTTCCCCTGGAGTGGGGAGGGAATGGAGATTTTGCAGTATCCTTCCCCTGGAGTGGGGAGGGAATGGGGATTTTACAGTATCCTTCCCCTGGAGTGGGCGAGGGAATGGAGATTTTACAGTATCCTTCCCCTGGAGTGGGCGAGGGAATGGAGATTTTGCAGTATCCTTCCCCTGGAGTGGGGAGGGAATGGAGATTTTGCAGTATCCTTCCCCTGGAGTGGGGAGGGAATGGGGATTTTGCAGCATCCATCTCCTGCCATGCCCACCAAGCCATGCCCACCAAGCCAGGCTCACCAAGCCAGGCCCACAGAACCGATAGTAAAAAGAAATTGAATCCCACCACTGAACAACATCTATCTATCCAGGTCCTTGCAAACGACTTGATAAGTGGATAAAAATGCCAGATCCTGCCTAACCATTCGGCTGACTGTGCAATCAACCACCATAATAATCCCGTGGTCTAATTCTGGCTGCACAAGACCAAGCCTTAAGAATAAATTCATACAAAGCCAGAATCGAAAAGACAGGAACAGGAATTAAATGTCATCTCTGCCAAGAAGCTGCAAAATAAGCTGAAGAGACAACAGACCACCTAGCTAGCAGCTGCAAAGAAGATCGCCCAGAATGATTACAAGCAAACCATCACAAAATAGCAACAACGGTGGACTGGAATAGCTGCAAGAAATGCTATTTGCCTGCAAGCGAGAACTGGTGAGACCGTAAAATAGACAAAGTATTTTTTTTAAAAATAAAGAAACTGAAGTGTTTGGGGATTTTGGAATTCCTACAGATAAGCATCTGCCACACAGCATCCCCGACTTGACAATTGTTGCTAAGAAAAACAAAAATGAATGGATAGTGGATATGGCAACCCCTGGAGAATAGCAAAATAAAAGAGAAAGAACTGGAGAAAATCACAAAATGCAAGAGACCCGTAAATAGAAGTAGAACAACTATAGCAAAAGCAAGCAAAGGTAGCACCATGGGCAATAGGTGCCTTGGTTGCAGCTCAAAAACAGCTGGAGAACCATTTATAATGCAATAATAATACAATAGCAGAGTTGGAAGGGACCTTGGAGGTCATCTAGTCCAACTCCCTGCCTAGGCAGGAAACCCTATACCATTTCAGACAAATGGCTATCCAACATCTTCTTGCAGACTTGCAGTGTTGGGGCATTCTCAACTTCTGGAGATAAGCTGTTCCACTGATTAATTGTCCCAACTGTCAGGAAATTTCTCCTCAGTTCTAAGTTGCTTCTCTCCTTGATTAGTTTCCACCCATTGCTTCTTGTTCTGCCCTCAGATGCCTTGGAGAATAGCTTGACTCCCTCTTCTTTGTGGCAACCCCTGAGATATTGGAGGACTGCTATCATGTCTCCCCTGGTCCTTCTTTTTATTAAACTAGACATACACAGTTCCTGCAACCGTTCTTCATATGTTTTAGTCTCCAGTCCCCTAATCCTCTTTCTTGCTCTTCTCTGCACTCTTTCTAGAGTCTCCACATCTTTTCTACATCGTGGTGACCAAAACTGAATGCTGTATTCCAAGCATGGTCTTCCCAAGGTATTATAAAGTGGTATTAACCCTTCACGTGATCTTGATTCTATCCGTCTGTTGATGCAGCCTAGAACTGTGTTGGCTTTTTTGGCAGCTGCTGCACACTGCTGGCTCATGTTTAAATGGTTGTCTACTAGGACTCCAAGATCCCTCTCACAGTTACTGTGAAAGGTTATTTGAACACTATCGGCATTGACAAAATCCCCATCAGTCAATTACGGAAGGCGGCTTTACTTAGAACGGCTTACATCCTGAGACAATACCTTTAACACCATCAAACCAACACATCGGCCCATCGCAGATCCTTGGGAAGGATTCAGTTGGTAGACAAAAATGTCAACTCCAGTCTAAACATCTGGCAGACTATGCAGCCAAACCAGAATAATTTATTAAATGTATATGACGCCCCAATCCCAGCGATTCTGGGCTGGCTTAAAAACTGCTTTAAACGGGTGTTCTAAAGAAAGGCATTGTGGGATGATGGCTTTCTGGAATAATGGCTGGAAGTAGGCTTTGGTGATGGTCTAACACAGGGGTCTGCAAAGTCGACTCTTTTAAGTCTAATGGACTTCAACTCCCAGAATTCCCCAGCCAGCAAGGCTGGCTGGGGAATTCTGGGAGTTGAAGTCCACCAGTCTTAAAAGAGCCAACTTTGCAGACCCCTGTTCTAGGTTTTGCCATGCATTTGTGAAGTGACTGTTTTGTTTCTACATCTGTACACGCCTCACGTCATTGTGTTGCATAAAAGTGCCCATTTTAGTCTCACGTTCTAGAATGGTTTGGTCTACAGCTGGGCTGTCAAACTCGATTTCATTGAGGGCCGCATCAGGGTTGTGTTTGACCTCGGCAGAGGTTCGGACTGGTTCAGCCGAGTAGGTAGTAACTCCGCCCACCCCATCCCCTAACCGGTTCTCTCCATGGCGCCGTAGGCACCGCCATCTTGTTTTTTGCTTCTGCACATGCGCAGAAGCATTTTTTAAGTACTGTGCATTCATGCGTAGCATGCGTCCCTGAGCGAACCAGCAGTAGCAGTAGCTGGAACCCACCCCTGGACCTTGAGGCGGAGGACTAGGGTGGACCTGGCCAGAGTGGGGGGTGGCCAGCTCGACCTCACTCATTCGGGGGTACCTGTGGTGGCCCGAGCACTCTGCCAGCGAAACGGGCTACCAAGCTCCGTTTTTGGCTGCAACAGCTACCTGCAACCCTCTGCAAGCAAAAATTGAGCTCGGGAGGTCCGCCTGCAGCCCTCCCAAGCTCCATTTTTGCTGGCAAAGGCACGGTGGGCTGGTCCTTTGCTGTTTCCAGTGGCTCCATGGGCCAGATCTTAGCACCTTGCGGGCTGGAACAAGCCCCTGGGCCTTGAGTTTGACACCCCTGATCTACAGGCAAAGGAAAAGAGACTCTGGCCTAGGTTTCTGTGCAAGGAAAGATTTGTGGACTTAAAGAATTCCCCAGCCTGTTAGCCCTGGAAGCCAACTTTTGCATTGTGCCTCCAGGCTTGCCACGTTTAATGCTGTGGGGGAAATTGGAAGGGGGATTATATAGAGCCTGGGTGATATATAGTCAAAATAACATTCCTTTCTCAGAGATTCAAGGACACGTTACCACTTTATAATGCCTTGGTAAGGCCACACTTGCAATATGGCATTCAGTTTTGGTCGCCACGATGTAGAAAAGATGTGGAGACTCTAGAGAGTGCAGAGAAGAGCAACAAAGATGATTAGGGGACTGGAGGCTAAAACATATGAAGAATGGTTGCAGGAACTGGGTAGGTCTAGTTTAATAAAAAAGAAGGACCAGGGGGAGACATAATAGCAGTCTTCAAATATCTCAGGGGTTGCCACAAAGAAGAGGGAGTCAAGCTATTCTCCAAGGCACCTGAGAGTAGGACAAGAAGCAATGGATGGAAACTAATCAAGGAGAGAAGCAACTTAGAACTGAGGAGAAATTTCCTGACAGTTAGGACAGTTAATCAGTGGAACAGCTTATCTCCAGAAGTTGTGAATGCCCCAACACTGGAAGTCTTCAAGAAGATGTTGGATAGCCATTTGTCTGAAATGGTATAGGGTTTCCTGCCTAGGCAGGGGGTTGGACTAGATGACCTCCAAGGTCCCTTCCAACTCTGCTATTGTATTATTATTGCATTATAAATGGTTCTCCAGCTGTTTTTGAGCTGCAACCAAGGCACCTATTGCCCATGGTGCTACCTTTGCTTGCTTTTGCTATAGTTGTTCTACTTCTATTTACGGGTCTCTTGCATTTTGTGATTTTCTCCAGTTCTTTCTCTTTAATTGCAAAGGAAGGGTGGCCAAAAACGAATAAAAGTTGAATGAAAAGCAGTGACTTATATTTTGTAGCCGGTCCTAAGCAGAGTTTCAAGTGGGTACATGCTTAAGTGGATGCTTCAGACCATTCCAGAGAAAGAGGGCGCAGATAATAATTGGGCTTTCTCAGACGTTTTATTAATGTGGGAAATTTGCAAAGAAAAAATAGCAAGCAGGTGGTGCTTTCCAGTTGCCCAGTCAGAATAACAAAAGAACAGAGGGAAGGATCTTGACAAACTTGAACATTGGACACTATATAATAAAATGAAATTCAATGGCGAAAAGAGTAAGGGTCTACATTTAGGCAACAAAAATGAAATGCACAGGTACAGTATAGCTGGTACCTTGCTCAATAGCAGTAGCTGTGAAAGGGATCTTGGAGTCCTAGTGGACAACCATTTAAATATGAGCCAGCAGTGTGTAGCAGCTGCCAAAAAAGCCAACACAGTTCTAGGCTGCATCAACAGAGGGATGGAATCAAGATCACGTGAAGTGTTAATACCACTTTATAAGGCCTTGGGAAGGTCACACTTGGAATACTGCATTCAGTTTTGGTCACCATGGTGTAGAAAAGATATGGAGACTCTAGAAAGAGTGCAGAGAAGACCAACAAAGAGGATTAGGGGAATGGAGACTAAAACATATGAAGAACGGTTGCAGGAACTGGGTATGTCTAGTTTAATGAAAAGAAGGACCAGGGGAGACAGGATAGCAGTCTTCCGATATCTCAGGGGTTGCCACAAAGAAGAGGGAGTCAAACTATTCTCCAAAGCACCTGAGGGTAGGACAAGAAGCAATGGGTGGAAACTAATCAAGGAGAGAAGCAACTTAGAACTCAGGAGAAATTTCCTGACAATTAGAACAATTAACCAGTGGAACAGAAGTTGCCTCCAGAAGTTGTGAATGCCCCAACACTGCAAGTCTTTAAGAAGATGTTGGATAGCCATTTGTCTGAAACGGTATAGGGCTTCCTGCCTAGGCAGGGAGTTGGACTACATGACCTTCAAGGTCCCTTCCAACTCTGCTATTGTATTGTATTGTATTATCTGGAGTGGTGTGACTGGAAGGCATCTCCAGTTTTAGATAGTGCCTGATTGGGTCATGTTAAGGGCATGTGGGTGCTGGGCAGGGACTTGGACTCTCATTTGGGCAGGGAAAAGCTGGAAGCCTTCAGATTTGGGTTTTCCCAGATGTGCCAATAGGACAGGTCTAATAAAGTGGAACTTGGAGGAACTTCGAGCCTCCGAGTCTTCTTTCATTGGGGGGCTGTTACTTGGAACCCTGGCACAGCCATTATCAAAGGGATTCTGGGAGTTGAAGTCCACACGACTTAACGTTTGCAGACCCCTGGTCTGGAGTTAGCCACCTTTCTTCTTCACTCTTATCTCCTCCCTCCAATTTCTTGGCCTTGCTTGTTAATCTTTTTCTGCCCTTCGGATAATGCAGCCTCCGCCAACAAGGTGCACCCGAATATATAGTTTGCCAAGATTTAATTCTGAAGCATCCCTAGATTTAACATTCAGATGGAAGGCAGGAAGGTCTTGAGCTGGTGGCTTCTCCAGTTCTAGAAAACTTTGGCTCCACTCTGATCGTTCTCTTGATATGACGAACCTCCCCAGACGACAATGGTCCATCAGACCATTCCTTATGCTTCCCTCATGAAAAGCTCGTTTCGTTTCATTTCCCTCCTCCTCTTCTCCAGGTCTACTATCCGTCTATCACTATAGCAACCATACCCTCGTGGCTGCAATCAAGGGGGGGGGGGGGAAATGAGTTGTAATTAATTCCTTAGAAATGGAAATGAAAGGGTGACTGTCAATCAGAGTGAACACATTTCCAAAATTAAATAAAACCCTTCCTTCACCCTCTTCCTACCCCCTCTATCTTCAATCTTCCTTCCTTCCCTTTTTCTCTCCTTCCTTCCCTCACACCTCACGCCATCCCTCACTGGATGGAGCTGAGCATTTACTGGCCGGATGCCCTCCCTGATGCCTTCGTGGAGTTCACAGCAAATATTTTCACATGTATGGTGAAGGATATCTCATAGATTTGCTAGTACTGATAGAAGAGAATATTTACAATACAATACAATAGCAGAGTTGGAAGGGACCTTGGAGGTCTTCTAGTCCAACCCCCTGCCTAGGCAGGAAGCCCTATACCGTTTCAGACAAATGGCTCTCCAACATCTTCTTAAAGACTTCCACTGTTGGGGCATTCACAACCTCTGGAGGCAACTTCTGTTCCACAGATTAATTGTTCTAACCATTAATCAATTGTTACAATTAATCAACACAACAATCAATTAAAATGTGTAGCTCAGGATTGAACTGTGGGCTCCTTGGAGCTCTTTAAGCTTGAGTTGTTTTCTTGCAGACGTTTCATGACCCAGCTAGGTATCATCATCAGTGTTAGAAGGGAGTAGGGTTTGCTCTCTGTTTACATCCAGGTGTTGGTGGGAGTCTTCTTGATGGCTCCTTGATAAGGCTGCGGGTTCCTGAGTAAGTAAAGATTTCCTCAAACGTGGGAATTTCAGCTTCATCATAGTGACCATCTTTAAAGCGCTCCATGGCAGTGGGCCTGGTTGCTTGCAGGACCGCCTTCTACCGCATACCTCCACTCGACCTGTCCGCTCCCACAGGGAGGGCCTCCTTAGGGTGCCGTCTGCTGGACAATGCCGGCTGGCGACGCCCAGGGGAAGAGCCTTCTCTGTGGCAGGCCCCGCCCTCTGGAATGACCTCCCCCCAGACCTCCGTACTATCACCGACCTTCGCCTCTTCCTCCGGACTCTAAAAACATATTTCTTCCATATGGCCGGCCTGGCATAGCTGCTACAACCATGTTATTTTAGAGTTGGGTTTTAAATTAATTGTCTCCTCTTTTAACACGGGTGAAATGATTTAACTGTAGTTTTAAATTTTAAATTTGTGTATAATTTTGTATTGCTGTATTTTTGGATTTTAAGTTCCTGTGCGCCGCCCTGAGTCCCTTTTGGGAGATAGGGCGGGATAGAAGTCTAATAAATGAAATGAAAATGAAATGAAACAATCCTCCATCCATCCAGCTTCTTCATGAGCTGCTACAATTGTCAATGCGGGTTGTGGTTTTTTTTTTCTGGAGAACTCCGTCCCAGCCTGTTTCGTTTGTTCAAAATCTCCCAAGTTTCGAAGTCTTCCCGCCATAGGCAAAATGGCTTGGTTTCCCCAGTAAGTGCGCAAGAGACATATTTTGTGCTTTCGGGAGATTAGGCCTTGAGTAAGATGGATGACAGCGCAAGCAACATGCAGAGTTGGCTGGAGACCATTGTTTACATCCCGATCAGCCTGACGGGGTGGGTTCCAAGCTGCGCTGTTTTTTTTTTTTGTTTTTTTTTACAAATTGGCCCGATGTCTTGCAACAACTCCATCAGCCCAGCCCCATTTTTATTCTGCTGGAATTTGGGCCAACCTGGAGTGTTGCAGATTCAAGCCAAAACGTATGATTGAAACAAGGTCTCCAAAGAAGCCCAACGGACTCCCTTAGGCCCTGATCACCTGAGCCCTATTTACCGGTTAGATTTCCAGGTTTTTGGGAAGCCTCTTGTTTTACACCTCCAACTCCAGGTAAGTTTCAACCTGCTGAGGCAATTATGCCTGCACAAAGATATTATTATTATTATTATTATTTATTATTATTATTATTATTATTATTATTATTATTATTATTATTATTAGTAGTAGTAGTAGTAGTAGTAGTAGTAGTAGTAGTAGTAGTACAGTGGTGGGTTTCTGCAGGCTCGCACCTACTCGCGAGAGCCGGTTGGTGAAATTTAGAGAACCGGTGAGAGGGGGTTCCACCGGCGTACCTGGAAGTAAATCTGGCCCGCCACTGCCAGTGACCCAACAGGAAGGAAAGGAAAGGAAAGGAAAGAAAGGAAGGAAGGAAGGAAGGAAGGAAGGAAGGAAGGAAGGAAGGAAAGAAAGAAAGAAAGAAAGAAAGAAAGAAAGAAAGAAAGAAAGAAAGAAAGAAAGAAAGAAAGAAAGAATTTATCATCACAGTTGAGTCTAAAATTTTGGCTGCTAAGCAAGAGCGTTGTTAAATGAGTTTCACCACATTTTAAAAGGTGGCCACTCCCACTCTGTCACATGACTACCGAGCCAAATTTGAAACCCACCACAGTAGTAGTAGTAGTAGTAGTTTGTATTTGAGGAGGTTTAATTGGCCAGCCGGGAGAAGATAATTTGATGCTTTGATTCGCAATGGAAAGTGTGTGTTGTCTGCCACATTGTGTTGGCTTTGGCAGGCATTGGCTAGCATCGCAAGAGTTGTGTTGTGGCCCGCCAGCAGCCAGCAGACCTGGCAGCAGATTCGGACAGTGAGGAGGTTGGGGAGGAACCAGGGAGGGCCAGTCCTGGAATCTGGGGAAGGCTCGGATGAGGGCTCTGCATCAGAAGCAGAGAGGTGACCAAGGCCATCTGGTAATTATTTGCTGCCTCCGGAGTCTGACACCAGCGAGGCAGAAGAACAGCAGGAGCCTGTTCCCAGTGTGCGCATGCGCAGAGCTGCCAGAAGGCAAGAACAATTCAGAAACCAGGGTGGACTTGGGAGTAAGGCTTGGAGATGATTGGCCCCTCCCATAAGACATAAAAGAGGAGCGAATGGGATGCGAGCTTTTGCAGGAAGCAATTAGTTCATCTGGTCGGTTCAAGCTTTGAAGAGTTCTGTTGGACTCTGCTAAGTTTGGCCTGCCAGCGTTTCAAAGGAGAGAAAGGTGGATGCTTATCAACATTCTCCCGAAAGACTTGCAACTCGAGCAGACATCTGTCAGAATCTTCACCGACTGTTTGTGAAGCCTTGTGGTCTGTGAAGGACCATAATTCACAGCCGCATAAATAAAAGGGGGTTTGGGGGATTAAGATTGTGATTTATGCTTTCTCAGGAAGCCTAGGTGAGAACAATCTGCATACAGGAGACTGGGCATTTCATTGATTGGAAGCCCTTCTTAGTGATTATCAATAAAGGAGAATATTTGTAGTTCAGGGCTGGAATGAGGGTCCTTGGTGGACTCTCATCTTGGCCATTGTTTTCTTGCAAGAAAACAACCAACCTCTGAGACCACCAAGTATCCCTTTTCATAGGCATTATTGAAATCAACATAAATAGAGATGCGGTGGCTCAGTGGCTAAGATGCTGAGCTTGTCGATTGGAAAGGTCGGCAGTTTGGCAGTTCGAATCCCTAGTGACACGCAAGAGTGAGCTCCTGTGACTTGTCCCAGCTTCTGCCAACCTAGCAGTTCGAAAGCACGTAAAAATGCAAGTAGAAGAATAGGAGCCACCTTTGGTGGGAAGGGAACAACGTTCGGTGCGCCTTCGCCGTTGAGTCATGCCGGCCACATGACCACGGAGATATCTTTGGACAGCGCTGGCTCTTCGGCTTTGAAAGGGAAATGAGCACCGCCCAGTGGTGGGTTTCAAATTTTTTAGAACCTACTCTGTGGGTGTGGCCTATTTTGTGGGCGTGGCTTGGCAGTCATGTGACAGGGTGGGAGTGGCCACCTTTTAAAATGTGGTGAAATTCTTTTAACAACGCTCTTGCTTAGCAACCAAAATTTTGGGCTCAATTGTAATGATAAATTCTCTTTCTTTCTTTCTTTCTTTCTTTCTTTCTTTCTTTCTTTCTTTCTTTCTTTCTTTCTTTCTTTCTCTCTCTCTCTCTCTCTCTCTCTCTCTCTCCCTCCCTCCCTCCCTCCCTCCCTTCCTCCCTCCTTTCCTTTCCTTTCCTTTCCTTCCCATTGGGTCACTGACAGCGGCAGGCCAGATTTACTTCCAGGTACGCCGGTGGAACCCCCTCTCACCGGTTCTCTAAATTTCACCAACCGGCTCTCGCGAGTAGGTGCGAGCCTGCAGAAACCCACCACTGGCACCACCCCCTAGATTCGGGAATGACTAGCACATACGTGCCAGGGGAACTGTTACCTTTTACCTTTAATCAACATCAATAGTAGTTAAATGGCCAGCAGTGGCTTCCCGCCACCATTACTACCGGTTTGGTAGTAAGCAGTTTTGCTCCGCCCATGTGCGCATTTTCATTTAAAATGATCTGCACATCCGCACATCATTTAAAAAATGAATAAAAATACATTTTTAATGAAGATTATTCTGTGCATATGCAGAACAGAAAATCAAGATGGCGCCACGGATCATAGAACTGGAACAGTCAAGTGTCTGCTGGAGTTACTACCTACCATATTTTTCAGAGTATAAGACGCACCTTTTTCCCTCAAAAAAGAGGCTGAATTTGAATTTTGAATTTGAATTTATTTGATTTATATCCCGCACCTGTGTCTCCGAAGGGACTCAGGGCGGCGGACAGGAAATTAAAACAGAATATCAACATAGAAATAAATAAAACACCATAAATACTGCAACCATAAAACTGAATTAAATTTAGACTGTCCTGTGCTAAAATAGACTAAAATCCCACTAATTAAAACACTATATTAATTTAAAAACACAGTCTGATAAGATGTTCTCAGGGGTCTAGGCTAGGCCAGCTTGATGGAAAAAGTACGTCTTCAGACGCTGGCGGAAAAGGTGGAGGTCCATGATGGTCCGAAGTTCGGGGAGAAGGTCGTTCCAGACGGCTGGGCCCACCACAGAGAAGGACCTTCCCCTGGGGGTCGCCAACCGGCATTGCCCGGCTGACGGCACCCAGAGAAGACCCTCTCTATGGGAGCGAATCGGTCGAAGGGATGTGTGAGGTAAGAGACGGTCTCGCATATAACTAGGCCCCGTGCCATGGAGCACTTTAAAGATGGTTATCAGCACCTTGAAGCGCACCTGGAAGACCACAGGCAGCCAGTGCAGCTCGCACAGGAGAGGTGTTATATGGGAATGCTGAAAATCTGGGTGCGTCTTATACACTGAATACAGCATTTTTGGCCTCCTGAAGCCCCGCCCCCTTCACCAAAATGGCCGTGCAGAGCTTTTAGGAGGCTTTCAGAGTGCTCCTGGGGGCTGGGGAGGGCAGAAATGAGCCAGAAATGGGCCAGAAAAGGGGAGTTTTTCCTCAATGGGCCATTTTATCCTCAAATTTTCCTCAATTTTGCCCCCCACCCCACCTCCAGGAGCACTCTATAAGCCTCCTAAAGGCTATCCATGCCCTATTTTTGACAAAAAATGGCCCGTTGTCGTGAAAAACAGGCCAATGTTCTGCTCATCCTCCCCGCAGCACTCTGAAAGCCTCCTAAAGGCTATGGCGTGGCTTAGTGGGCGTGGCGTGACTTGGTGGGCGGGGCAGGGGAAGGATACTGCAAGAAGGATACTGCAAGATTCCCACCCCACTCTGGGGCCATCCAGAGGTGGCATTTGCCGGTTCGCCAGACTACTCAAAATTTCTGCTAACGGTTCTCCAGAACCTGTCAGAACCTCCTGGATTTCATGCCTGGGTTGATTCCCCTCCCTCTTCTTTGTGGCATCCTCTCAGATATGGAAAGACTGCTATCACATCGCCCCCTACACCTTCTTTTCATTACACTAGACGTACCCAATTCCCCGCTGTGGGTTTCACATTTTGTTGCCACCGGTTCACCGCGCACGTATGCGCCTTCCACCCATGTGCCCGGCCTCATAAACATGCCTAATTAGGATGGCATAGAGCCGGGGTGGCCCCACCCATGATTCCCGCTACGGGATCAAGCAAACCAGTCCAAACCGGCTGAATACTACCTCTTCCAATTCCAATAACCGTTCTTCCATCTTTGCGATAGTAGCGAATATCGGTAGGATGAGGGTGGAGGTACCTTCTCCAAGGGTTGGTTTCTGAACATTTCATTACCAGGCAAGGTAACACCTTCCGTGGAATTTAGGGAATGTCAGTGTTGATGTTCTCATGCTTATTTCTTCATCTGTCCTTCCAACCTGCTCTTTGTCCTCTTCTCTCCAGGGCCATCAAACATCATATTTTTAGAGTTTAGAGTTTTTAGAGCTTTATTTGATTTATATCCCGCCCTTCTCCAAAAGGACCCAGGGCGGCGCACAGGAATTTAAAATAACATATAAATAATACAAAATACAAAATTTAAAAAGCTATTAAATATTCAAACCTGCGCTAAAACCAGTTAAAATCCCCATTTTAAAACTATCTAATACTAGTCACAGCGGAGGCTATGTTAGGCCAGCTTGATGAAACAGGTGTGTTTTTAAACACTGGCGGAAGAGGCAGAGGTCGGTGATGGTACGGAGTTCAGGGGATAGGTCATTCCACAGGGCAGGGCCCGCCACAGAGAAGGCCCTTCCCCTGGGTGTCGCCTGCCGGCATTGTCCGGCCGACGGCACCCTGAGAAGGCCCTCTATGTGGGAGCGGATCGGTCTAAGGGATGTATGGGGCAGGAGACGGTCTCGCATGTAACTAGGTCCCGAGCCATGGAGCACTTTGAAGATGGTCGTCAAGACCTTGAAGTGCACCCGAAAGACCACAGGAAGCCAGTGCAGCTCGCGCAGGATCGGTGTTATATGGGAGCATCTAGAGGCTCCCGTAATCACCTGCGCGGCTGCATTCTGCACTTTTAATCTTCTGGCCTTCTTCCTTCGTGACCTCAACTTGAGGCTGAGATGACACATTGACCCCATCCAGTAGCGGGTGGGAAGAAGCATCTTAAACAGGACAACAGTCTCTTCAACAGGGAATACCACTTCCGGTTCCGGCTCCAGCGGCGACGAGCGAGCCTAGCGCTCGCTCGCCGTTTTGTTGCTTTTTCTGCCCCCCCACGGGGGCGAGACGCCCCTTTTTTGGGGGTCTCCCGTAGGGCCGGCTCGGCAGGGACGCCCCCCCTCACGGCGGTGGGGGAGGCGACCCTTTTGCCGCGGCCTAGGTGAAGGAGAACATGCTGCGGGGGGTTCTCCCTTCGCCTAAGGATGACGGCACCATTCACATCTATGTAGAGGGCTGAACGTCGATGTCGGAAGGCTTCCCGAGGCTTCAGCTGCAAGGGGAGAGTGAGTGTTCAAAAACTTTTTTTTCTACTGTCAGCCGGGCTGAAAGGACTGGGAGGGGGGTGTTTGTTTTTAAAAAAAAACCCTCGGATCTAAGCGGCACTTGGAAATGGTTCCTCGCGGCGAGGAGCGGAAATTTTCAATCCTGACTGTTTGTGTTAAGGGAAAGTGGATTGCGGCTTGCTTGCAACAATGTTTCTAGGTCTGGCTGATACAATTTCTCTCACTACTCTCTCCTGTGGGCTCTGAGCTGGGCGGTGGAAAATGGCCTCTCTTTGTTCCTGATTGACTATTTTGTTTATGGAAAATTTCCAGTGTCTCTTTGCAATTTGGACTATCTCTGGTTTTTAATGAAGAAATTTTTTCTTTTGGATTTGTGATTTCTTTTCTGGAGTACCTTCGCTATTACATCTATTGAGTTGGAAAACTGTCTCTCTCTTGGTTCCTGTATTTTACAACGTTACAACCTTGATCAGAACTTTTGGCTCCCGGTTAGTTTCACCAACCCCACCCTGAAAACGCCATTTTGGTGGCATTGATTTTAACAGTTAATCATGGCTCAAGAAACAGCACTGACAAGTTTAGAACAACGGATGGCTTCTCTTGAAACTGTTATACAAACTTTGGTACAAGAGATTCAAGCCCAGAGGGCAGAAAACATCAATTTCAAGAAGGAGCTATTGGACACACGGAAGCAAGTGCTGGAAAACACACAGAAGACTGAAGAATTGGAAGGGGGGTTGGCGGGGGTTAAGGGAGAGATTAAAAATGTTACTAAAGAGGTTGGGGAAACAAATGGGCATGTGTCTAGGATTGATATGGAAAGAATGACATATTTTTTGAGATTTCAGAACGTTCTTGAGGAATCTGGTGAATGCCTCCCTGATCTTATGAGTACAATTTTAGCAGACTATTTACAAAAATCTAAGGATGAGATCAGGGGGGACATTGACCTAGCCTACAGAATTAACTCAGCATATGCCAGGATAAATGAAGTGCCTAGAGAGATACATGTGAAATTTGTTAGAAGGTCAACCAGAGAGGAAATCCTGAAAGTGCAGAGAGGTAGTCCATTAATTTACCAACAAAAAGAGGTTGCTATCTTGAAGCAGATCCCTAGAAAGATTCGAGAAGCAAGAAGGAAATTTTCCTTCTTGTCTAAAATTTTATTTGATCATGGGATTTGGTTCAAGTGGGTGACACCCGAAGGGATGCTGGTGTTCTGGGAAGGAGGAAGAGTGAGGATTAAAACAGTTGCTGAGGCGGAAGCCTTTCTTAAAAAACATTCCTCTATCCTGGGGGAAGATCCAGGGGGGACGGAGGGGGCCACGGCCCCGCCTACTGGGGGCCTGGAAGGAGAAAAAGAAGATTCAATTGCCAAGAGACTTAGATCAAAAAAATAACTTTGCCTTGACTTTTCTTTTTGAACAATTTTGCATAATATTTGTATTTGGATTTTTTGTAAAGGACTGACAGTATTGAATTGAGAATTTAGATATATGTACACGCTTTCACTTTGTAGTTTGATGAAAAATGTTTTTCTTTTTATTGTTATTAATGTATTTTGAGGTCCCGGAAGAGCCGACGACCTCGACGTGAATGCTTTCAAAATTTCTTTGTATCCCTTACCCTATCCTACAGAAAAAATATAAAACCAATAAAACTTTTTCAATATAAACAGGGAATACCCAAATTGGCATCTGTTTACCTTCCTTTCTCCTTTTCTGTTTTTCTTTCTTTTTTGCCCCGCGGTCAGAATTCTTTTGGCTGGCATCACCAGTTGAACATGCCTCTTCGCTTTAATTATTCCAGACAGCATTTTGGCTTCAGTTGCTCCTTCATTGGTTACATAAATCTTGCAAATTATTACTACGGTGCTAAACTATAATTACTCACAAAGCCCAACATGTCAAGAGGTGTATTAATTTGATAATTTAATAAACACTTTGGTGCTCATGAGTATAATTATTACTTCCAAGCCGACACATATTCCATCTTCATGGGTACATTTGAGTATGTACAAGTTTGTGTGTGTGTGTGTGTGTGTGTGTGTGTGTTTGTATGTGTGTGCGTGAGAGTGAGAGATCTTTGATTGGTATGATGATAGGACCACTGTTGTTCATCAGATTATTAACATCTACGCCAGTTGCGTCCCTTTCTGGATCGTGACGCCTTCCGCACTGTCACTCAAGTTCTCGTCACCTCCTGCCTGGACTACTGTAATCGCTCTCTACATGGGGCTTCCCTTGAGATGCACCCGGAGGCTCCATCTAGTTCAGAATGCGGCCGCGCGGGGGATTTTGGGAGCACCTAGACGCTCCCATGTGACACCTCTCCTGCGTGAGCTGCACTGGCTGCCTGTGGCTTTCCGGGTGCGCTTCAAGATACTGGGGACCACCTTTAAAGCGCTCCATGGCATGGGACCTGGTTATCTGCAAGACTGCCTCCTGCTGCCATATACCTCCCACCGACCAGTCCGCTCCCACAGAGAGGGCCTGCTCAGGGTGCCGTCGGCCAGACAATGTCAGCTGGCGATCCCCAGGGGGAGAGCCTTCTCTGTGGCAGCTCCTGCCCTCTGGAATGACCTCCCCCCTGAATTATGCACGATCACAGACTTACGTCTCTTCCGTCAGGCCCTGAAGACATATCTATTTCGTGCAGCCGGCCTGTCATTGTCTTTTAATTGGGTTTTAGTATTGGGTTTTATAATAATAGGCCAAATTATTTAATACTTACTAATTTGTTATTTTAACTTTTGTATTTCCTCTTTTTATTGTGGCTGTTCACCACCCTGAGTCCCGAGAGAGAGAAGGGCGGTATATAAATTAAATAAATGAAATGAAATGAAATGAAATGAAAGGGGCAACATTTAGTCATCAAATACAGGTAGTCCTTGGCTTACAACAGTCCATTGAGTGACCATTCAAAGTTGCAATAGCACTGAAAGATGTGGCTTATGACTGTTTTTCACAGTTACGACCGTTGCAGCATCCCCACGATAACCTGATCAAAACTGAGACGCTTGCCAATTGTTTCCTACTTATGACGGTTGACATGTCCCAGAGTCATTGTTCTGCCCCCACCGACGGATACAAGATTGGCTGCTTGCCACTATCGCCTTGACTGAGAGTCCTATTTCACTTAACAAAGACAAAGATTTTTCAGACGTGACTGACCAGAATTTGCAAGAAGTTGTCGTCAATGTTTTTCCCTGCAAATGGCCCCTCCCCAAAGCCTTCCCTATAAACTCTCTTGGGAGGGGCCATTCATTAACCAGCTGATTCCAGTTCAGGGCCTCTGAGCTCGCTTCTGGCGTAACTGTTGCCTCCTCAGCCCTGCATAATCTAGCATCAGGGACAAACTGCTCCTAATCCTCCCCACTGCTCCATGACCCAGGTGCCTCCTGGTGGCTAACCAGGCTCTCTGCTTCCTCAAGGTCGCCCTCCTCCTCCAGAGCAGACTCATAGAACTCCTCACTAGAAGAGTCCCTCAGCAGCTCATCCAGAGCTGGCTTGTCCACAACACTCACGTGATGCCCTTTTGCAAACCTCTGACCAGCAACATCAAGGGGGAAACCAGATTCGCTTAACAACCAGGTTACTAACTTAGCAACTGCTGTGATTCACTTAACAAGAAAGGTTGTAAAACGGGACAAAGCTCACTTAACAAATGTCTCACGTGGCAACAGGAATGCGGGGCTCAATTGTGGGTCGTAAGTCGAGGGCTACTTGTAAAGCGCTCCCAAAAGAGATCCGAATTCACATGCTACAGGTTGTGTACTCAACGCCCAAGAAGAGTCGGATATCAACTGATTCAACAGATTGATGGAGCAGGGAACATGACTTAGTCCAAATTTTTCTGCGTGCAGAGATTACTAGCCTTAAAGATTTCAGGCCAACCGTTTTGATAGACGTCGTTAACGGGAAGTGGAATGAAATAAGCAGCCGAGTGGGCCTATAAATAAAAATAAAATAGAAATACATATTTGATCCGTTTCCCTTTTTCTTTTTCTTTTTGAAAATGCCAACCTTCTAAAAAGCCGCTTGATAGAGAAGCAAATCTTTCATGTTTCAACAAAAATTATGCCTTTCTAAACCACATACTCCCAGTCTAGAGTTATCTAACTCTGCTACCGTTTGATGTGTTCCTTATCTAACTATCTGTCAGATTTTTCAAGATGTTGTCCAAAGTTGCTAATATACTCTCCTTTAACACTCCTTAACGCCCTCTAGGTGCCTCCCTTGCCCCATCGGACATTTTAAAAGAGGGTTGCATAGTTTTGCCTATTTCTGCAAACTGCAGAAAAAACAAGTACTACCAGCCTGCCTTCCATGGAGGACCTGGACGCTGCACGAGTCAAAAAGAGGCCTGTGAAAATATCTACAGACCCTTCCCCTCCTGGACATCAATGACTTCAACTCCTACCCTCAAAATGACACTATAGGGCACTGCACACCAGACCAACTAGAGACAAGGGCAGTTTTTCCCCCCAAATGCCATCACTCTGCTAAACAAATAATTCCCTCAACACTGTCAAACTATTTACTAAGTCTGCATTACTATTACTATTAATCTTCTCATTAGTATCACTCATCTCCTCCCACTTATGACTATAGGACTGTAACTTTGTTGCTTGTATTCTTACTATTTATATTGCAATACAATAGCAGAGTTGGAAGGGACCTTGGAGGTCATCTAGTCCAACCCCCTGCCTAGGCAGGAAACCCTATACCATTTCAGACCAATAGCTATCCAACATCTTCTTGAAGACTTGCAGTGTTGGGGCATTTACAACCTCTGGAGGCAAGCTGTTCCACTGATTAATTGTCCTAACTGTCAGGAAATTCCTCCTTTGTTCTAAGTTGCTTCTCTCCTTGATTAGTTTCCACCCATTGCTTCTTGTTCTGCCCTCAGGTCCCTTGGAGAATAGTTTGACTCCCTCTTCTTTGTGGCACCCTCTGAGATATTGGAAGACTGCTATCATGTCTCCCCTGCTCCTTCTTTTTATTAAACATACCCAGCAATATTGATTGTTTCCTAGTATGATATGATACTCCACTCCACACCACTCCACTCCACTTCACTCCATTCCACTCCATTCCATTCCATTCCATTCCATTCCATTCTATTCTATTTGAATTTTTTGAATTTTATTCTATTCCATTCCATTCTCTTTATTCTACTCCACTCCACTCCAATTAACCAGTGGAACAGAAGTTGCCTCCAGAAGTTGTGAATGCCCCAACACTGGAAGTCTTTAAGAAGATGTTGGATAGCCATTTGTCTGAAACGGTATAGGGTTTCCTGCCTAGGCAGGGGGGTTGGACTAGATGACCTCCAAGGTCCCTTCCAACTCTGCTATTGTATTATTATGTTATTACTGCATGGTTGTTGCGTGAATCTTGACTTTGCTTGTTAGAAGGCTGCAAAAGGTGATTACATGATCCCAGGACACTTGCAACAGTCATAAATTTGCCAAGCGTCTGAATTTTGATCATTGAATTGGAGATGCTACAACTCATGAGTGTGAAAAATGGTCATCAGTCAGTTTTTTTCAGGGCCATTGTAACTTCAAACAGTCACTAAACAAGGACTGTCTGTTTCTTTCTACTACCAGCTCACCTCCTATCAACCTTTGGACTGTAGATAGAAATCTGTTCTTTTTTTATTATTATCAGAAATCAACACATCAGTTGCAAAGCATAAGTAATAATTATTTCCAGGACATTACATGCTGCCAAGCACAATCTCTTTCTGCCATCCTACCTTCATAAAGGAGATACGGTGTGCCTTTCATTCTCTTATGTGGAAACACAACAGTTTTTGTTCACCTTTATTAATTAAGAAGTCACCTTTGTTAATTGCCGTTTCATTAAACCGCCTGTTTCTCACAGTATTTACTTTATGAGTCTTAGGTAATCCTCAACTTACAGCTAGTGATTTTATGACTGTGCAGAGTTATACAATACAATACAATAGCAGAGTTGGAAGGGACCTTGGAGGTCTTCTAGTCCAACCCCCTGCGTAGGCAGGAACCTTATACCATTTCAGACAAATGGCTATCCAACATCTTCTTAAAGACTTCCAGTGTTGGGGCATTCACAGCTTCTGTAGGGAAGCTCTTCCACTGATTAATTGTTCTAAATGTCAGGAAATTTCTCCTCAGTTCTAGGTTGCTTCTCTCCTTGATTATGTTTTTATTTTTTATTTTATTCAAATTTATATCCCGCACCTTCTCCAAAAAAGGACCCAGGACGGCGATTAGTTTCCACCCATTGCTTCTTGTTCTGTCCTCAGGTGCCTTGGAGAATAGTTTGGCTCCCTCTTCTTTGTAGCAACCCCTGAGATATTGGAAGACTGCTATCATGTCTCCCCTGGTCCTTCTTTTCATTAAACTAGACTACCCAGTTCCTGCAACCGTTCTTCATATGTTTTAACCTCCAGTCCCCTAATCCTCTTTGTTGCTCTTCTCTGCACTCTTTCTAGAGTCATATGAGTTACATATGTATATTCCTGAAATCAAAAGCACTACAAATTGGAAGTTAACGATATGAGAATTAGAGAAAAGTGGGTGGAGAAAAAAAACCAAATAAAGACAAAATGATAGAAGAGAAGCAAAAAAAAAAAAAAAAAAGAATAAGAAAGAATATGTCCAAAAGTCTTAGCCCATTTTCTAATGCACTCTTTCATTTGCTAAACCTCCATTTCAAACTTCAGCACGAGCTTATGGATTTTGACAATTAAGTGTTCATCATTTGTATATCGCACTAGCAATATAGTAGATTTACATACCGCTTTACAGTGATTTACGGTCCTCCCTATGCGGTTTTACACAGCATCTTGCCCCCAACAATCTGGGTCCTTATTTTATTGACCTGGGAAGGGTAGAAGGCTGAGTCAACCTTGAGCCAGTCAGAATCGAACTGCTGGCAGGCGGCAGAGTTAACCTGTAATGCTGCATTCTAACCACTATACCACCAGGGCTTTTCAATAGAATTCAATTTCAAATTTTGACTTTTGTTGCTCCGTTCCAAATATCCAGTTATCTACGTTAAATCTTGAAGCAGTTATTTTTCCATGGAGAAAAATGCTATATAATATCGCCTGTGAAAATTTACAGATTGTATCTTCCTTAAGAATTTAAAAACGAATACACACCTATGCAATTCCCTCCATCTCAATCACCCTGGATTCTCACTTTAACTATATGAAGGGCTATATTAAAACCCAAATTGTTGCGGGGGGGGGGGGAAGAATACTGACTCTATAAACTGCTTAGAGAGGGTTGTAAAGCACTATGAAGTGGTATATAAGTCTAAGTGCTATTGCTATACCTTAATTTTAGTTAATATACTTGCTGATATCCCGCCGTTGCCTGGGTATTTATTTATAGGGGGGAAATATCTGGACCAAACATAATTTCTAATGTTGGATTTTCCCCCTTACCAGAGGGAGTACTGTGAAACCATTACCATGGCAACTCCACTGCGCTGTACAGTAGAAGCCATTTTACGGCACAACAGGCTGTGTCTTAACAGAACACCCTTCACCCGAGGGGTGTTAGGAGGGGTGTCTTACCCCCCACAGTATTTGTTTCCAGAAGGTAAGTCAAAATTAGTGGACCAGAGGAATGCTGTCGATATAATTTACTTGGACTTCAGTAAGGCATTTGATAAAGTAGACCATAACCTACTATTAGATAAAGTAGAAAAATGTGGGTTAGACAGCATCACCACCAAATGGATTCGCAACTGGCTGACCAACCGCACTCAAGGTGTAGTCCTCAATGGAACTGCATCCACATGGAAGGAAGTATGCAGTGGAGTACCCCAAGGCTCTGTTTTAGACCCAGTACTCTTCAACATCTTCATCAATGATTTGGATGAGGGGATAAATGGGGAACTCATCAAATTTGCAGACGACACCAAGCTGGCAGGAATAGCCAACACTCCAGAAGATAGGCTTAAGATACAGAAGGATCTTGACAAACTTGAACATTGGGCACTATCTAATAAAATGAAATTCAATTGTGAAAAAAGTAAGGTTCTACATTTAGGCAAGAAAAACAAAATGCACAGGTACAGTATAGGTGGTACCTTGCTCAATAGTAGCAACTGTGAGAGGGATCTTGGAATCCTACTGGACAACCATTTAAATATGAGCCAGCAGTGTGCAGCAGCTGCCAAAAAAGCCAACACAGTTCTAGGCTGCATAAACAGAGGGATAGAATCTAGATCACATGAAGTGTTAATGCCACTGTATAGTGCCTTGGTAAGGCCACACTTGGAATACTGCATACAGTTTTGGTCGCCATGATGTAGAAAAGATGTGGAGACTCTAGAAAGAGTGCAGAGAAGAGCAACAAAGAGGATTAGGGGACTGGAGACTAAAACATATAAAGAACGGCTGCAGGAACTTGGTATGTCTAGTTTAATAAAAAGAAGGATTAGGGGAGACATGATAGCAGTCTTCCGATATCTCAGGGGTTGCCACAAAGAAGAGGGAGTCAAACTATTCTCCAAGGCACCTGGGGGCAGGACAAGAAGCAATGGATGGAAACTAATCAAGGAGAGAAGCAACTTAGAACTAAGGAGAAATTTCCTGACAGTTAGAACAATTAACCTCTGGAACAGTTTGCCTCCAGAAGTTGTGAATGCCCCAACCCTGGAAGTCTTTAAAAAGATGTTAGATAGCCATTTGTCTGAAATGGTATAAGGTTCCTGCCCACACAGGGGGTTGGACTAGAAGACCTACAAGGTCCCTTCCAACTCTGCTATTGTATTGTATTGTATTGTATTGTATTGTATTGTATCTGTGTACCAGGTTTTGTTGAAATTGCTTGAGGCATTCCAGAGTTATGCTGGAACAAACACACACACACACACACACACAGCCAGATAGATAGATAGGTAGGTAGGTAGATAGATAGATAGATAGATAGATAGATAGATAGATAGATAGATAGATAGATAGATAGATAGATAGATAGATAGATAGATAGATAGATAGATAGATAGATAGATAGATAGATAGAGCTAGGGAATTTGTACCCATTTCCAGAATAAAGACCACTGTGGATCTTTGAGTGCCTTACTTACTGGGGGTATGAAGTGTCTCCAATTTAGTCCCACCAAAGTTTAACCCACACATGCGAGTCTACTAAATGTCTACAGCTCTTTAAAGCAGCTACATCTTTCCCCTGGATTTCCTGTCCGCTGTGATGAGCCGCCACATCATCCAGGGAAAAGATGCGGCTGCTTGAAAGAGTGACATATAGAAGCTGCTTGTTCTCCTCCCATGCATGAAAATAGAGTGGAAAACCCTGCACAGACTTAAATGCTGGGATTCATGCAACATGCTTTAACCACCTTCTGGGTTCTCGAAATACTTTGATATTGTATTAACCAGACAAACTTGATTTATGTAACGCATTAAGGCCCATCTACAGGTACACACAAGCTAAGTTAAAAGCTAACCAAGGCGAACACCAGGTATAATTACAAAGCTGTTAGTCTCTTACTTAGAAGATGAAGCACGCTTCGGGTTACAATGGGATAAGTTACAGAGTCTTATGATGTGGTTATGTGTACTTTAGCACCCGTTTTTTATCAGAAGATTTCATTACAGTGGTGCATTTTTGCTTTTTTATTTTTTAATTTTGTTTTGCCGATTACCTTTCGAACCAGTGGGAAAGTTGCTACTGGCTTCCCTGGTATGGGTTTGTTCTTCTAGGCCAGGGGTCTGCAAAGTTGGCTCTTTTAAGACTGGTGGACTTCAACTCCCAGAATTCCCCAGCCAGCAAGGCTGGCTGGGGAATTCTGGGAGTTGAAGTCCACCAGTCTTAAAAGAGCCAACTTTGCAGACCCCTGTTCTAGGTTGTGCCATGCATTTGTGAAGTGACTGTTTTGTTTCTACATCTGTACACGCCTCACGTCATTGTGTTGCATAAAAGTGCCCATTTTAGTCTCACGTTCTTTGCCCAGAAAAGTAGAAGAGGCTAAAATGAGAAGATAGGGTTGGTAATTAACACGTTGTGATCCTATCTACTATTATGCACAGGGACAGTATAGGTGGTACCTTGCTCAATAGTAGCAACTGTGAGAGGGATCTTGGAATCCTAGTGGACAACCATTGAAATAGGAGCCAGCCGTGGGCAGCAGCTGCCAAAAAAGCCAACACAGTTCTAGGCTGCATCAACAGAGGGAGAGAATCAAGATCACGCGAAGTGTTAATACCACTTTATAAGGCCTTGCTAAGACCACACTTGGAATACTGCATACAGTTTAGGTCACCACGATGTAGAAAAGACATGGAGACTCTGGAAAGAGTGCAGAGAAGAGCAACCAAGATGATTAGGGGACTGGGGGCTAAAACATATGAGGAACGGTTGCAGGAACTGAGTATGTCTAGTTTAATGAAAAGAAGGACTAGGGGAGACATGTTAGCAGTGTTCCAATATCTCAGGGGTTGCCCCAAAGAAGAGGGAGTCAAACTATTCTCCAAGGCACCTGAAGGCAGAACAAGAAGCAATGGGTGGAAACTAATCAATGAGAGAAGCAATTTAGAACTGAGAACTTTCCTGACAGTTAGATCAATTAACCAGTGGAACAGAAGTTGCCTCCAGAAGTTGTGAATGCCCCAACACTGGAAGTATTCAAGAAGATGTTGGATAGCCATTGGTCTGAAATGGTATAAGGTTTCCTGCCTACGCAGGGGGTTGGACTAGAAAACCTCCAAGGTCCCTTCCAACTCTGCTATTGTATTGTTGTGAATTATTGTGACCACTGGTTTTAATCAGGACAGCATTCAAAACTAGGCAATGACTGTGTTTGATTGCACTACTTTGAGGGTTCCCTCATACTGTGTGAATGTGAGTTGCAAGGATTTGTGGTGAATTTCCTCAGGAGAATGAGGGAAAGTAAATTCAGTCCAAACATATAATTTGAGCATTAAGGAAAGAAAACATCACCCAAAAACCACATTTTTGAAAGCTTGACTGCTTTCATTAAGTTCTTCTGTTCAGCTGAGGCTGTAGAGGTATTGCTGTTTAAATATTTAAATCCACCATCTGAAGTTAACCAACTTTGCAGTGTACTGTGTAGTACTGTGTACTTTGCAGATCAAAGGATTAACTTATCTGATGAGTATCTTTTCAAAAAGCCTCCTAAGTAGATAACTCAACACATTCTTCCATACATTAAAAGATTTCAGTCTAATGAATAGGTTTAGGTTCAACCATGTATTGGGAATGTCCTTAAATGATTGTGTGTGCTTCATCACACACAATCTCCATCAGAGATTGGACAACCATTTCTCCAGAAAGGTACAGGGTCTCGAGGAGGGGGTTAGAACAGAAGACCTCCAAGCTCACTCCCAACTCTGCTGTTCTGTTGTTTGGTCTCTCCTCTGCAAAGTAAGGATGGTGTAGATATGAAGAAGAAGAAGAAGAAGATGATGGTAACCACCGTCAAAACATTTTTTCTTTTGTTTAGGAGAAAAATCTAAAGCAATTTGTGGGATTTCTTATTTTCTCATCTTTCTTTCTTTGAGAGGAATATAACAAGCCCAGTCCAAATTCATATTCTTGGTTGGCTAAATCAGGGGTCAGCAACCCATGGCTCAGGAGCCGCATGTGGTTCTTTCATCTCTCTGCTGCAGCTCCCTGTCACAATTGATAGGGCTTTCAGTTAGGACAGGTAGAGAAAGACTATGGTGGGGGAACTGGACTTCCTGTCGGCTCTAGAATTGAATGGGGGACTTCCGTTTAGGACCTTTGTGGCTCTTTGAGTGTTTAACGTTGCTGACCCCCTGGGCTAAATCCTTAGGCTAGACATCTCCAATCTTGGAATTTCCACATATATGGACTCTGAACTCCCAGAATGCCACAGCCAGCAGAGCCATTGCTGAGAATTCTGGGAGCTGACGTCCACTCACCTTCAATTGGACACGGTTCAGAGACCAACTCAAAGTCTATAATAAAAGCAGGAATGTACAGCGTTTCCTGGCCCCAAGGTTTACCTTCTTCGATTTGGGGTGAGGGGGCTCCTGGAGAACGCAAGGGGGAGTTTAATAAGGTCAAGATAGCAGCCATGACTGTAAGATCTAAGCCCCAACTCATTTTACGAAATGGGTTGACCATTGCATGCTCACAGCTCTTCTTGTGACTTTGTGACTTCTCCTTCACTGTCAAGAAGGCTTTAAGTTGGTGGAAGGAAGGAAGGAAGGAAGGAAGGAAGGAAGGAAGGAAGGAAGGAAGGAAGGAAGGAAGGAAGGAAGGAAGGAAGGAAGGAGGACTATCAGTAGGGTGGATAGACTAACTTACCGTGGTGATAACTTCATCATTGGAAGTTCACGAAGACCAGATTAGGGACAGATCATCATGGGAAAAAGTCTGATGGAGTTAGCAGAGAGAACTAAATTGACTGTTTTAATTAAAGAAAAGTGTTCCAACTACCTTTCTTTCTTGGAAACCACTTCTGGACTTTGTGCCTGAGGTGAGGGGGGAAAAATGAAACTTGGAATTTTGCTGATTTGATAGGTTTGTTGCTATAGAAATGTTAATAATAACAGAATAGCGGAAGGGACTTTGGATGTCATCTAGTCTAACCTATGTGGTTGCTAAGAGTCAACTCCAATTTGATGGCACATAACCAATTGGATGTCTCTCTGCTGTCTGCATAGCAGCAAGCCAACAATCAGATGGAACAAAAACAAAAATGAACTTTGATTAGGTATTATTTATGTTTAATTAAAATCAAGTATAAACATGACGGTTCTCTCCAGCTATGTTCTCTATAATTTTCCTCTTCTGTTGTACAGGTAGTTCCTTGATTTACAGCAGTTCATTTAGTGACCATTCAAAGTTACAATGGCATGGGAAAAAAGTGACATGACCATTTTTCACACAACAGGACAGGGCAGGGCAGGGCAGGGCAGGGCAGGGCAGGGCAGGGCAGGGCAGGGCAGGGCAGGGCAGGGCAGGATAGGATAGGATAAATTATGGAATGGAATGGAATAGAATATTAGAATGTAGAGTAGAGTAGAGTAGAGTAGAGTAGAGTAGAGTAGAGTAGAGTAGAGTAGAGTAGAGTAGAGTAGAATATTGAAATGTAGAGTAGAGTAGAATAGAATAGAATGTTGAAATGTAGAGTAGAGTAGAGTAGAATAGAATAGAATAGAATATTGGAATGTAGAGTAGAGTAGAGTAGAGTAGAGTAGAATAGAATAGAATAGAATAGAATAGAATAACAAAGTTGGAAGGGACCTTGGATGTCTTCTGCCCGCTCCTGTGCTTTACTTATCTATATCCTCTAAGCTGATTTGAGCATCAGAGCAGATTGCTGCATCTCAGCTGTATTACTCCCCAGAAGTAATGTGGAAGGTAAGTTTTGCTAAAACTATGTACTTGTGCAAAGCACACAATCATTAAACCAGCATGATCCCACCACTGATTACCTATATTCACAATTGCCATTTAATAGCAACCTATGAAGCCTCATTGCATTCTAGAATGCATTTATAGTTTCAAGTTTAGATTTACTGATGCCATAGCCCTGTGTGACTACCGTATTTTTCGGACTATAAGACACACCGGTGTATAAGACTCACCAAGATTTCGAAGAGGTAAGTAAGAAAAAAAAAGATTTTTGTCCTCCCCGGCCCCCAGAAGCATTCTGCAGGCTTCAGCAAGGCTGGGGGGAAGGCAAAAACTCCTCTGTTTTTGCAAAAAACAGCCCATTTTTCATTCATTTTTCACAAAAAATGGGCTGCGGGGGTGGGGCTTTAGGAGGCCAAAAATGGCTGTATTCAGTGTATAAAATTCACCAACATTTCCATGCTTTTTAAGGGGGGGGAAGGTGCATCTTATACTCTGAAAAATACGGTACACAAAGCTTATGCAGAGCAGGTTACAAAGAATTAAATGAATCTTGCCTGATTAAATATGTGCCATATTCCATCAGGGAATCCCCTTTGAAATCCAGTGTGATTATTTTAATATTTAAGGCAAATGAGAGCGGGCCACCCAAACTGATAAGAGAAACATGACTTTATCTTCAATATCTTAGAATCTGTAGATAAGAATTACAATGCAGGCCAGGAGCCAAATCATCAATCTATGTTTTTATAGTATATAATATCTTTTGTACACAACATACTATAAAACAGAAAATGAAAGTTTTGTTTTTAATTAACATCTGTCATTCATCAGCGATATGACCTAATTTTAAGGCAGTAACTACCTGGGGCCATTGGTATGAAATTTTGTTGCCCAAGAAGTAGGCTCTCTGCTTACAGTCATCCGCTTAGCCACTGTTTGAAGTTACTGAAAAACCTGAGTTACAACCAGTTGTTGCACTTACAACTGTCGCAGCCTTTTTTTTCCAAACATTTTTTTCTTTTTCTTTTAATACAAACATTTCATCATTCATTAAACGGCGTGTCATCTGGGTACAATTTTTTGTGTCAAAATAGTTAAAGCTTACCACCATATTTTATTTATTTATTTATTTATTTATTTATTTATTTATTTATATCAATCAATAAATAAATTGTTGCCAAGACAAGCCTGGCTGGCTGAATGGCTAAAGCCTCTTGCCTAATATGCAATACAGCCCCGGTTCCAATCCCAGTAAGGGTATGGCTAGCTGATGAGAGCTAAAAAGCTCGAAATAGATCTATACTAGTCTCTCTGATTTATTTATTGATCAGCTCATAAAACTAACATATATGTGTGTGTGTGTGTGTGTGTTATATTTTTGAGCTGATCAATAAATAAGTCAGGGAGACTAGTATAGTCTCCCTGACTTATTGATCAGCTTATTGATCAGCTGACTTACTGATCAGCTCAAAAACGTAACACACATATACAAAAAAAAATCACACAACGGAACTCATGGCTTTCTGTCTAGACGGTCTCTGGTGATGAGCCGAAAGGCAGAAAAGGAAACAGTATGTCTCCTCCCTTAATTGGGGCCTAACAGGGTGTTGTGGAACAAAGGATAGATAGATAGATAGATAGATAGATAGATAGATAGATAGATAGATAGATAGATAGATAGATAGATAGATAATTGTTTTTGCATTGCAGCCCCGGTTCGAATCCCAGTGGGGTGTGGCCAACTGATCAGAGCTAATAAGCTCGAAATAGATCTATCTTGGTCTCTCAAATTTAAATTTATTGATCAGCTCATAAAACTAACATATGTATGTATGTATGTATGTATGTGTACGTACATACGGACGGACGGACGGACGGACAGACGGACGGATGGATGGATGGATGGATTGTGACACAACACCCTGGTATGCCCCAAATATGGGAGGGAGCAAACTGCTTCCCTTTTCTGTCTTTTTTCTCACCTCAGGGGGCCATCCCGGCAGAAAGCTATTTTTTCGTTGCCTTTGTTATTGTTACGTTTGTGCTGATAAATAAATAAAGGGAGACTAGTATAGATCTATTTCAAGCTATTTAGCTCTCATCAGCTAGCCATACCCTTACTGGGATTTGAACCTGGGAAGTATTACATGTGAGACAGTTGTAATTGCCACTAGGCCACAGGTCCTCCTCCTTGATCAGCTGAGCCAGGGGAATAAGTATATATTGTGTCACAACACCCTGGTAAGCCCCAAATACAGGAGGGAGCAGAACTGCTTCCCTTTTCTGTCTTTTGGCTCACCCTAGGAGCCATCCAGGCAGAAAGCTATTTTTTTCGTTGCCTTTGTTATATCTGTGTTACATTTGTGCTGATAAATAAATAAAGGGAGACTAGTATAGATCTATTTCGAGCTATTTAGCTCTCATCAGCTAGCCATACCCTTACAGGGTATATATTCTTATTTTAATACTAGCACTTAAAACTTCACATATTGATTATTATAACCTTTCTCTTCTTAATTTATTTAACTTTATAATACATTTTTTTCATATTTATTCTCTAACCACTGATAAAATACCCCCTATATATTATAATAGCCAGATTCTTCCTTTCCTTTAATTGCAATTGCTATTCTATTCATTTCTGCACATTCTAATATATTTTTAATCACGTTTTCATCTGTGGGGATCTATTCACCCTTCCAATTTTGTGCAAATACAATTCTAGCTGCAGTTATTACATGAATAATGAAATATGCATTTTCTTTCCCATATTTTTTGATAAGATACCCAACAAGAACAGTTCAGGTTTTTGATCCATATGTTGTTGTATCATTTTCTCCAACTACATATGGATTTTTGCCCAGTAGTTTTTTTGTTTCCGCGCATGTCTACCACATATGATAATATAACTGCGGTGTCTGGTGACATTTCCAACATTTAGCTGATTTGTATTTAAACTGTCACAGCATTCACATGGTCATGAGGTAAAAATTTGGGTCTTGCAAAAACTGTAAATTTGGGTCCCAATTACGATTGGAAGTTAAGAACTGCCATATTTGGCTATCAATGTATGAAGCAAATTTGGAGATGGCAATGGTTCCCCTATCAACTCTAAAATACATTTCCTAGATCCCTGAGGTGATTAAACAAAGGTGTATGTATCTATGTGAGAGAAACCAGATTGGAATAGATTGCTAACTGCCAGTTCCCTTGCAATCTGATTTGCATTGCAGAACCTGGAATGTATAATCCCTCTGTGAAATACATTTATATTAATTAATCTAGGCTTTATGAATATCATCTCAGTGAAAGTAGGCTAACATTTGCTTGAGAAAAAGCAGCTGAAATCCTTGGTGGAACCATTGATAGATATTTTTAAAAAATTATTGCAATTTCCTCTTTTGATAAATGTTTATTGCAGCCCCCAAATTTCAGGCTTAAGTAGCATTTGAGATCAAATCTTGCTTTGACTGACTGGTAAAATTAGATCTGTGTTCGTTTCATATGATAAAAGTTACGCATAATAATTACATCCAACCACACGTCCTGCAATCTTTTGAATTGTATGTCTGAATATGTCAAAATACTGTCTCTTTAAAACAAATGCTTCAAAGTTGTAAACTCTTTTCTACAGCAGATCACTGGATGGGATACTTTTGATTTTTTGATTCATTTTTCAAAAGTTCAAATTTCATCAGGATTGCTATTGAATTTTCCTTCTCTGCAATATTATTCAGCATTATTATAAAATTATTATTTTATTTTATATCTCTCTTATTGTTATGCACATATGGTGTCATATTATTGTATTTTATATACACATATGTATATTTATGCATAGATATTTTATTTTACATGTACATTTATTTTATTTATTTTATTTTATTAAATTTGTATAACTGCGCCTCTCTCCCCAAAGGAACTCAGGGCGGTGCACAGGAAATTAAAATAGAAATATAAAACAAGACAATAATAAATACTAAAAAAAACAATTAAATACTATACCCTGTGCTAAAATTCCTTAAAACTCTTACCCATTAAAATCCAATTAAAAACAATTTAGAGTTCAGTCTATAAAATTGATTGTGGGGATTAGGCCAAGCTGGCAAGATGGAAGAAGTATGTCTTCAGATGTTGGCGGAAGGAGCGGAGGTCCGTGGTCGTTCTGAGTTCGGGGGGTAGGTCGTTCCAGAGGGTTGGGCCCACCACAGAGAAGGCCCTTCCCCTGGGCATCGCCAGCCGGCACTGCCTGGTGGACGGCACCCGGAGAAGTCCCACTCTGTGGGAGCGAATCGGACGAAGGGATGTATGGGGCAGGATACGGTCCCGCAAATAACATATGTATATTTTGTATATGCCTTTCTAGGTTTACATACACACATATAAAATTATATTTAGAAATTTTATATGGACACCATCCAGTCAGAGTTGAAGAAGCTTTTCCCTCCCTCCCTCTTTCCTTTCTTATTTCTTTCTTTCCTTCCTTCCCTCCCATTTCCTTTCTTTCTTTCGTTCCCTCCTTCCCTCTTCCTTTCCTCCCTCCCTCTTTTTCTTTCTTTTTCTTTCTTACTTTCTCTTTTCCTTCCTTTCTTTCCTCCTTCCCTCCCTCCCTCTCCTTCCCTCTTTCTTTCTTTCTTTCTTTCTTTCTTTCTTTCTTTTTCTTTCTTCCTCACTTCCTCTTCCTCCTTTCCTTCCTCCATGCTTCTTTCTTCCTTTCTTCCTTATTTTTCCTCCTTACCTCTTTTTCTCTCTCCCTCTCTGCCCCTTCCTTCCTTCCTTCCTTCCTTCCTTCCTTCCTTCCTTCTTCATGCCAATTTAGAGTGTCAGGAATGAAAGAGAAGCTAATTGAAAAGGGCAGATGAATTAACTGGCTTTCCTCCCTTTTCATAACAGAGGTGAACATTAAATGATGGTGACATGACTCTTTCAATGCCCCTAATGTTAATTACTGAAGATTCATTGCCAATCAGTGATATGATTCACAAAGACCTATTGTTAAGCAAATCTACACATCTGTTTGATTCAAGACAAATGAGTACCAAATGAAGGAGGGGGGGAAGAGAGGGAAAGTAGAAGGGGTGGAGGGAACCACGTACTACAATTTGCAACTCTGCTGCTGTGTGTGAACACTCAGCGTTAACCGAAGCCAACCCGGTGAATGTAATTTGGAGAGCGAGGATTCTCTGAAGAGATTAGATCAGCTACAAATTGCTAAATCTGATGACTGAGATAAAAATTTCACCAGAGGCTTCAAAAAGAAGCCGGGCAGGTTTCTTATTGCGCCATCCACGGTACGGCATGTATGAGGGATATCCTGCCAAGCGTCAAACTTTCTGCCCTCGTTTTTCAGGCCTCGATCACATCAACACCTTTAATTATTTGCCCAATTTAAAAACAAAGCAAAACAAAACGAGATACCAATCCACTCAGGATCTACATCGATGAAAAAAAAAATATCGTTGGAAAATATTACGTGTGAAATGCAAATCCTCTCCTTGCGATCGGCAGGACTTGTTTACATTTTTTCAAAGGGGAAACCCAAAGCCCCAAAAACATTTTCGAGGCCTTTACAAATTTGTCCTGATGGGAAAGATACGGAAGATTTCAAAAACTCCATTCTCTCCTCACTGCAGGGGAAGAATATTGCAAAATCTCCATTCTCTCCCCACTCCAGGGGAAGGATACTGCAAAATCTCTATTCCCTCCCCACTCCAGGGGAAGGATATTGCAAAATCCCCATTCTCTCCCCACTGCAGGGGAAGGATATTGCAAAATCCCCATTCTCTCCCAACTCCAGGGGAAGAATACTGCAAAATCCCCATTCTCTCCCCACTCCAGGGGAAGGATATTGCAAAATCCCCACTCCCTCCCCACTCCAGGGGAAGGATACTGCAAAATCTCCATTCCCTCCCCACTCCAGGGGAAGGATACTGCAAAATCCCCATTCCCTCCCCACTCCAGGGGAAGGATACTGCAAAATCCCCATTCCCTCCCCACTCCAGGGGAAGGATACTGCAAAATCCCCATTCCCTCCCCACTCCAGGGGAAGGATACTGCAAAATCCCCATTCCCTCCCCACTCCAGGGGAAGGATACTGCAACATCTCCATTCCCTCCCCATTCCAGGGGAAGGATACTGCAAAAAGACCGTCTCCTGCCCCATACATCCCTTAGACCGATACGCTCCCACAGAGAGGGCCTTCTCAGGGTGCCGTCGACCAGACAATGCCGACTGGCGACACCCAGGGGAAGAGCCTTCTCTGTGGTGGGCCCTGCCCTTTGGAACGACCTACCCCCTGAACTCCGGACCATCACCGACCTCCGCCTCTTCCGCCAATGTTTAAAGACATACTTTTTTCATCAAGCCGGCCTAGCCTAACCTCCCATGGGGACTTTTAGAAAGTTTTAAATTGGGTTTTTTAATAATTTGGTTTTTAGCATAGGATCGGGATAATTTAATATATATTTTAAATTATTTATTTATTTTCTATTTTTGTATATTTTTTAAATTTCCTGTGCGCCACCCTGGGTCCTCTGTGGAGAAGGGCGGGATATAAATGTAAATAAATAAATACCTCGTGCATGTTTCTGCAATGGAATAAAGCTTAATTAAAAATCCCTTAAGAACTATGAAGCTTCATTTTGCCCTGCTCTTGAACGATGACCCACAGGAATCTGAGCAAATAAAAGGAAATTGCTAAGCAGAAGATATGAAAGAAGGTGAGAACTCATTTGATAGTCCGTGAGACACTTCATTGCTCTTTATTCCACTCGAAGGTTACCTGCTCAATGCTTATGTATTTATTTCCCCACTTTGCTCAGGGAGAGTAAAGAATGAGCAGATGGTTTCAGCTTTCATTGATTTCTCCCCTCATGCACACTTGCACATGGATGCACATACTTTCCCACTGTGCAGGGGCGGATGGGCCAAGCACCACAAGAAACAAAGCCTGGATACATTCAACAAAAGCCTACATGATTTGATGGTGGGAATCGGTTTGCCTTCGCTAGCAGAATCCATTTGGAAAAGGCATTTGAGCGGATAAAGTAAATTAGTTAAGAGGAAACAATTTTTGATTTGAGTTAGTTCAGGAGGGAGAACTGGATGGATGGATGGAGATGGATGGATGGATGGTTGGATGGAGATGATAGATAGATAGATAGATAGATAGATAGATAGATAGATAGATAGATAGATAGATAGATAGATAGAGATAGATAGATAGATAGATAGATAGATAGATAGATAGATAGATAGATAGATAATGAATGATAGATGATAGAGAGATGAGTGATAAAAAGATAGATAGATAGATAGATAGATAGATAAATAGATAGATAGATAGAGATAGATAGATAGATAGATAGATAGATAGATAGATAGATAGATAGATAGATAGATAGATAGATAGATAGATAGATAATGAATGATAGATGATAGAGGGAAAGATGAGTGATAGAAGATAGATAGATAGATAGATAGATAGATAGATAGATAGATAGATAGATAGATAGATAGATAGATAGATAGATAGATAATGAATGATAGATGATAGAAGGAAAGATGAGTGATAGAAGATAGATAGATGATAGATAGATAGATAGATAGATAGATAGATAGATAGATAGACAGACAGATAGATAATGAATGATAGATGATAGAGGGAAAGATGAGTGATAGAAGATAGATAGATGATAGATAGATAGATAGATAGATAGATAGATAGATAGATAGATAGATAGATAGATAGATAGATAATGAATGATAGATGATAGAGGGAAAGATGAGTGATAGAAGATAGATAGATAGATAGATAGATAGATAGATAGATAGATAGATAGATAGATAGATAGATAGATAGATAGATAGATAGATAGATAGATAGATATAGATTTGGATGGATGGATGGATGGATGGATGGATAGTTTTCCTTCAATAGTTTTTATAAACTATTGAAGGAAAGGAAGCAAGGGCCGTCAGGTCAACTACTATAACTAAACTAAGTCACAATGGTCTTTAGTGGGGATCTTTCCAAAACTATTCACAGGTAATCCTTTCTATTCCTGAAAATAAAAGTGAAGGTCATTGAGCAACAAAAATTTAGCAGTTACCTTAATAATAGCATCAAGCCGAGAACTTGGAAGTCAAGAACTACATGTTCAAGGCCTGGTCACAAATTAAGTGCTTTAGCGTTGTCGGAATTTCAACCGGTCACTAAAGAAATGGTTGTAAGTTGAGAACCATCTGTATGAGAACTGGCCATAAGTTACTTTTTTCAGTGCTGTTGGAGCTTCAAACAGTCACTAAACAAATCATTGTAAGTCAAGGACTACCGGTAGTTCAGTGGTGGGTTCCAGATCCTGGTGCAACTGGTATGGTGCAATGGGGCAGAGGCGTCCACCACATGCATGCATGCATGCAGCATGAACGCAGCACGCATATGCGTACAGCACCCGTGACACACTAGCTGCTCGGTGGAGCGTCACACAGGCGCTGTACGCTCCATGTGTGTAAGCCCTGATCAGCTCAAATACAGGTAAGGAGGTCAGGCAGGTCAGCTCACCAGAGCACCGTAACGGTACCTGTCGCTCCCAGGAGGCAGCGGTATGCCCATACTGGTGCGTACCGGTTGTACCCCACCACTGTTGTCGTTGTATTAAGTTCCTATACTTCTGGATGTCCCATAAATGCCAACCGGTGAACTTCAACGGTGTCTACTTCCACAAAATCTGGGGGATCTATAGGATTGAACGGGATTCCTTCAGAAGAAATGCAAGTAGGATTAGAGCTTTAGATACATGGCGGCCTTCGCCTTCACGATCCCCTGAAGTGAAGCTGCCTGTCGAGAATTAAACAGGATCCACTCTTGTTTGGAGAGGCTTCACCACTCTTGAGTCCGGGCACGCATCGTTAAAAAAAGGCATGCGGGAACACGTTCGCAGATCAACATTCAGCAACTTTTCTTAAATGCCGACAGGGTGTTAAAGTAGAACCAACAAAAACAGGTGCCATCGCAAAGACTGCCCTTTCAGAAAGTTTTGAACCACCCTTCGTTTCCCATTATAATTGTAGGGTGAATAGGGACGAGGTGGCTAAGAGGCCGAGCTTATCGATCAGAAAGGTTGGCAGTTTGGCAGTTCGAATCCCTAGCGCCTCATAATGGAGCGAGCTCCCGTTACTTGTCCCAACTTCTGCCAAACTAGCAGTTCGAAAGCATGTTAAAAATTCAAGTATTCACATGATCTATCTATAGATAGATCGGTTAACAGAGTTGGAAGGGACCTTGCAGGTCATCTAGTCCAACCCCCTGCCCAAGCAGGAGACCCTATATCTGCCACTACCTAGGATCGAACAGACAACCTCCTGTTTGTGAGGCAAGAGCTCTACCTGTAGGCCACAGACAGACTATCTATCTACCTTTCTTTCTTTCCTTCTTTCTCTTTCTTTCTTTCTTTCTTTTTCTTTCTTCTATATTATATTATGATGTTATGTTATGTTATGTTATGTCATGTCATGTCATGTCATGTCATGTCATGTTATATATACCATACATTATACGCTATACGCTATACGCTATACACTATACACTATATACTATATACTATATATTATACAGTATATATTGTACAGTATATATTATACCGTGTATACTATATATTATACAGTATATTATATATTATATATTATACAGTATATATTATACACTATATTATATAATATATATTATACAGTATATTATATTTCAAAGCGCTCCATGGCACAGGACCTAGTTATTTGCGGGATTGTATCCTGCCCCATACATCCCTTCGTCCGATTCGCTCACACAGAGAGGGACTTCTCCGGGTGCCGTCCACCAGGCTGTGCCAGCGGGCGACGCCCAGGGGAAGGGCCTTCTCTGTGGCGGGCCTGACCCTCTGGAACGACCTTCCCCCTGACATTAGAACGACCACGGACCTCCGCTCCTTCCGCCAGAAACTCAAAACCCACTTGTTTCATCTAGCCGGCCTGGCCTAATTCCAGCTTTCCCACCTCAGTTTGTATTTTTAAATTTTGCGATTTGGTTTTAAGGTTAAGTTTTTAATTTTTATAAATTTGTACAGGGGTTTATTTAATTCGATTTTAGTTACATGTATTATTGATTGTAATGGTTTTAATTTGTACCTGTACACCGCCCCGAGTCCCTTCGGGGAGAGGGGGCGGTCTAGAAGTCCAATAAATAAATAAATAAATAAATAAAAATAAATATATTATACAGTATATATTATACACTATATTATATAATATATATTATACAGTATATTATATATTATATATCCCGTATTTCTCCGAAAACACGACCCACCTCAATAATAAGACTAATTTTACTAACATTACCCCTACCCCGAAAATAAGCCCGAGGGAATGGGCATGGCCAGTACGAGAGCCAGCGCGGGCATGGGGGGTGTGTGTGACCTGTCTGACTGCAGTTCAGCCCACCGGCCTCTTGGGGCAGCACAAATCCTGCTTTTTCCCTTCTCTTTCTGGGTTCTGCTTGTTGGGCCGCTTCCCCGAAACCGGCAGCTCCGCGGCCAGTTGCTTTGCTTTTTCCTTCTTTTTGGAAGGCTCGAGGGGGGCTTTTTGGCGAAAGGGAGGAAAATGGGGAGAGGGAAATTTTCCTGCCTGTCATCGATTCCTCAAGCTCAGCACAGACGGTGGATCCACAGCGCCTCCAGCTCACCGAGTCTGGCTTGCTGCACCTCAAAAAAAATAAGGCCGCCTCGAAAATAAGCCCAAGTGCTTATTTTCAAGTCTAAAAGAAAATAAGACTCGGTCTTATTTTCTGAGAAACACGGGATCTATCTATCTCTAGCTGTCGATCTGTGTCTGTCTGCCTGTCCATCTGTTTGTACATCTTCTATCATTCATAACTGTGTATCTATTTATCTATCTAACTTCTATCATTCACATCTCTCTCTGTTCTATCATTCATGGCTGTCTTTATGCCTATCTATCTATCTATCTATCTATCTATCTATCTATCTATCCATCTATCTTCTATCATTCATCTCTGTCTGTTTGTCTGTCTATCTTCTATCATTCATCTCTCTCTCTGTGTTCTATCACTCATGTCTCTCTGTCTGTCTATCTATCTATCTCTCTATCTGTTTATCTATCTCTATCTGTCTGTCTATGTATTTATCTAACTTCTATCATTCATAACTATCTTCTCATTCATCTCTCTCTCTGTTCTATCACTCATATCTGTCTGTCTGTCTTTCTGTCTATCTATCCATCTATCATCTATCTATTTCTAGCTGTCTGTCTGTCTGTCTGTCTGTCTGTCTATCTATCTATCTATCTATCTATCTATCTATCTATCTATCTATCTATCTATCTATCCATTTGTCCATCTATCATCTATCTATCTATCTATCTATCTATCTATCTATCTATCTATCTATCTTCCATCCATCCATCCATCCATCCATCCATCCATCCATCCATCCATCCATCTATCTATCTATCTATCTATCTTTTGGGGGGCAACCATTTTATGGCTGCCACTTTTACGGCTGCTGTTTTATGGCCACCATTTTGTGGATGCCCGGGGTAGGATGTGCATTTTGTTGGAACACAAGAGATCCTCAAAAGTATAAGACCCGGATGCTAACCCATCCCCAGAGCCGATTTCAGCCTAGCCATGTAGTGTATTTTCCTGGCATAGGAAAACTTTTCATCGACTGTTTCCCATCATCTCCAAAAATTGCCCCGTCATAACTCCAAATAAAAAATATATTCCTTCCTTTCTCCTTGTTTGCTCCAAGAGGCACATCTGAAAAACCTCAAATGAATGGTACTCCGTGATTTACGACGAGGGACGGAGGAGATAAGTAGAAAGATAGGGTGTCTCCTGTAATTGAAGGTCGTTGAGGCTTTTCTTAAAAATTAAAATTAAGAACAATTTGAAGTTACCTCATCAGAGATGTAAAAGGGCCCCTCCTTTTCTCTATTGTGAGAAAAGCAGTAAAAACCCGCAGGCTTTTAATGATACTTTTATTTTTATTTTTTTTCCCTTTCTCCTTAATACGGTAGCACTTGACATTTTTCAAAGCACCCTACAAACATTTAACTAATTAATCCTCACAATATCCATTTGGCAATTAAGTGCTGGAGATGGAGAAAATGAGATTATGAAGGGAAGCTCCCGGCAAACGCTCCCCAAGCCATCTATGATTTTGCATGGCTGAACGGCTGAGGATTTGGCCAAATGGAAAGCGTTTGGGCTCCCAACGATTCCAGCCACGGAAATCTGGTTTAAAGGCTAAACTGGGTGGAAACGTCCAGAAATCTACACCCGGTCGAATTGACCTTGAGATGACGATTTGCGTACAGGTAGTCCTCGACATACAACAGTTCACAGTGACCATTTGAAATTACAGCAGCTCAGAAAAAAGGGGACTGGTGATGGTTTGGTTTGGTTTGATTTGGTTTACCATATTTTTCAGAGTATAAGACGCACCTTTTTCCCTCAAAAAAAAGGGTGAAAATTCCGGGTGTGTCTTATACACTGATTACAGCATTTTTGGCTTCCTGAAACCCCACCCCTTTGCAAAAATGGCCGTGCATAGCCTTTAGGAGGCTTCCAGAGTGCTCCTGGGGGCTGGGGAAGGCAAAAATGATCTCGTTTTTGCCTCAACGGTCCCCAGGAGCACTCTATAAACCTCCTAAAGCAGGGGTCTCAAACTCAATTTACCTGGGGGCCCCTGGAGGCAGAGTCTGGATGAGGCTGGGCCGCATAAGGAATTCCACAAAGGTCCACACCCCCTGCGGGCTGCACTAATATTATACTTTCATATCATGGTGGGGGCCACAAGATACCGTCCTGCGGGCCGCAATTGGGCCGCGGGCCGTGAGAATGAGACCTCTGTCCTAAAGGCTATGCATTCCCTTTTGTTTGACAAAAAAACAGGCCTGTTTTTGCGAAAAATGGACTAATTTTTACTCATTTTTGCCTCCCCAGCCCCCAAGAGCACTCTATAAGCCTTCTATAAGCCTACAGCCCTTCGGCCGATCCGCTCCCACAGAGAGGACCTTCTCATGCCTCTTCTATAAGCCTTTATAAGCCTACATCCCTTCGGCCGATCCACTCCCACAGAGAGGGCCTTCTCAGGGTGCCATTGGCCGGGCAATGCCGTCTGGCGACACCCAGGGGAAGAGCCTTCTCTGTGGCGGGCCCTGCCCTTTGGAATGACCTACCCCCTGAATTGCGTACCATCTCGGACCTCCGCCTCTTCTGCCAGTGTCTAAAGACACATGTTTTTCAGCAAGCCGGCCTAGCCTAACCTCCCGTGGGGACTATTTTAGATAGTTTTAAATTGGGGATTTTAATTTGGATTTTAGCATAGGATTATAATTTAATATGTTTTTAAATTTTGTATTTATTGTTTTGTATGTTTTTAAATTCCTGTGCGCCGCCCGGGTCCTTTGTGGAGAAGGGCGGGATATAAATGTGATTAAAATTTAAAAAAATAATAAATTCTAAAGGCTATGCATGCCCTTTTTTGCAAAAAATGGGCCGTTTTTGGGAGGTCTACAGAGTGCAAAACGTTTTTACATTTTTATATATTTTATTTATTTTATTGAATTTCTAGACCGCCCCCTCTCCCCGAAGGGACTCGGGGCAGTGTACAGGAAAAATTAAAACATCTAAAAACATGACAATACATACAAAACTAAAATCGAATTAAATAACCCTGTACAAATTTATAAACGTTAAAAACTATATCCCATTAAAAACCAAATAAAACAATTTAAATTACAGACTGGGGCGAGAAGCATAAATTAGGCCAAGCCAGCTTGATGGAACAGATGGGTCTTGAGTTTCTGGCGGAAGGAGCGGAAGTCCGTAGTAGTTCTGAGTTCGGAGGGTAGGTCGTTCCAGAGGGTTGGGCCCGCCACAGAGAAGGCCCTTCCCCTGGGCGTCGCCTGCTGGCATTGCCTAGTGGATGGCACCCGGAGAAGTCCCTCTCTGTGGGAGCGAATCAGCCGAAGGGATGTATGGGGCAGGATACGATCCCGCAAATAACTAGGTCCCGTGCCATGGAGCGCTTCAAAGATGGTAACCAACACCTTGAAATGCACCCGAAAGGCCACAGGCAGCCAGTGCAGCAAGTGCAGGAGCGATGTTACGTGGGAGTACCTGGTGGCTCCCATAACTGCCCGCACGGCCGCATTCTGGACCAGCTGTAGCCTTTGGGTGCACCTCAAAATCTTGGTGCACCTTATACTCCGGTGTAGAATATTTGAATAGCTTCACTCCTGCATATGTTGTAGTGTAGTTTCGGTTCTTCCTTTGCTACTCATCACACTAGTTGGCACCGTTGGGATTTTAATTTATCAGTAGCATCACAAGATTCCCATCTCAAAGGCAGGTAAGACAAAAAGATTAGAAGATAACAGAATATCAGAGTTGGAAGGGACCTCGGAAGTCTTCTGATCCAACCCCCTGCTCAAACAGGAGACCCTATGTCATTTCAGGCTAATAACCTGTCCAATCTCTTGTTTAAAATCTCCAGTATTGGAACAGCTGCAGCTTCTGAAGGCAACCCGTTCCACGGATGAATTAATTAATTTACTTAGTTAATTTTAAAAAACACCAGAAGGCAAGAGAAGAAATAATGGAGGGAAACTAGGCTGCATAAACAGAGGGATAGAATCAAGATCACGTGAAGCGTTAATACCACTTTATAAGGCCTTGGGAAGGCCACACTTGGAATACTGCATTCAGTTTTGGTCGCCACGATGTAGAAAAAATGTGGAGACTCTAGAAAGAGTGCAGAGAAGAGCAACAAAGAGGATGAGGGGACTGGAGACTAAAACATATGAAGAACGGGTTACATGAACTGGGTATGTCTAGTTTAATGAAAAGAAGGACCAGGGGAGACATGATAGCCATGTTCCAATATCTCAGGGGCTGCCACAAAGAAGAGGGAGTCAAGCTATTCTCCAAAGCACCTGAAGGCAGGACAAGAAGCAATGGGTGGAAACTAATCAAGGAGAGAAGCAACTTAGAACTGAGGATAAATTTCCTGACAGTTAGAACAATTAATCAGTGGAACAGAAGTTGCCTCCAGAAGTTGTGAATGCTCCAACACTGGAAGTCTTTAAGAAGATGTTGGATAACCATTTGTCTGAAAGGGTATAGGGTTTCCTGCCTAGGCAGGGGGTTGGACTAGAAGACCTCCAAGGTCCCTTCCAACTCTCTTATTCTGTTCTACTCTACTCTACTCAACTCTACTCTAATCAAGGAGAGAAGCAACCTAGAACCAAGGGGAAATTTCCTAACATTTAGAACAATTAATCAATGGAATGGCTTGTTTTCAGAAATTGTGGGTGGCTCATTACTGGAGACTTCCAAGAAGAGACTGGACAGTCTGAAATGGTGTAGGGTCTCCTGCTCGAGCCGGGGGTTGGACTAGATGACCTCCCAGGCCCCTTCCAACTCCATTCTTCTGTGACTACACCTGGCAAAGGCTCAGCCTGTTGTCTCTTCTCCACCTCCTCTTGCTGGGGGAAACCCTGGCAAGAAACAGGAGACCTGCGCACGTTGGAGCTTGCCACGATCCACGCTTGGCTGCCTCTCATGAAGCATTGCAAGAGTTATTAAAGGTCCCACTTGAGTAATGATGCACCGTCTCACCCAATTTCTCCAGGCATCACCTTGAGTTTCTAGCGTTGCTAAATCCTCCGCGGAACCCATCGTAGACGCCTGGTGCGATTTCCAAAACTTACTCATTTGTCATCGGGTGTGGGCAATTCCCAGTTGCTTCTTGAGAATTTGGGAAAGGGGGAAGGGAGAGAGAGAGAGAGAGGAGGAGGAGGAAGAGGAGGAGGAGGAGGAGGAGGAGGAGAGGAAGAAGAAGAAGAAGAAGAAGAAGAAGAAGAAGAAGAAGAAGAAGAAGAAGAAGAAGAAGAAGAAGAAGAAGAAGAAGAAGAAGAAGAAGAAGAAGAAGAAGAAGAAGAAGAAGAAGAAGAAGACCGCCTCCTGCCCCATACATCCCTTCGGCCGATCCGCTCCCACAGAGAGGGCCTTCTCAGGGTGCCGTCGTCCGGGCAATGCCATCTGGCGACACCCAGGGGAAGTGCCTTCTCTGTGGCGGGCCCTGCCCTTTGGAACGACCTACCCCCTGAATTGCGTACCATCTCGGACCTCCGCCTCTTCCGCCAGTGTCTAAAGACACATCTTTTTCAGCAAGCCGGCCTAGCCTAACCTCCCGTTGGGACTATTTTAGATAGTTTTAAATTGGGGGTTTTAATTCGGATTTTAGCATAGGATTATAATTTAATTTAATATGTTTTTAAATTCTGTATTTATTGTTTTGTATGTTTTTTAAATTCCTGTGCGCCGCCCTGGGTCCTTTGTGGAGAAGGGCGGGATATAAATGCGATTAAAATAAATAAAAGAAAATAAAAGAAGGAGAGGAGGAGGAGGAGGAAGAAGAGGAGGAGGAGGAGGAGGAGGAGGAGGAGAGAAGGAGGAGGAGGAGGAAAAGAAGGAGAAGGAGAAGGAGAAGGAGGAGGAGAAGAGAAGGAGAAGAAGAGGAGGAGGAGGAGGAGGAGGAGATGGAAGGAAATCTTTAAAAAAAAGTAGAAATAGAAAGTTCTCACCCAAACAAGGACAACCTTTGAACCTCATAGAATAATAGATAGAAGCTAATCAAGGAGAGATGCAACCTGGAATTAAGGAGAAACCTCCTGATTGTGAGAACAATTAAGGACAAGGGGTGACACGATAGCCGTGTTCCAATGTTTGAGGGACTGCCACAAAGAAGAGGGGGCGAACCTCTTCTCCAAAAGCCCCTGAAGGCAGGAGAAGATGCAATGGATGGAAACTCATCAAGGAGAGAATCAACCTAGAACCAAGGAGAAATGTCCTAAAAGCGAGGACAATTAACCAGCCTTGCTTTCAGAAGTTGTAAGTGCTCCATCACGGGAGGCCTTCAAGAAGAGATTGACAGTCATCTGTCCAGAATGGTTGAGGGTCTCCTGCTTGAGCAAGGGGTCGGCCTAGAAGGCCACCACATTCCCTTCCAGTTCTAGTCCGACTGATCGACCGCCATTGCACCAAGCTCAAGAAGTGTTTAGAATATATTGTACATGTGACGCATCTACGTATCTATTGTGTAACCCCGTTGCTCCCAGAATAAATTATACTAGGGTGGCGTCAAAGGCAAAGACAGTACATTGACAGCATACTGCAATAAGCCAAGATTGAATATAAACATAGCTGCATTCTGGAATCATTCTGCTCGGGATGTGCAAAATCGGATACATTTTTAGGATGGAAAGTTTACCTTGAAAATATGGGGCGGTGGGTGGGCTTGATGCAAATATCAGAATGTAGCAGGAGAGTTTTGGGGTGCCCATTCAATGAGGTGAACTGAAATTCAGTGAGATTTTTGCCGGGAGTAGATAATAATTATTTTATTTTATTTTATTTATTTTATAGACCGACTCCTCTCCCCAGAGGGACGCACAGGGAAGTTAAAAAATACAAATATAAAAATACATAAATAGCTAAAATAGAAAATTAAACAAATTATCCCTGCGGTAAAACCCACTATACTAAAACTAAGCCCCCCTAAAAACCCAATTAAAAAACGGTAGACTAACCTAGGCCGGCCAAGCAGAAAAAGTGTGTTTTCAGTTTTTGACGGAAGGAGCGGAGGTCCGTCGTTGTTCTAATTTCGGGGGGAAGGTCGTTCCAGAGGGCAGGGCCCGCCACAGAGAAGGCCCTTCCCCTGGGTGTCGCCCGCTGGCATAGCCTAGTGGACGGCACCCGGAGAAGTCCCTCTCTGTGGGAGCGAATTGGCCGCAGGGATGTATGGGGCAGAATCCGATCCCGCAGATAGTTCGGTCCCATGCCATGGAGCGCTTTAAAGATGATGACTAACACCTTGAAGCGCACCCGAAAGACGACAGGCAGCCAATGCAGCTCGCGCAAGAGCGGTGTTACGTGGGCAAACCTTGAGGTTCCCATAATTGCTCGCGCGGCTGCATTCTGGACAAGCTGAAGTCTTCGGGTGCACCTCAAGGGGGAGCCCCATGTAGAGAAGAATTGCTGTCGTTATTATGAATATTTTGTTTCCATGAAATGGAATTTTTGAGGGGGTCATCGGCCTGACTCTGCGGTTGTACACATGCCTGTGGATCTGTGTGTCTGGCTGTGTCGGTGTCTACCTGTGTGTGTGAGAGAGAGAGGGGGGAGGGAGAGAGAGGGGGGAGGGGGAAGGAGGGAGGGAGAGGGAGAGGGCCGTTATAAAAATAATAAACTTCCATTATAAAAATTTATTTATTTTATTTATTTATCAAATTTATACCCCGCACCTTCTCCTAAAAAGGACCCAGGGCGGCGCACAGGCAATATTAAAAAACCATACATAAATACAAAAATACATTATTAAAACTATTAAATTATATCTATAAACTATTAAAAATGATAAGCTTCCAATCTTCCTTTATTTTTCTCATCCCGGACACCTCTTATATTCTTTTTTTTTTTTATAAATTTTTATCTTCAACATAGAAGACAATTTAAAACATTCAATGATTTTCAACTTTGTGTAACATGTCATTCGGTCCTAAATTTCTGGGCATCGGTCTTTACAATTACAAATGTAATTATTAATTTTCCATCCAGTGTAACCCAATATATCATCATTATTAAGTTTAAATGTATACATGGAATTTATTCAGAATTCCTCCTTTATTCTTGTTGTGGCCCGTGAGGAGGTTGAGGAGGACATGGGCCAGTCCCGGAGTCTGGGGAAGGCTCAGATGCATCAGAGACAGAGATGGGGCCAGAGCCCTCTGACAGTTATCAGCTGCCTTCGGAGTCAGACATCAGTGAGGCAGAAGAACAGCTGGAGCCTGTTCCCAGTGTGCGCATGCGCAGAGTTGCCAGACAAAGGGAACAGCTAAGGAACAAGGGTTGACTTGGGAGTAAGGCTGCAGGTGGATGGTGAATGGCTCCTCCCATAGAGAATAAAAGAGGAGCGAAAGGGGAGTGGAGTTTGCAGGAGACCATTAGTTTATTCCTGCATTCTTGCCAAGTATTGGGGCATCTGAGAAAGGTCAGTAACTGGGAACTACCTTGAAAGACTGTGGGAGAGGAAAGACTTGGCTGGAGAGGAATTCACTGTCAATTAAATAAAAGGGGTTTATCGGGATGAGGACTCAGCTTCTTCCTCCTCCTCCTCCTCCTCTACTTTCTCCTCCTCCTTCTCCTCCTCCTCCTCTTCTTTCTCCTCCTCCTCCTCCTTCCTCTTCTCCACCTTCTTCTTCCTCCCCTCCTCCTCCTTCTCTTCCTCTTCCTCCTTCCTTTTTTCCTTCCTCTTCTCCTTCTCCTTCATTGTAATTCTAATTCGCCTAATTTTTCTTCTTCTTTCCTTCTCCTTCTCTTCTTCCTCAGCCTCTTCTTCCTCTTCCTCCACTTTCCCTTCCTACTCTTTATTCTTCCCTTCCCTTCCGTTTTATCCATCTCCTCCTCTTTCCACTTCTTCATCATCCTCTCCTCCTTATTCTCTTCCATCCTCCATCCTTCCCCCCTCCCTTCTCCTTTTCTCCTCCTCCTCCTCCTCCTCCTCCTTTCTTTACATGTCATCCCTCTTCACGGTGCTTTCCACACATCAATTTGTACGGTTTAGAACTAAGTAGTAAACACCTCATTTCCATCATCATCTTTTGGGTTGGATGGGACTCTGTGCCAGAGGGAGTACCCAACCTTCTCATCATCATCATCCCCCTCCTTCTTCTCCTTCCCCCACTTACATGATTCAGCACCTCGGCTTACAGGATCCACCTTTCCAACAGAGATGTCACTCCCAGAAGAGAACACTTGGCCCCATCCCAGGCTTCATAAATCTGTCAGGAGGTTATAATGTAGTTGGATTCAGAAAGATGTTTTTCACTGCCTTGTTTTGATCCAACACCCATCCCCTGGTTTTCCCTGCTCTCTCTATCCCTCTACCTACCTACCTACCTACCTACCTACCTACCTACCTACCTACCTACCAACCAGTGGTGGGTTTCTGCAGGCTCGCACCTACTCGCGAGAGCCGGTTGGTGAAATTTAGAGAACCGGTGAGAAGGGGTTCCACCGACGTACCTGGAAGTAAATCTGGCCCGCCACTGCCAGTGACCCAATAGGAAGGAAAGGAAAGGAAGGAAGAAAGGAAAAAAAGAAAAAAAGAAAGAAAGAAAGAAAGAAAGAAAGAAAGAAAGAAAGAAAGAAAGAAAGAAAGAAAGAAAGAAAGAAAGAATTTATCATCACAATTGAGTCCAAAATTTTGGTTGCCAAGCAAGAGCGTTGTTAAATGAGTTTCACCACATTTTAAAAGGTGGCCATTCCCACCCTGTCACATGACTGCCAAGCCACGCCCACAAAATAGGCCACACCTACAGAGTAGGTTCTAAAAAATTTGAAACCCACCACTGCTACCTACCTACCTTGGTCCCAGGAGGCTGTATGGAGGCCTGCTACACAAACATATGCAAACATACCCAGACGCATACATACATACATACATACATACATACATACATACATACATACATACATACATACGTGTTACGTTTTTGAGCTGATCAATAAATAATTCAGGGAGACTAGGATAGATCTATTTCGAGCTTTTTAGCTCTCATCAGCTAGCCAGACCCTTACTGGGATTCGAAAAAACGTAACACACATATAAAAAATTTACACAACGGAACTCATGGCTTTCTGTCTAGATGGTCTCTGGTGATGAGCCGAAAGGCAGAAAAGGAAACAGTATGTCTCCTCCCTTAATTGGGACCTAACAGGGTGTTGTGGAAACAAATATCTAGATCTAGATCTAGATCTAGATATATATTCTGAGCTACCAATCGCAGGAAAGTGAACTGCAGAACAATATCTTAAACATTCGTTCGTTTTCAAGCCCATACCTACCTACCTACCTACCTATCTACCTACCTACCTACCTACCTACCTACCTACTTAACTACCTACTTAACTACCTACTGTATTTTCCCCTCTCTCTATCCACCTACCTATCTATTGTATTTTTCCCTCTCTCTCTCTCTATCCCCCTACCTACCTACCTACTTACCTACCTACTGTATTTCCCCCTCTCTCCATCTTTATCCACCTACCTACCTACCTACTGTATTTTCCCTATCTCTCTCTATCCCTCTACATACCTACCTACCTACTGCCATCATGGAGCAGCCATGTTGGGAAAACGGTGTGGTACCTCCATGCTCCCAAATAAGGTTAGAATTCATGTGTTGTGACTCACCAGGAGATCTCTCTCTCTCTCTCTCTCTCTCTCTCTCTCTCTCTCTCTCTCTCTCTCTCTCTCTCTCTCTCTCTCTCTCTCTCTCTCTTTCTCTCTCTCTCTCTCTTTTCCCTTTCTTTTTCTCTCTCTATCTCTTCTCTCAACTACTTTGAAACTCAAAGACTTTGGCCAACTAATGAGAAGGAAGGACTCCCTGGAAAAGAGCCTCATGCTGGGAACAATGGAGGGCAAAAGAAGAAGGGGATGGCAGAGAATGAGGTGGCTGGATGGAGTCACCGAAACAGTAGACGTGAGCTTAAATGGACCTCAGAGGATGGTAGAGGACAGGAAGGCCTGGAGGAAGATTGTTCAAGGGGTCATCATGGGTCAGACCTCTTCACAACTAACAACAACAAAGTCGAGAACTGCCAGTACAGATTTGGCACAGCTTGGACAATAAAGTGATCGAGGGAGGGAGATCTTAGTTTTCAACACATTCTCTGCCCAGCTACTCGGAAAGGGGCAACAAGCTGAGTTGAGTTTTCCTAATTTGAGGGTTAGGTGTAGATTCTGAAAAACTTGGAGAAAGAAGAGAAAGAAGTGGGGATTTTGAGACCGGGGAGCCAACGTGACTAATAGATTTCTGGTTTCAGACTCCAAAGATGTTTTGAGATCGTGGGGTGCTGGAGCCATGCCAGATTTCTATCATCCTGGGTGGCCCAATGTGAGTTTGCTTCTTCTTCATCTGTATGCTGTGCCTATGTGTTTTAAATAAAGAGATGCTACAGCAATTTACAAGTCTCATCTCTCTCTCTTTGTCTTTCTTTCTATCTCTGTCTTCCTTTCTCTCTTTTTGTTTCTTTCTCTCTTTCTTCCTTTTTTCCTCTCTCTCTCATACACATATTCTTCCATCCTTCCTTCTTCCCTCTTTTTCTCTTTCTCTCACACGTGAACTTTCTTTTTCGCTCTCTCATACACATATTCTCTTTTCTTTCTTCTTTCCTTCCTTCTTTCTTTCCTTCCTTTCTCCCTCTTTCTCTCTCTCTCTCATATGCACATTCTCTTTTCTTTCTTCCTTCTTCCTATTTCCTTCCTTTCTCCCTCTTTCTCTCTTTCTCTCTCATATGCACATTCTCTCTCTCATATGCACATTCTCTTTTCTTCCTTCCTTCCTTCTTCCTATTGCCTTCCTTTCTCCCTCTTTTTCTCTTTCTCTCTCATATGCACATTCTCTTTTCTTCCTTCCTTCTTCCTATTTCCTTCCTTTCTCCCTCTTTCTCTCTTTCTCTCTCATATGCACATTCTCTCTCTCACATGCACATTCTCTTTTCTTCCTTCCTTCCTTCCTTCCTTCCTTCCTTCCTTCCTTCCTTCCTTCCTCCTATTGCCTTCCTTTCTCCCTCTTTTTCTCTTTCTCTTTGTATTATTCCCTTTTGCTTTCTCTCTCATGCACATATTTCCTTCCTTCCTTCCTTCCTTCCTTCCTTCCTTCCTTCCTTCCTTCCTTCCTTCCTTTCTCTCTCTCATAAGCTCTCTTTCTCTGTCTCTGACTTTTATACTCACATTCTCTCACTCTTTCTCTCTCTCTCTCTCTTTACACTCTGTCTTTCTTTCTTTGTGTGTGTGTGTCTCTCTCTCACACACACAAAGATACACAAATATACCCAGACATATGCATGCATACATATATATATATATGTATTCAGAGCTACCAATCGTAGAAAAGTGAACTGCAGAATAATATCTCAAACATGCATTCGCTATCCAGCCCATACTTTCCAACTCAAGGAGCATTTATTTTCCAGGGCCTGAAATTCATTCTCACGTTCCTAATACACCAAAAACCACTTTTTATACGAAGCGAAGCATGCGTCAACAAGAGCCTAGAATGGTTGGGAACTTTCTGCCCCATTTGCATTAGAAACTTTATCTCTAACTCTTTCAGCAATAACTCCGGAGTGTTGAAAGAACATTTTAAAAACAAAGAGTTATAAACACTCTTATTTTGTTTCTAATTTACGTTTTCCGACAGATGGATGGAAGATACGTGCGTTACCTCGGGCTTATCGGCTGAAGCTAGGTAGCATTAATTTAGTGTTGCTGCATCTTAGCACTAAATTAAACACAGGTTGGAAATAACCATAATAATGGCCACAGGTTTGAGAAAGGACTCCTTCCATTCGAGTTACGCGTCGTTTGCTTGTTCGCTCTCTTCCTCGCACTTTACACTGGGAGCTTTTGCATTCCTTAACCATCTGAGGCTGCAACGGCTGGGCCTCTTCACTCTAGAACGACGGCGCCTGAGAGGTGACCTGATTGAAGTCTACAAAATCATGCACGGTGTGGACAAAGTAGAAAAGGAAAAACTGTTTTCCCTATCGCACGACACTAGAACTAGGGGGCACTCCATGAAAGTTTTGATAGCTGGACCTCAAACAAATAAGAGGAAGGACTTTTTCACCCAGAGGATCCCTGGTCTATGGAACTCCCTGCCAGAAGAAGTGGTGACAGCTGTCAGCCTCGACACCTTTAAGAAAGGATGAGAGGAGTTCCTGGAGAACAAGGGTATCCATGGATATCATTATGGATGCCTAAGGACACCCTCCGGGTTGGAGAGATAGGCAGGATGTCTCTCAATGCCATTTGCAGGGAATCATAAGCAGGTGAAGACATCTGCTTGGGAAGACCCTGAAGCAAATGGGGAGCCACTGTGTGAGACAGAATGCTGGACTGGATGGGCTGTGGCCTGTTCCAGCAAGGCTGTTCTTATGTTCATATCCCGATTGGAGTGGTGGTTCTACCCACCAGCCTATTGATTTGAAAACTTAAGGACATTTTTGGCATTAGATGCAAAGCTCCATCGTTTGTCGTTCAGATACCGCAAGTGGGATTGGGGCTCTCAATTTATTCCTGATGACTAGGGCCTTGGCCTTGCGTTTCCAGACCTGAGCAACTAATAGAAAGGTTGGTATCTCCATAGCAGGGGTGGGTTTCAAAATGTTTTAGAACCTCTTCTGTAGGTGTGGCCTGCTTTGTGGGAGCGGCTTGCCAGCCATGTGACCAGGTGGGAGTGGCTTGCCAGCCATGTGACCAGGTGGGAGTGGCTTGCCAGTCATGTGACGGGGTGGGCATAGCCAACTTGTAAAGTTTGGTGAAACTCACTTAACAACGCTCTTGCTTAGCAACCACAATGTTGGCTCAGGAACTCTGGCATTTGAAGCACGCAAGTCTTAAAGCTGTCAAGTGACAAGATCCTTGCACCCCTCACCCTTTAGAGAAAAAAAGCCCCAAGGGGTGTTCAGACTTGACAGCTTGAAGACTTGTGGACTTCAACTCCCAGAATCCCTCCTCTCGCTCTTCCTCTTGATGATGGGCAGACAGGCGGGGGGAGGGAGCTGGAACCAGTTCTAAACGGCCCTGGAGATTTGGGGAACCTTCTTCTATAGAAGAGCTTAGAACTGGCAGGAACCCACCCCTGCTCCATAGTCATTGCCCTGTTTGGTTTTTTACACCCACCTTCCTGGAACCTGTTGCTTCTTGTTCTGGAGGGCAGAACAAGAAGCAATGGGTGGAAATTAATCAAGGAGAGAAGCGACTTAGAACTGGGGAGAAATTTCCTGACAGTTAGAACAATGAATCAGTGGAACGCTTGGGTTTCGAACCTGGGCTGCCGACTTTCCAACTGACAAACCCAGCATCTTAAACACACACACACCCCTCTCTCTCTCTCTCTCTCTCACACACACACACACACACACACACGAAGACTTCCTAATGTGTTAGCTTGCAAATGTGAGCATGCAGAAATAGAAAGGAGTCTTGGAAAAGAACAATGCAAACATAAGTTTGATTGTTCTTTTTATCCCTTAGCTTTCCGTGTCGTTCTCAAGTAATCTTCCTAATAGAAAGTATCCTGGCTGAGGATAATGGGAGTAGTAGAAGTTCATTACGTCTGAAGAATCACCTCATTAAAGAATTACATTTCGCAAGTCTATCCCGATTTGTTTACTATATTGGTATACTCCCAAATCAGATTGACTCACAGCAGGTTACAAGCAGATAAAACCAAACTACAACAAAATTCCGAAGATTAAAACAATCACACATAATCAGCTGGCTTTACATATCTCATTCCCACTCGTTATAATTAAAATATAAGATTGTGGAGAGCTTCCCTTTATCCAAGGCGTTAATTGCAAAGCAGATGAATCTCCTTTCCACTTCTAAATCTACCCTACTTGTCAGATGTTCTGGAGTTTTACCACAACTTAACTTTGGCTCTTTATCAAAAACAAGGAGTTAAATAATAATTTAGATGTTGAGTAGTTGATTGATTGATCATGGGCCATTAAGAAGGTTTTAGACTCCTAGTGACCACATAGATTTTTTCTTCGCGATTATCTACCGCTAACTTACAATACAATACAATACAATAGCAGAGTTGGAAGGGACCTTGTAGGTCTTCTAGTCCAACCCCCTGCATGGGCAGGAACCTTATACCATTTCAGACAAATGGCTATCTAACATTTTCTTAAAGACTTCCAGGGTTGGGGCATTCACAACTTCTGGAGGCAACTTCTGTTCCACTGGTTAATTGTTCTAACTGTCAGGAAATTTCTCCTCAGTTCTAAGTTGCTTCTCTCCTTGATTAGTTTCCACCCATTGCTTCTTGTCCTGCCCCCAGGTGCCTTGGAGAATAGTTTGAGTCCCTCTTCTTTGGGGCACCCTCTGAGATATCGGAACACTGCTATCATGTCTCCCCTGGTCCTTCTCTTCATCAAACTAGACATACCCAGCTCCTGCTGGGTCCTTTCTGATCTCCCAAAGGCGCATCATCACCATGGTAAATGAATGTATCTATCTTCCTTCTGGTCATCTTTGTCTCCTTTTTTCTTCCACCTTTCCCAGCATTAGAACCTTAACAGAACAGCAGAGTTGGAAGGGGCCTTGGAGGTCTTCTAGTCCAACCCTCTGCTCAAGCAAGAAACCCTGCACATTTCAGACAAATGGACATCCAACATCTTCTTAGAAACTTCCAGTGTTGGAGCATTCACAACTTCTGGGGGCAAGTCGTTCCATGGGTTAATTGTTGTCACCGTCAGGAAGTTTCTCCTTCATCCTCAAGCTGGCAGGAATAGCCAACCCTCCAGAAGATAGGCTTAAGATACAGAAGGATCTTGACAAACTTGAACATTGGGCACTATCTAATAAAATGAAATTCAATGGTGAAAAAAGTAAGGTTCTACATTTAGGCAAGAAAAATGAAATGCACAGGGACAGTATAGGTGGTACCTTGCTCAATAGCAGTAACTGTGAAAGGGATCTTGGAGTCCTAGTAGACAACCATTGAAATAGGAGCCAGCCATGTGCAGCAGCTGCCAAAAAAGCCAACACAGTTCTAGGCTGCATAAACAGAGGGATAGAATCAAGATCACATGAAGTGTTAATACCACTTTACAATGCCTTGGTAAGGCCACACTTGGAATACTGCATTCAGTTCTGGCCACCACGATGTAGAAAAGATGTGGAGACTCTAGAAAGAGTGCAGAGAAGAGCAACAAAGAGGATTAGGGGACTGGAGACTAAAACATATGAAGAACGGTTGCAGGAACTGGGGATGTCTAGTTTAATAAAAAGAAGGACCAGGGGAGACAGGATAGCAGTCTTCCAATATCTCAGGTGTTGCCACAAAGTAGAGGGACTTAAACTATTCTCCAAAGCACCTGAGGGTAGAACAAGAAACAATGGGTGGAAACTAATCAAGGAGAGAAGCAACTTAGAACTGAGGAGAAATTTCCTGACAGTTAGAACAATTAACCAGTGGAACAGAAGTTGTGAATGCCCCAACACTGGAAGTCTTCAAGAAGATGTTGGATAGCCATTTGTCTGAAATGGTATAGGGCTTCCTGCCTAGGCAGGGAGTTGGACTAGATGACCTCCAAGTTCCCTTCCAACTCTGCTATTGTATTGTATTGTATTCTAGGTTGGTCCTTTCCTTGATTAGTTTCCACCCATTGCTTCTTGCCCTGCCTTCAAGTGCTTATCCAGAGAGTTGGTACTTTACATCCTTTGTCCAAAGTAGAATAATTTGAACCTGATCATTTGTGCCACAAGGGAGAGAAGAAAAAGCATGGGATAATCAGGACCTGAATGATCGAGAACCTCCATAGAGAGTCTCATCCTGATGCAATTGGCTGGCATGGCATGCCCACACGAGATGCCCACAGCCACCACTGCTGCTGCCATCTACTCCCCTCCTGCCCTTGAGAGAAGATTGTGGGTGCAACCTTCAGGCACCACAACAGGTCTCCTCCAGTGGTGATTTTTTTTTTAATTTATATTTATATCCCGCCCTTCTCCGCAGAGGACCCAGGGCGGCGCACAGGAAATTTTAAAAACATACAAAATACAAAGATAAATACATAATTTAAAATATAGATTAAACTGACTTGTCCTATGCTAAAAGCCAAATTTTAAAATACCCAATTTAAAACTTTCTAAAAAGTCCCCGTGGGAGGTTAGGCTAGGCCGGCTTGTTGGAAAAGATATGACTTTAGACATTGGCGGAAGAGGCGGAGGTCGGTGATGGTGCGTAATTCGGGGGGTAGGTCGTTCCAAAGGGCTGGTCCCGCCACAGAGAAGGCTCTTCCCCTGGGTGTCGCCAGTCGGCATTGTCCGGCCGACGGCACCCTGAGAAGACCCTCTCTGTGGGAGCGTATCGGTAGGGATGTATGGGGCAGAAGACGGTCTCGCATATAACTAGGCCCCGAGCCATGGAGCGCTTTAAAGATGGTCGTCAAGACCGTCAATTATTTCAATTATTTAATTATTAATTATTCAATTAATTAATTAATTAATTATTCAATTAATTCAATTATTTATTTATTTTACTACCGGTTCTGTGGGTGTATCTTGGTGGGCATGGCAGGGGAAGGATATTGCAAAAACTCCATTCCCACACCATTCTGGGGGCCAGCCAGAGGTGGTATTTGCCGGTTCTCCAAACTACTCAAAATTTCCGCTACCGGTTCTCCAGAACCTGTTGCATTTCGCCCCCTGGTCTCCTTCCTGAAATGCATTCATTAGCTGTGTAAATCAGGGGTCTCCAACCTTTGCAACTTTAAGTCTCAAGGACTTCAGCTCCCAGCAGCAAAGCTGGCTGGAGAAGTCTGGGAGCTGAAGTCCTTGAGACTTAAAGTTGCAAAGGTTGGAGACCCCTGCTGTAAATGATGGTCTAACCAAGAGTTTGCCTCTTACGAGCAAAACCTTTAAAGAGGTTTTATGGTCCTCCTTCGAGGAACGGGGAATCTCCAAACTCTGCAAAATCAAAATGCTTATCTCCTCTCCGTGCCATCCTTCAGATGCCACGCGATAGATAAACGCCTACCAGCTAAATGCCTGATGAATCATTTTTAGCTCATCGCCTTCTGCTGACCACTTTGACTCCCCTCTCCAGTAACGTACCACGTGCTGTAGTCATATTGATAGCCCAGCCGCTGCAGATGAATTAATAATACCGCCGCCTTTCCACGCACCCATTGAACCTCTCGTCTTACAAAGTGCTGAGACAGTTAATTCAAAACGGACCTGGGGTATGATTTTCAGGAGAGATATGAAATGAAACTCATATTTCTTTCCAAGAACCACCAGGGCCGATTTATCTGATCCAGTCTCTTGACGCTGGCACCAGCTACCTCGGTGGGTTTCGTCCCCCCAAAACCAATAAAGCTCAGCCTTCATCTCAGCGTAATAGCATTTAAATCTGCGCTCGCGGTTCTGCTAAGGTAGGCAGAAAACGGAAGAGGTAAAGTTGCCCGTAACTCTTGCGATACACAGTGGAGTAAAGGTCTGTGGAGATTCTCAGTCATCCAGGTCAGGGTTGCCCCAAAGGTGCTTCCCCCCCCCCCCCAAAGAGGCAGCTGGACTTTCTGGGTTTTTTTCCCCTTTGGAGCTTTACTATAGCAGAGTTGGAAGGGACCTTGGAGGTCATCTAGTTTAACCCCCTCCCTAGGCAGGAGCCCTATGCCAGAAAAGATGTGGAGACTCTGGAAAGAGTGCAGAGAAGAGCAACCAAGAGGATTAGGGGCCTGGAGACTAAAACATATGAAGAACGGTTGCAGGAACTGGGTATGTCTTGTTTAATGAAAAGAAGGACTAGGGGAGACATGATAGCAGTGTTTCAATATCTCAGGGGTTGCCCAAAGAAGAGGGAGTCAAGCTATTCTCCAAGGCACCAGAGGGTAGAACAAGAAACAATGGGTGGAAACTAATCAAGGAGAGAAGCAACTTAGAACTAAGGAGAAATGTCCTGACAGTGAGAACAATTAATCTGTGGAACGGAAGTTGCCTCCAGAAGTTGTGAATGCCCCAACACTGCAAGTCTTTAAGAAGATGTTGGATAGCCATTTGTCTGAAATGGTATAGGGTTTCCTGCCTAGGCAGGGGGTTGGACTAGAAGACCTCCAAGGTCCCTTCCAATTCTGCTATTGTATTGTATAGCCAACTTTCACATTGTATTATTAAATGTTTACATCAATACATGTAAGGATGTATAATTATATAAAGATAATGATGAGAATAGCTGGGAATTGTAACCAGGTCTACATCTCGGGCAATATTAAACTGGGAGCAGGGTTTTTTTAAAGCACAATGACTATATATGTATACTTTTTTGTTCTGGTTTTTTTTTAAACAAAAGGAGGAAAATACATGTTAAAATTAAATATGTATATTGCAAAAGATTAGACGAGTTCAAGGGTATCAATGGGTATCATGATGGATGCCTAAGGACACCCTCCGGGATGGAGAGATAGGCAGGATGTCTCTCAATGCCATTTGCAGGGAATCATAAGCAGGTGAAGACATCTGCTTGGGAAGACCCTGAAGCAAATGGAGAGCCACTGTGGGAGACAGAATGCTGGACTGGAGGGGCTGTGGCCTGTTCCAGCAAGGCTGTTCTTATGTTCTTATGTTCTTGAAGGAATTATAAGTACCATCAACATAAAATGGAGCTTTCTCAGAAGCTGAAACACATCAAGTAAATGAGATGAAAAGTGAGAAGTAGAGGAGGGAGGTAAGGGAAGAAGAGAGGGATAGAAGAGAGAGCAAGGGGGGGAATGGAGAAGAGAAATGAGGAGTGGAAAGGGGAGAGAGGAGAAGGAGAAAGGAATGGGAAGTAGGGAAGAGAAGGATGACAGAGGGAGGAAAGGAGGTAGAGAGGGGGAGGAGAGAGGGAGAAGAAAGTGGCAGGTGAGGTACAAATATGGTGTATGGAGAGCAGAAGAGCCCATAATTGTCTTTGGGAGTTGATGGTGAGATGAATTGATGATGAAGAAGTTCTTGTTCATCTACTTTAGTGTTTCTCAACCTTGGCAACTTGAAGATGTCTGGACTTCAACTCCCAGAATTCCCCAGCCAGCGAATGCTTGCTGGGGAATTCTGGGAGTTGAAGTCCGGACATCTTCAAGTTTGCCAAGGTTGAGAAACACTGATCCTACCTGAAGTTCTGAGGTGATTCATCACAGCGGACAACTTCATGCCTCTCAATAGAAATACCTCACGAACCCCTGAGAAAGTTACTTCCATGTGGATCGTCACCCTTGGGCTCTTTCCATATGTTTGTTCATCTATGTAGGAATCTTAAAATTGCCTCCTGGCCGCTGAGGAACACTAATGGTGATGACCTACTTTTCCAGAACATTCCAAAGGTGGTGGAGAAGTTACTTTGATGCCTCCTACGGATATGCAAAGCTATCCAAATCTTTCATGAAAACCGCCCACTTTGTGGTTTTCGCTTCATTATAGTTCCCCATTTAATATATTGTGTAGTAGTTGAAATTAAAAAAAGAAAAGAAACTCCTTCTACATTCTGTGGAAATGTTTAATCGTCACAGCTTGAAGTTTCCACACAGTGAAGGATGGGGGAAGGGGTTGTCCCCATCTCTTTCCAAAGTTGGCGTCTGAAGTTGCCTTCTGTGGCCACACAGGTAATCCTTGACATACGACCACATTTCTGAGTGTGGCAGTTCTGACGTGAATTTGGGCCTCTTCTGTGAGCTTTCTTGCCACAGTCGTTAAGGGAATCGTGGCAGTTGTTAGGTCGGTGACACGGTTGTTAAGTGAATCTGGCTTCCCCCTTGATTTTGCTTCTCAGAAGGTCGCAAAAGGAGATCACACGACCCCCATGACACGGCAACTGTCACATATATGAGCCAGTTGCCCAGAGTCTGAATTTTGATCACACAACTATGGGATCTGCTGCGATGATCATAAGTGTGAAAAAACAGTTGTAACTGCCGTTCAGATGGACGAATTAATAGAGTTGGAAGGGACCTTGTAGGTCATCTAGTCCAACCCCTGCCCAAGCAGGAGATCCTACCCCATTTCTGAGAAGATGGCAGTCCAGCCTCTCCTTGAAAGCCTCCAGAAATGAAGCTCCCCCAACTTCTAAAGGCAACTTCTGTTCCATTGGTTGATTGTTCTCCCTGTCAGAAAATCCCTCCTTATTTCTAAGATGAATCTCTCCTTGTTCAATTTCTATCCATTATTCCTTGTCTGGCCTTCAGGTGCTTTGGAGACTAGTCCGAGCCCCTCCTCTCTGTGGCAGCCCCTCAAATATTGGAAGACTGCTATCATGTCTCCCCTGGTCCTTCTCTTCACTAGACTAGCCAGGCCCAGTTCCTGCAACTGTTCTTTATATGTTTTAGTCTCCAGTCCCCTCATCATCTTGGTTGCTCTTCTCTGCGCTCTTTCTAGAGTCTCCACATCTTTTTTATAGTGTGGTGACCAAAACTGGATGCAGTATTCTAGGTGTAATCTTACTAAGGCTTTATAGAGTGGTATTAGTATCTCCCTTGATCTTGATTGTATCCCTCGGTTAATGCAACTTATGATTGCATTGGCTTTTTTGGCTGCTGCTGCACACTGTTGGCTCCTATTTAGCTGGTTGTCCACTAAGACTCCAAGATCCCTGTCATAGTCACTGCTATTAAGCCTGATTTCGCCCAGTCTATATGTACACTTTTTGTTCAGCTAAACAAACTGTTGTAAGTCCAGGGTTACCTCTATAAAGTGATTTTCAGGAAAGAAACAAGTGGGTAATAAGGACTATAAAGAAGTTGGCGGAAGAATAAATGGAAATTTATTTATTTCAACCCTGGAAGTCTTTAAGAAGATGTTAGATAGCCATTTGTCTGAAATGGTATAAGGTTCCTGCCCACGCAGGGGGTTGGACTAGAAGACCTACAAGGTCCCTTCCAACTCTGCTATTGTATTGTATTGTAAATAGAATTAATAAGGTGACATTAGCCTAACTCTACCTAGCCTTTAGCCTAACAACAAATTGTTTTAATTGGTTTTTAAGGGGAATAGTTTTAATTTATTGC
>CM077648.1:116832668-116975168 GCA_039707465.1 Rhabdophis nuchalis
CAGTGTGCTTCCTACATACCTTAGTTAGCTGGTTAGCAAAAAGTACATCCACTTCCTCTGCTTGGTTGGGTGGCCTGTAGTATAGACCTATGACAATATCATTCCCCCCCCCAACCTTTAATATTGACCCAAATACATTCAAGATAGTTCTCATCATTGTTGTGCTCTATTTCTGTAGAGATGTAATTATTTCTTATATATAGTGCAACTCCACCTCCTCTTTTATTTGGTCTATTTCTTTTAAATAATTTAAATCCTTCTAGCTGTATGTTCCATTTGTGGGTTTCATCCCACCAAGTTTCTGTAATGGCAACAATATCGTATCTGCCCTCATTTACTTGAATTTCTAATTCACCCTGTTTATTCCTCATACTCTGTGCATTGGTGTATAGACATTTGAGTCCATTTTGATTGACCCTGTGTTTTCTGTCTACGAAACCTGTGTTATGCCTGACTATGGTTCTCTTTGCCCCTATTTCTTTGCCACTTGTATGGTTCATGTACATGGTATGGCACCCACTGTTAATTGTTTGGTTTTGCTTGACAGCAGTGTTGATAATATTACCTGCACAATTATCTATGTTACACGCACTGATAACCCTATGAATTTTAGTTTGCTGGGGACAGAAATATTCTTTATCTATTGATTCTCTGTCCCCACTATTCAGTTTAAATGTTTAGCCAGGAAATCTGTGAATTTAGTGCCAAGTAACTCAGTCCCTTTCTTGGATGGGTGCAAACCATCTCTTTTGTACAGTTTATCATTGGACCAGCTGCAGGCATCATGACTAATAAGACCAAAGCCTTCCTTTTTACACCACTCCTTTAGCCACACATTAAACTCTGCTATGCGCTGGCCCTTTCCTTTTTGTTCCTTGTATACTGGTATAACCTCTGAGAAGATAAGCCTACAACCTGTACTACTAAGTTCGTACCCCAAACTCTGGAAATCATTCTGCACAGAAGCTACATCTTTTTGGGACAGATCATTTGTGCCAAGATGTATAATGGCATCAACTTCACAGTCCTTACTTGCATTCGTGACTATCTTAAGAATACGCCTCTTGTCTCTGCTGGCTGTAGCACCCGGTAAACATCTGACATCTTTCAAAACCTCCATATCCTTACCTAAGTTTACATCTCTTACGATTGAGTCACCAATCAGGAGGTGACTTCTCTTTTTGGGTACCTTGCTCTTGTTGTGTGACTGATGCATGATCCCTGGTTCACACTTTTGCATTTCTGAAGTAGGTTCTTCACTTTGGACCACAATCCGCTGCTTATTTGAGTCGTCATTATTACCTTGACCTGTCACTTTAGTGTCCCCATTAAGATCAGCAAGGGCGCTATATCTGTTATGCTGGGACACAGCGAAAGTTTTGTGTTTGTGGGTCACAGCTCTCACCCTGCCAGATCCCACAGTTGTCCAGGCTGCTCTTCTTCTGTGGGATCTTTGCGGTAGGGGAGGGAATCCTAAGCAGGTGAAGACATCTGCTTGGGAAGACCCTGAAGCAAATGGGGAGCCACTGTGGGAGACAGAATGCTGGACTGGATGGGCTGTGGCCTGTTCCAGCAAGGCTGTTCTTATGTTCTTACCACTTTATAAGGCCTTGGTAAGGCCACACTTGGAATACGGGCATCCAGTTTTGGTTGCCACGATGTAGAAAAGATGTGGAGACTCTAGAAAGAGTGCAGAGAAGAGCAACAAAGAGGATGAGGGGACTGGAGGCTGAAACAGATGAAGAACGGTTGCAGGAACTGGGTATGTCTAGTTTTATGAACAGAAGGACCAGGGGAGACAAGATAGCAGTGTTTCAATATCTCAGGGGTTGCCACAAAGAAGAGGGAGTCAAACTATTCTCCAAACCACCATTGTTTAAAGACCTGGATTCAAAAGAGGAAAAGGGGGAAGTTTGGCTCTTCAGTCCATTCCGATTTGAATCAGTTCAGGAAACTGATTAGACACCTTGATTCAATGCCATTGCTGAATCGATTCAGAGGCAGAGGCGTAGCGTGGGGGGTGCAGGGGGTGCCGGCCGCACCGGGCGCAACATCTGAGGGGGCGCGCTCGCACCGCGCACCCCGCCTGCCTCAGGCCGGCCTCCCGCCTCAGCCCCGTCCCGCCGCCGCCGCCGCCGCCGCCACGGAGCTTCCCCTCCTGCGGCGTCGAGGGAGCGCGGAGAGGCGGGAAAAGGCCAGGCGGCGCCGAACGGGGAAGCCTGGGCGGAGGCGGCGGAGAGAGCCCGGGTGGAAGTCGCTCGCTCCGGCGGCCGGAGGGGTCCCCTGCTCAGCCCACCCGGGGAGGGTCGAGAATGCGAGCGAGGGGCCGGGAAGGAGGAGGAGGCGGAGGAGGAGCTCCCACTGCAAATTGACACCCCGGCCGAGCAGGAGGAGGGGGGAGGAGGAACGCCCCCCCCCGCCAGACACCCCCTTCCGCTCCTCATCCCCCTCCGCCCCCACCCTTTCCCCCCGGGACCCTCCAGCGCCGCGCCCCCTCCCTGCGCAGGGCGTCCCCTCCCGCTCCCCCCCCCGCCCCCGATGCGCGCACTTTTCCGTCTCTTCCCACTTTTATTGTGGTTTGAAAACGGAGCGAGGGACTATCTGGGGGAGGGTTAGGGGGCGCAAATTACTTGCCTTGCCCCGGGTGCTGACAACCCACGCTACGCCACTGTTCAGAGGTGATTTGATTCAACCTTCCAGTAGCGAAAACTGACTTGTTTCAGATCTTCAGCTGAATTTAACTTCAGATAGATCTCTAAAATGAAACATTCACACACAGTTCAGAGAATTGAAGCAAAGACTTCCAAGAATTGAGGTGACACCCAAGTGTGCTTTTTCCAGAGGCAACTGGAGTTTTCTTTTGCCTTTGAAGATGCTTCACTTCTCATCCAAGAAGCCTCTTCAGCTCTGAAGAAAAAGCACCTTTGGGACAACCTGGATGGTGGAGAATCTCCATAAAAAAAATTGAGGAGAAAGTTCTCACTGTTGGGTCTTTAACCATGAATTCAGGAGAGAATCTGATCTCCCAAGCCAGCACATGAGTCTTTCTTTGCAAGACATTTGCGAGATATTTGTTGATGTGTTTCCTTTAATCCATCTCTAATCCACTTCTTAATTCTCCTGGCGCTTCGAAATCTCTGTTTTAAAAAAATGCATCTCGTTCCTCAGCCCTTTAATTGCAAATTATTTTAACTATTCCCTTTAATATAGATTTTAATTTATTATTGTTACGACTGCCTTCAGGACTTGCCAGTGGAGGAAACAAGGCAGGCCATGCGCTGGATAAATAAATAATAAAATAATAAAATAACGGAAGTACGAGGTCAGTTCGAACTTGTTCTCTTTAACACACGATTAATTCAATATGGTTTTGCAACCAATTCTCCAGAGGGCCACGTGACATTTAAGGCAAGGCTTTGCTAATGTTCTTTTCCGTTGCTATGATTTCAGTATCAGGCCCTGCAGCCATCTTTTCTTTTGCATCTTTGGCCTGCCACACGTTCTATTATTCTACTATGCCTTTTCTATTGTGGGAAAAATGGGAGGGGAGGGATTGTATGGAGTTAGATGATACGTAGCCATAACAACATTCTTTCTAGAAAGCCAAGGTCATCCTTTGTCTTTGAACCTCTGCACCTGACCGGAACTGGATGGGTGGAAGTTGCCAGCATGGCAGTGGGAGATTGGACCATGGGATGGACTTGTGGGTGTGGGTGGGGGAGGATCTTGAACTTTCAACTGGGTGGGAAAAACCGAGAAGCTCTCAGATTCGGGTTTTCCCAGATGCGCCAACATGGCTCTCTTAATAAATGGGAACTTTGAGGAATCCTTTGCCTTGGACTCTGATTTAATTTTTGGATGCTGTTTGGAACCCTGACAGGTTGCATCAGATCGCATCTGCAATGGGTTAGATCAGGGGTGTCAAACTGGATTTCTTCGAGGGCCAGCTCCGTTCTCTACATGGGGTTCCCCTTGAGGTGCACTCGAAGGTTGCAGTTAGTCCAGAATGCAGCCGCGTGGATGATTATGGGTGCCTCAAGGCAATCCCACATAACACCTCTCCTGCGCGAGCTGCACTGGCTACCTGTGGCCTTTCGGGTGCGCTTCAAGGTGCTGACGACCATCTTCAAAGCGCTCCATGGCTCGGGGCTTAGCTACATATGAGACCGCCTCCTGCCCCATACATCCCTTCGACCGATCCGCTCCCACAGAGAGGGCCTTCTCCGGGTACCATCGGCCGGGCCATGCCAGTTGGCAACGCCCAGGGGAAGAGCCTTCTCTGTGGCGGGCCCAGCCCTCTGGAACGAACTACCCCCCGATTTACGCATCATCGGGGACCTCCGCCTCTTCCGCCAACGTCTTAAAACTCATTTATTCCAACAAGCCGGCCTAGCATAACCCCCGTTTCTGACTTTTATAGGGAAAATTTTAAATTTTAGAGTTTAATTAGTTTTAGCACAGGGAAAGTTTAATAGTTTTTAATAATTATGTATTTTGGTATGGTTTTAATAACGCCTGTGCACCGCCCTAGGTCCTTTTTAGGAGAAGGGTGGGGTATAAATTTAAATAAATATAAATAAATAAATTCTACTCCATGGGCTGGCCGAGGGGGGAGGAAGGAGGGAGACAGGATGACTGCCTCCTGCACCAAAAACTGTCCCCTGGGGAGGATCGTGCTCCCTGCCCCCCCCCCTGTGGCCCATTTTTGGCCTCTACAGCCTCCTGCAGCCTCCTGCTGGCTGAAAACTTGGCTAGGGAAGCCTAGGTCAGAACAGAGTCTTTGACTTACAGCAGTTTGGTTAAAGTTCAAAGTTACAACGTCAAGGGAAATTCAGCTTATAGCACTGCAGCCGTCATAAGTCCATGCCAGTTGCTAAACATCTGAATGTTGGTCATGCGATTGTGGGGATGTTGTAACGGCTGCATTTTCAGGAGGCCACTGGACTTTTTGGGGTTTCTTTTTTTTTCCTTTTGCAGATGTTTCGCTTCTCATCCAAGAAGCTTCTTCAGCTCTGACTGGATGGTGGGGAATGGAAGGATTTAGATGCCTTGCAGTCTGTTAAGGATGTCTCGTTAGGAGACCTAAAAATGTGCAACGGAATGTAGCAAGAGATGTGTTGCTAGGTATCCACACTATCAGTCACTGACACTGAAGGTAAATCAAGTAGTCTTTTACTTGCGTTGGAAAAATAAAGTAAGAGACACTTCTTCACAAACAAGTGATAAGTAGTCCTGAATCATATATACAGTCTATTACTCAAACGTTGGCTTACAGTTGCTCAACTCACAATTCTCCTCGCGGATCAATAACTGACGTACAGAACAGCCATCATCCAAGGATCAGCATCTAACAGTGATTCTGGCTTCCTCTTATGGCTGATTGAGGAAGCAGCAGCCAATCACATCTCACTGGAGCAGTTAAAGTTACAGATACCATATTCCAATCATGGCATATATATATATATATATATATATATATATATATATATATATATATATATATATATATATATATATATATATATATATATATATATATATATATATATATATATATATATATATATATATATATATATATATATATATATATCTGAGTGGTGCAAATGGGTCTGGAAATTCCTGCCCTCTGCCCCTTCACCATTGAAGACAGGCTCAGGCTGATGGGGATGAGTCGGTACTGTCTGCATCTCAAACCAAAGGGCACATGGGTCCTGTAGTGTGCAACTTTTCTGGAAATCCGTTCACACTCCCACACCATTCCAAGGGTGTTTATCCCAAACTGCATGGCTAAAAGTCTACGTAGATTCTCAGTCATCCATGTCATGGTTGTCCCAAAGGTGCTTTGTTTTCAGGAAGCAACTGGACTTTCTTTTTAAAAGTTTTTATTTTTATTTCTTACGAACATATCGATGCGTGAAGAGCATGGCACCTGAGTTTCTTAATACAATACAATAGCAGAGTTGGAAGGGACCTTGGAGGTCTTCTAGTCCAACCCCCTGCCTAGGCAGGAATCCTTATACTATTTCAGACAAATGGCTATTCAACATCTTCTTAAAGACTTCCAGTGTTGGGACATTCACAACTTCTGGAGGCAACTTCTATTTCCACTGATTAATTGTTCTAACTGTCAGGAAATTTCTCCTCAGTTCTAAGTTGCTTCTCTCCTTGATTAGTTTCCGCCCATTCCTTCTTGTTCTACCCTCAGGTGCCTTGGAGAATAGTTTGACTCCCTCTTCTTGGTGGCAATCCCTGAGATATCGGAAGACTGCTATCATGTCTCCCCCGGTCCTTCTTTTCATTAAACTAGACCTACCCAGTTCCTGCAACCGTTCTTCATATGTTTTAGTCTCCAGTCCCCTAATCATCTTGGTTGCTCTTCTCTGCACTCTTTCCAGAGTCTCCACGTCTTTTCCACATTGTGTGACCAAAACTGAATACAGTATTCCAAGTGTGGCCTTACCAAGGCATTATAAAGTGGTATGAATCCTTCACCGTGATCTTGATTCTCTCCCTCTGTTGATGCAGCCTAGAACTGTGTTGGCTTTTTTGGCAGCTGCTGCCCACGGCTGGCTCCTATTTCAATGGTTGTCCACTAGGACTCCAAGATCCCTCTCACAGTTACTAATATTGAGCTAGGTACCACCTATATTGTACCTGTGCATTTTGTTTTTCTTGCCTAAGTGTAGAACCTTCCTCTTCTTTTAGTATAAATAAAATAATATTCATCATATTTACTATGTTTTACAAGCTTGTATAGCTCTGATAATGGTACACATATTTTTTTGAATTGTAATCTTTCATTATTTAGTGATTCAATGTTTCAATGTAATTTTTAAGCCAATCACTGTATTCGGAGTGTGGTCCCTTTTACTACAAATCAAATATGAATAATCGTATTTGTCATATTTAGGAGACTTCTATGGTTCTAATAATAATACGCATGTGTATGATAAGTTGTAATCTTCCATTATTTAATTATTCAATATTTCAATATGTTATTTTTATGCCAATCACCATATTTATGCCACCCTGTGGATGAGGCGTGCAATTTGGGTGTCCTCCTGGATGCCCGGCTGTCCATGGAAGATCAAGTGACAGCCGTGGCCAGGAGGGCGTTTTACCAGGTTCACCTGGTTCGCCAATTGCGCCCCCTATTGGATCGGGACGCCCTTCGCACAGTCACTCATGCGCTCGTGACATCCCGACTGGACTATTGTAACTCTCTCTACATGGGGCTCCCCTTGAGGTGCACCCGAAGGCTTCAGCTAGTCCAGAACGCAGCCGCGCGAGCAATTATGGGAACCGCCAGGTTTACCCATGTAACACCGCTCTTGCGCGAGCTGCACTGGCTACCTGTCGTCTTTCGGGTGCGCTTCAAGGTGTTAATTATCATCTTTAAAGCGCTCCATGGCTCGGGACCTAGCTACCTGCGGGATCGGATCCTGCCTCATACATCCTCACGGCCGATTCGCTCCCACAGAGAGGGACTTCTCCGGGTGCCGTCCACTAGACACTGTCAGCGGGCGACACCCAGGGGAAGGGCTAATTTTAGCGCAGGTTAGGTTTAATTTGTTTTTAAGGAATGTTTGTATGTATTTATTGTTTTTATTCTACCTGTGCACCACCCCGAGTCCCTATGGGGAGAGGGAGCGGTTTATAAGTATTAAAATTATTATTAAATTATTATATTATATTACTCAAACATGTTGTTCTAACTGGACTCTTTTCTCCTTTGAAGACTCAAACCTCCTTTGAAGGCATTTCGCTTCTCCTCCAAGAAGCATCTTCAGCTCTGAAGAAGGTTGTAAGGATAAAAAATCCCAGCGCTATTGTCACTTCGAAAGGTCCCTAAATGAATTGGTTGTAAGTTGAGGAGTCCCTGTATCGGATCACATCCGTGTCCTTCATATTAGACAGCAAAGTAACTTGGCCCAATACAATTAGTTGACCAACCCTTTGAATTGTTATCCACGTGTGCTAATTTATTTCTTATCCTGGTGACATTTACGCTACTCAATTATATTTTCGTTTACAGGACGCCGCACTCCACAAACCAGTTAACGATACCAGAAAAACAATGCTATATATCTCCCTCACTTGCAAGCACTTCTTGCTTCAATTAGAAAAGAAAAGCTTCCAGACCATCATTCTGTCACCCACCAAATAATGAATTATTCCAGAGTTTGTTTAGTTGTGGGGTTTTTTTTGTTTTTGTTTTAGGAGAGTCTTAACAATGCACATTTATTATTGATCCGGTGACATTCTTTGTTGACATTCAGCGGGCATCTTCCTCAACCTCAGGAACACTTTTAAGAAAACTTCTGTTTTCCCAAGTTACCAAGTGGGCTTAAGGAAGGGACGTAACCAATTGGCACGCTGGGCTGCAAGGAGTCCTCCACCGGATGACGGCAATGAATGGGATGGAATGGAGGAGAGGAGGGGAGGGGAGGAGGAATAGAATGGAATGGGAATGGGAATGGAAAGAGGAGGGGAGGGGAGGGGAGAGGAGAGAAAAGAAAATTAGAATAGAATAGAATAGAATAGAAGAGAAGAGAAGAGAAGAGAAGAGAAGAGAAGAGAATAGAGGAGAGGAGAGGAGAGGAGAGGAGAGGAGAGGAGAGGAGAGGAGAGGAGAGGAGAGGAGAGGAGAGGAGAGGAGGAATGGAATGGAATTAATACAGAAACAAATAATAGAATAGAATAGAATAGAATAGAATAGAATAGAATAGAATAGAATAGAGGAGAGGAGAGGAGAGGAGAGGAGAGGAGAGGAGAGGAGGAATGGAATGGAATAGAATTAATACAGAAACAAATAATAGAATAGAATAGAATAGAATAGAATAGAATAGAATAGAATAGAAAAATAAGGGATAGAAAATATGGGATATAAATTATGGGGTGGGATAGGATGGCATGGCATGGAATGAAATAGAATAGAATAGAGGAGGGGAGGGGAGGGGAGGGGAGGAATGGAATGTAATGAAAAAGAAAAAAGAATAGAAAAGAAAAGAATAGAAAAGAAAAGAAAATATGGAATAGAAAATATGGGATAGGATGGGATGGGATGGGATGGGATGGGATGGGATGGGATGGGATGGGATGGCATCGAATAGAGGAGAGGAGAGGAAAGGAGAGGAGAGGATCGATGGGATGGGATGGGATGGCATAGAGTAGGGTAGGGTAGGCTAGGCTAGGCTAGGCTAGGATAGGATAGGATAGGATAGGATAGGATAGAGTAGAATATGGAATAGAGTAGAATATGGAATAGAATAGAATAGAATAGAATAGAATAGAATAGAATAGAATAGAATAGAATAGAATAGAATAGAATGTACGCTGAGAGCTTATGCACCAAAGACGTGTGTGTCCAACCACATTTGGTCAATAAAGAATTCTAGACCAGTCTACCCGGACTTAGATGAGCTGAAGAAGCTTCTGAGATGAGAAGCAAAACATCTTCAAAAGAAAAACCAGAAAGTCCAGCTGCCTCTGGAAAAAGCACCTTTGGGGACAACCATCCGTGCTGGTAAGCTTACTAGCACAGATGATGTTATCTAGTTTGGCTAATGAAGCATCTGCAAAGAAAAAAAAATAAAGCCAAGCTCAGAGGGCAGGAAGGACCTCTCCGTGTGGGTCTTCCAAACATTTTGCAATCAACCTCAGACAGTCGCGCCCTCTCTAATAAAGTCACCCCTCCCTGATTTGCCATGATATCCAGGAGTGTAATGGTAAATCAGAGTAACATTTACTGTAGATGCGGTAAGTTATGACACACTGACGTTACACATGCTTTTCTGGGTATCTGAATTAACCCACGGGGGTGTGGGGGGGCCTTGCGCAATAGATGGTGAACTGGCTTTGCACAACCTGCGAAGCCACACAGGCACATCCTATCCACATTCAAGGTCAACCCTAACCAAGCTTCGCACACTCCACAAACGTAGCAGCAGGATTTTTCACAGATCTCTTGTCCGCTGAACGCGGTCAGGCTCTTCGACAAAGTCTCCCTATGAAAAGTGCAGAGAAGAGCAACGAAGAGGATTAGGGGAGCTGAAGGCTAAAACCAGGGGTGGGATTCAGCTGGTTCGGGCCGATTTGGGAGGGGTTGGGCCGGTTCGGACCGGTTTGGGTGAACCGGATGTTAATTTTAATGTGGTTCGCCAAAGCGGTAGCTGCTGACCCCGCCCACCCTGCCTGGTTTGGATGCGAGGTAAGTCTAGGGCCTGCGTAGAGCAGTGGTGGGTTTCAAACATTTTTAGAAGCTCTTCTGTAGGTGTGGCCTGCTTTGTGGGAGTGGCTTGCTGGCCATGCGACCGGGTGGAAGTGGCTTGCCGATCATGTGACCGGGTGGGAGTGGCTTGCCAGCCATGTGACCGGGTGGGAGTGGCTTGGCAGTCATGTGACTGGGTGGGCGTGGCCAACTTGTAAAATGTGGTGAAATTCACTTAACAACATTCTTGCTTAGCAACCAAAATGTTGGCTCAGAAACTGGCATTTGAAGCACGCACGTCTTAAAGCTGTCAAGTTACAAGACCCTCGCACCCCTCACCCTTTAGGAAAAAAAAAACCCAGGGGTGTTCAAACTTGACAGCTTTAAGACTTGTGGACTTCAACTCCCAGAATTCCTCCTCTCGCTCTTCCTCTGGATGATGGGCGGACCGATGGGAGGAGGGAGCTGGAACCGGTTCTCAACGGCCCTGGAGATTTGTGGAACCTTCTTCTATAGAAGAGCTTAGAACTGGCAGGAACCCAGCCCTGGCATAGAGTCTCTGGGAGGGTGAAAAACGGAAGTATTGGAAGTCTGGAGGGCCTCTGGAGCCCAAGGAGGCCGTTTTTGCCCTCCCAGAGGCTCAAGGAAAGCCTCTGGAGCCTGGAGAGGGTGAAAATGACCCCCACCCCACCGTGGTGCAGAAAGCCAACTAGGCCATGCCCCCATGGCCATGCCCAACCAGCAACTAGTCCAGTGGTAGTTCAACCTGGTCCCTACCGCCCACTAGTGGGCATTGCAGCTTTCATGGTGGGCGGGAGGGGTTTTGTCCAATACTGAAGCACTTTCCTTTTTTAAATTTCATTGACTCCCCTACTTTATAAATCCCCATGACTGTGGAATCGGTGGGCAGTTAGAAAAGTTTACTACTAACAGAGATACAAAAGTGGGCGGTAGGGATAAAAAGGTTGCCTACCCCTGAACTAGGCAGAGAAACCGTTGCTAAATTTGTTCAATCCCACCTCTGGTTAAAATGTGTGAAGAGAAGTGAAGAAAAACCAGAACGTCCAGTTGCTTCTTGGGGGAAAGAAAGAAAAGCACCTTTGGGATAACCAAGGAGAGAAGCAACACAGAACTCAGGAGAAATTTCCTGACAGTGAGAACAATTAATCAGTGGAACGGCTTGCCACCAGATGTTGTGAATGCCCCAACACTGGAGGGTTTTTTAGAAGAGATTAGACAACCATTTGTCAGGAATAGTATACCAGGGGTCTGCAAAGTCGGCTCTTTTAAGACTGGTGGACTTCAACTCCCAGAATTCCCCAGCCAGCTTGGCTGGCTGGGGAATTCTGGGAGTTGAAGTCCACCAGTCTTAAAAGAGCCGACTTTGCAGACCCCTGGTATAGGCTCTCCTGGGGGTTGGACTAGTCCCTGACTAGGTGGCTCAGTGGCTAAGACACTGAGCTTGTTGATCAGGAAGACTGGCAGTTTGGCGGTTCGAATCCCTAGTACAGGTCTCCTGCGTGAGCAGGGGGTTGGACTAGAAGACCTCCAAGATCCCTCCCAACTCTGTTACCGTTTACCGTGTAGATGTTCCTTCCAACTCTGTTAATTCTGTGGAATAAGGACAAGCCAAATGAATACATTTTAAAATATTCAACACCTTTAAGAAAATGTTGGATAACCACTGGTGTAGGGTTGCCTGCCTAAGCAGGGGGTTGGACTAGAAGACCTCCATGGTCCCTTCCAACTCTGCTATTCGATTCGATTCTAAAACCCTGCCAAGAACGCTTTCTCCCTCTCTCTGAGGCCAGGCTCTAAAAGAAGCGAATAAAACGAGGAGTAAGAGAAATGCTTCACGTATGGCTCTCGCTCCTCCAAACACACACCTACATCACCACGTCAGAGAGCATCCTTTTAGAAAGAGATTGGCAAGCCACTCTGCTTTTCATGTTGTGCACCACTGCACTGGGAAACAGCGTGCGTCATCAAAATGAAGAAGCACACTACCCTTCCCCCTAAAAAAAAAAAAAATTGGTTAGTTAGATTTTTTTTTTTTTTTTTTAGATAAAATCGATAGCATATGTTCCTTGAAACTCACCCACATGTGAGTCTTAGACCGATATTCATATTTTATCTGCAATCTTGCTGGGTGAAGATATTTTCTTTGCTCGCAAGCTCAGGGGAGTGATAACCATCTCCTTCGGCACCCGGGTTAGCGAGGCCTCCGTGGGTTTAATCTCGGCTTGCCATCTGCACGCCAACACTCCTGGTCTTACGATGAATTCATCTTAGTAGCAAGGCCTTCAAGGTTAAAAAAAAAAAGGAGACAGATTGGAGCGAAACAGCTGTGCTTTTGCACAGCTCCGTGGACCAAGAGTGGGATGAGAAGGGTCTCAGCAATAAGCTACCGGAGAGAAAATCAGAAAATATAGATACAATACAATACAATAGCAGAGTTGGAAGGGACCTTGTAGGTCTTCTAGTCCAACCCTCTGCGTGGGCAGGAACCTTACACCATTTCAGACAAATGGCTATCTAACATCTTTTTAAAGACTTCCAGGGTTGGGGCATTCACAACTTCTGGAGGCAAGCTGTTCCAGAGGTTAATTGTTCTGACTGTCAGGAAATTTCTCCTTAGTTCTAAGTTGCTATCATGTCTCCCCTGGTCCTTCTCTTCGTCAAACTAGACATACCCAGTTCCTGCAACCGTTCTTCATATGTTTTAGCCTCCAGTCCCCTAATCATCTTGGTTGCTCTTCTCTGCACTCTTTCCAGAGTCTCCACGTCTTTTCTACATCGTGGCGACCAAAACTGTATGCAGTATTCCAAGTATGGCCTTACGAAGGCACTATACAGTGGCATTAACACTTCACGTGATCTAGATTCTATGCTCTCAGTGGCTCAGTGGTTAAAGACACAGACTTGGAAAGCTGAACAGTCCAGGTTCGAGACCCCAGCGCTGCGCAACGGGGGAGCTCCCCGTTCCTTGCTCCAGCTCCTGCTAGCAGTTCGAAAGCATGTTGTTAGGATATTCAGCCTCCTATTGGGTTGACAATATATATGAGCCTATGTTCTTAAGGAGTTATGTAGCTTTAAGAACTAAGTATAAGCTGATTGGCTGTAAATTATCACTACCATATAAGCAAGGTCAGGAACACAGCTCATTCCCTGTTTGATTCCTTGTGATTCCTTGTGTTTTCCTGATTGCCGTTTGAGAAGCTGAATATTGAAGAAGGAGGAATTGTTTTGCATCACTGTGAGATAGCTCTGTTTGGTGAAGGACTGTTGTTATTGTGTTTGAGAAGTTAAGAAGTTAGTCGGAAGAAGCATTTTAGTTGCTACAAAGTAAAGACTATTTATTTTCTTACTATCACTGTTTTAGAGTTTGTTTGTGGTTACAGCAATGTATCTCGTTACTGTCCGGTGAATTACACTATTCCGCATTTATTTGCTAACACTGGTTAAGGGACCAGAGTTGTAACACTGGTTCAGAACCCAGAATAGCTAACACATGCAAATGCGAGTAGATGAATAGGTACCACTTGGCATGTAGCCACGTTGGCTGTCTGACCACGTTGGCTGTCTGGCTGATCTGCGGGATCGGATCCTGCCTCATACATCCTCACGGCCGATTCGCTCCCACAGAGAGGGACTTCTCCGGGTGCCGTCCACTAGACTTTGTCAGCGGGCGACACCCAGGGGAAGGGCTCTCTCTGTGGCGGGCCCGGCCCTCTGGAACGACCTTCCCCCCGACATTAGGACGACCACGGACCTCCGCTCCTTCCGTCTTAAATTAAAAACACATCTTTTCTGTCTGGCTGGCCTAGGATAGTCTCTCTGTCTCTGGGGTTTTATTGGGAAGTTTTTTAGTATAGCTTAGTTTTAATGGGGAATTTTAGCACAGGTTTAGGTTTAATTTGTTTTTTAAAGAAATGTTTGTATATATTTATTGTTTTTTATTCTTCCTGTGCACCGCCCCGAGTCCCTATGGGGAGAGGGAACGGTTTACAAATATTAAATTGATTGATTGATTGATTGATTGACCACAGAAAATGTCTTCGGATAACGCTGGGCTAAGAAACGGAGATGAGCGGCGCCCCCTAGAGTCAGCCTTCCCTCAATTTATGACCCCGATTCAGTCCCAACTTTCTGCTGCTAGACAAGACAATTGTCATCATGGCGAAGTGAATTCCGACAGTTGTTAAGTCAACAAAATGGCTCCTAAGTGAATCAGTTTCCCCCGTTGACCTTCGTTCTCAGAGGCCAGCTGGAAAACTACAAATGATGATCACATGACCCCCAGGACAGTGCAACCGTCGTAAGTACATGCCAGTTGCCAAGCATCTGAATTTTGATCATGTGACCACGGGGAGGCCACATCGGTCCTAAGTGTGAAAAATGGTCATAAATCAGTTAATGTCAGTGCCATGGTAACTTTGAATAGTTCACTAAACAAACTGTTGTAAGTCAAGGACAGTAGTCCTCGAGTTAAGACCACAACTGAACCCAGAGTATATATTGCTAAGTGAGAAATTTGTTAAGTGAGTTTTGCCCCCATTTTATGACCTTTCTTGCCACATTTGTTAAGTGAATCACTGCAGTTTTTAAAGTTTTGAAATGGTACAGAATCTCCTGCTTGAGTAGGGGGCAAGATCCCATCCAATTGTGTTATTCTATTCTATTCTATTCTAGTCTAGTCTAGTCTAGTCTAGTCTAGTCTAGTCTTGTCTAGTCCATCCCATTCCATTCCATTCCATATTTTCTATTCTATTCTATTCTATTCTATTCTATTCTATTCTATTCTATTCTATTCTATTCTAGTCTAGTCTAGTCTAGTCTAGTCTAGTCTAGTCTTGTCTAATCCATCCCATTCCATTCCATTCCATATTTTCTATTCTATTCTATTCTATTCTATTCTAGTCTAATCTAGTCTAGTCTAGTCTAGTCTTGTCTAGTCCATCCCATTCCATTCCATATTTTCTATTCTATTCTATTCTATTCTAGTCTAGTCTAGTCTAGTCTAGTCCAGTCCATCCCATTCCATTCCAGTCCATATTTTCTATTCTATTCTATTCTAGTCTAGTCTAGTCTAGTCTAGTCTAGTCTAGTCTAGTCCAGTCCATCCCATTCCATTCCATATTTTCTATTCTATTCTATTCTATTCTATTCTATTCTAGTCTAGTCTAGTCTAGTCTAGACTAGTCCAGTCCATCCCATCCCATTCCATTCCATATTTTCTATTCTATTCTATTCTATTCTAGTCTAGTCTAGTCTTGTCTAGTCCATCCCATTCCATTCCATTCCATTCCATATTTTCTATTCTATTCTATTCTAGTCTAGTCTAGTCTAGTCTAGTCTTGTCTAGTCCATCCCATTCCATTCCATATTTTCTATTCTATTCTATTCTATTCTATTCTAGTCTAGTCTAGTCCAGTCCATCCCATTCCATTCCAGTCCATATTTTCTATTCTAGTCTATTCTAGTCTAGTCGAGTCGAGTCTAGTCCAGTTCATCCCATTCCATTCCATATTTTCTATTCTATTCTATTCTATTCTATTCTATTCTAGTCTAGTCTAGTCTAGTCTAGTCTAGTCTAGACTAGTCCAGTCCATCCCATCCCATTCCATTCCATATTTTCTATTCTAGTCTAGTCTAGTCTAGTCTAGTCTAGTCTAGTCCAGTCCATCCCATTCCATTCCATTCCATATTTTCTATTCTATTCTATTCTATTCTATTCTATTCTATTCTATTCTAGTCTAGTCTAGTCTAGTCCAGTCCATCCCATTCCATTCCATATTTTCTATTCTATTCTATTCTATTCTAGTCTAGTCTAATCTAGTCTTGTCTAGTCCATCCCATTCCATTCCATTCCATATTTTCTATTCTATTCTATTCTATTCTATTCTAGTCTAGTCTAGTCTAGTCTAGTCTAGTCTAGTCTAGTCTAGTCCAGTCCAGTCCATCCCATTCCATTCCATTCCATATTTTCTATTCTATTCTATTCTATTCTAGTCTAGTCTAGTCTAGTCCAGTCCAGTCCAGTCCATCCCATTCCATTACATTACATTCCATATTTTCTATTCTATTCTATTCTAGTCTAGTCTAGTCTAGTCTAGTCTAGTCTTGTCTAATCCAGTCCAGTCCAGTCCAGTCTAGTCTAGTCTAGTCTTACACTACTCTACTCTACTCTACTTTACTCTACTCTACTCTACTCTACTCTACTCTACTCTACTCTACTCTACTCTACACTACACTACACTACACTACACTACACTATACCTATACTATTCCATTCCATTCCAACATTCTAGACAGAACGATCATAACCTAAAGAAAATGAGCTGGCTCGCCTTTCAGGCCACACAAAACCCTTTTAACTCATCCAGTTTTTTCAGTGGTTGGGCTAGTTCCAACTTCAAAATTAAGAAGATCAGCATGATTAGCAAGTTGAGTAACATTTTTAATTGTACTAATTCCATCCCTTTGCTTCTTTTCCGATTGTGTTTTTCCTATTCTCTATTTAGGATTCTGCTCCTGCGTTGAACCTGGATTCCCCCCCCCCCCTCTCTGGATGTAATTACGACTCTTCAAGGTATATTCATGATGTCCAAATTGTTTTATAGACAAAAAGCTGTTTTGAAACAGTAGATGCAAAAAACCCATTCAACGTTACGATATTTTCCTCCAGTTTTATTATTATTTTTTATTATTATTATTATTTATTTGATTTATAGACCTCACCCTCTCCCCGGAGGGCCTCGGGGCGGTGCACAGGACACTAAAAGCATATTATAAATACAACACTACAATATTTAAAATAAAATTAAATAATTTACCCTGCGCTAAAACTTTAAAATCTTAAAGCCCTTAAAACCCTTAACACTGTTTCCCTACAATCCCTATTAAAACAATTTAAATTTATACTACAGCCTAGGATAGGATAGATTAGGCCAGGCCGGCCTGATGAAAAAAGTAAGTTTTTAACTTTTGGCGGAAGGAGCGGAGTTGTTCTATAATGTTTTAAAAGAAACATTATGATGTGTTTGCCCATTAATAAAAAAAAAAAAAATGTAACACATGAAAATGTAGACACAGGTAATCCTTGATGTACAACTTCGTTTAGTGACTCTTCAAAGTTACGCCGGCACTGAAAAACCAAATTATGACCATTTTTCACACTTAACGACCTTTGCAGCATCCCCATGGTCATGTGATTTACATTTGGATGCTTGGCAACCCGGTTCATATTTATGACGGTTGCTGTGCCCCTGGGTCATGTGATCCCCTTTTGCAACCTTCTGACAAGCGATAGTCAAAATTGAAGACAGATTCGCTGAACAATTGTGTCACTCACTCAACAACTCCAACGATTCAATTAACAACGGTGGGAAGAAAGGTATCTGCGGGATCGCATCCTGCCCCATACATCCCTGCGGCCGATTCGCTCCCACAGAGAGGGACTTCTCCGGGTGCCGTCCACCAGGCAATGCCAGCGGGCGACGCCCAGGGGAAGGGCCTTCTCTGTGGTGGGCCCTACCTTCTGGAACGACCTACCCCCCAAACTCAGAACAACGACGGACCTCCGCTCCTTCCGCCAGAAGTTAAAGACTCACTTCTTCCATCAAGCCGGCCTGGCCTAACTTATCATACTTAGTCTGTAGAAATAAATTGTTTAATTGGAATTTTAAGGGGTACAGCTGTTTAGGGTTTTAAGGGTTTTAATGTTGATATTTTAGCACGGGGTAATTTAATTCGGTTTTAATATTTTGTATATTGTTGTATTTATTTGATTTTTAATTTCCTGTGCAATGCCCCGAGTCCCCATGGAGGAGAGGGGGCGGTCTATAAATTTAATAAAATAAATAAATAAATAATAAATAAAGATTGTAAAACGAGTCAAAATTCACTTCAGAACTGTCTCGCTCAGGGGTCTGGCCAGAAAACCTGGAAACTAGGCAGTGGAAGAGGGTAGAAGTGGGAGAAATACCCAGATTGAATAGCCAGGAAGCAGATGCAGAAATAGTTTATTTATTTATTTATTTATTATTTAAATTTCTATACCGCCCTTCTCCCTTCTGGGACTCAGGGCGGTGTACAGGCAGCAGTAAAAACACGAATAAAAACATAGAAAACCCTTTAATAATACATTAAATAATGGAGCCTGTCTTCAAACCGAGTTAAAATCCCTACTAAAAACCATATAAAACTATAACATTTAAAACTATGCCAGTTTAGAAACTATGCCAGGCCGGCCGCACGGAATAAATAAGTCTGCAAAGCCCGACGGAAAAGGCGTAGGTTCGTGATTGTCCGTAGGTCAGGGAGTAGGTTGTTCCAGAGGGCGGGGGCTGCCACAGAGAAGGCTCTCCCCCTGGGGGTCGCCAGCCGACATTGCCTGGCCGACGGCACCCTGAGGAGGCCCTCTCTGTGGGAGCGAACTGAAGAGTGGGAGGTATTTGGTAGCAGGAGGCGGTGTTGCAGTTAAAGATTCAAGAGAGGAATCTGGGAGGCAAGTCAAAAGAAAAAGCATAGCAACCAAAGTTTTGAAGCGGGCAAGAGACGATGGATAGACGATTTCTTTTTCGTTGTTGTTCTGATTTGCTTTTCGTTTTCTCTCTCTTTCTTTTCTTTTTTTGTAGGTAGGTGACATGATTAGAAGCTAGGATAGAAAGGAAAAGCCTTTTAATAAAGGGTAACATGATCAAAAGCTAGAATAAATGATAGAAATAAGAGGAGGAATATCAGTATATACACTTTCCTATAATAAAAGAAAAGTAATAACAAGAGGAACCATGGAATCTATATAAATAAAAATGTAAGAAGAGTTTGTTCAAAACCGCTAATCTCCGAAAGTACTGTACCGATCGCTTCCAAATTTTCACACAACGTTCCTTTCAAATATGGCACCAATGATATGTATAGATTGTGTAGATGTCACACCTGTGCCAGGAATACGCAATGGAAATGTAAAAAATTGTAAAAAAGGTAGGTAGATGGATACAGAGAGAGCAGTGGGCCACAGGTATTATGCCATCCTTTATGACATAAAATACTCTGTCCATAAGATTCAAGGAGAAATACAGTAGGTAGGTAGGCAGCTATAGGGATAGAGAGAGGGAGGGAGAAATGCAGTAGGTAGGTAGGTAGGTAGGTAGGTAGGTAGGTAGGTAGGTAGGTAGAGGGATAGAAAGAGGGAGAAATACAGTAGGTAGGTAGGCAGCTATAGGGATAGAGAGAGGGAGGAAGAAATGCAGTAGGTAGGCAAGTAGGTAGGTAGGTAGGTAGGTAGGTAGAGGGATAGAGAGAGGGAGAAATACAGTAGGTAGGTAGGCAGCTATAGGAATAGAGAGAGGGAGGGAGAAATGCGATAGGTAGGTAGGTAGGTAGGTAGGTAGGTAGGTAGGTAGGTAGGTAGAGGGATAGAGAGAGGGAGAAATACAGTAGGTAGGTAGGTATGTAGAGGGAGAGAGGGAGAAATACAGTAGGTAGGTACAGTGGTTGTGTGTACGTGTTTGTGTGTGCAGGTGTAGATCTACACATAGATTGGTTGGCCATTTAACCAGACTGGGCCACACCAACGCGTGGCCGGGAATGGCTAGTAATTGAATAATGACAGATTGCAATATATACCTAATACACCTAATATAAATGTGTACCATCATCATAAATAGATAAAATGATTGAAGGTAATAATTATGATTAACTTGATTAGTTTTATTCGTATTAGAATGCATGACCCCCAGCTGCCACACTGTTCATGCATTAATTTGATATATTTGTTTAAAAAGTACAAACTTGGAGGGTGGGAACTGTCTCGCTTAACCACACAAAAATTGGGGGCTCAATTGTAAGGCGTACGTTGAGGACTCCCTTTTGTCTGAAATGGTATAAGGTTCCTGCCCACGCAGGGGGTTGGACTAGAAGACCTACAAGGTCCCTTCCAACTCTGCTATTGTATTGTATTGTAGATAAATAGCTGAAAATAACCGCAGATTATTTTAAGAGATAAAAGCCATCTTTGGCACTGTCTCTTGGAGGTCTTTTTGTAAGGGAGCTCCGAGTTGCAAACCGGTAGCTTTTAGTGGTGTTTAGAACTGGCTCTTGAAATGATTAATTGGAAAGTCTACAAAGTAGGTAAACGCCAAACTATTAGCTTGTCTCCGGGACGTAGTAAGGCCTAAATACAGCCCTATCGCTTCTTTTATGTCCCATATGTTCAAGCGTTCCATTAGTGAGGGCAAAGTAATGGATTTAATGAATTTTGCTTTGTTACTTTCAACTGGAACCAAAGACAGAATCGCGACCTTGGGAAGGGAGACATGGAGAAGCTTGCGGAAGGGAGGGGATGGGGGCGGAGGGAGGAGAGAAATGGGCTTTTGGAGTCTCTGTCTTAGTTAAATAATTATTCCTGCTTCCTCTCCTCCACCCCGCCTCGAAGGCTGAGGAGTACATGGAACCATCTCAAAAGGTTAAAAAAAATTGGGGAAGGCGGGGGGGGGGGGGAATTATTGTATTTTTTTTAAAAGCTGCTTGCTAGCGGTGTAATTATGATAAATACAGGTTATTAAATAGTGTGCCAAAAGGGCTCGCTTCATATTACCTTCCTACTGCGATTCTGTAATAAGAGGCAAAGTTCAAGGGAAAAAATTGTGTGATCCAGTTTTGGTTTTTTTAAATAAATAAATAAATAAATCCAAAACATGTGACTTAAGATTCACATAGTTTTTCCTTGTCGCACTTTTCTCTTGGGGGCGCATTGTTCAGAATACATCGAGTTACGTCCTTATCGTTAAAAACATGCGGCTGGATGCCAAGAACGGAACGGCGTCGCCCATCCTTAAACTGCGCGTAAATGACCTGGTGAATTCTTCGCGCCATGATGTGCGGATGGCCAGTAACATGGTTGGGCTTAGAAATGGAGGAAATAGATTTGTGATTCTTGAGGCTTTGAGTGGAAGAGTGCTGCAAATATAGGTTGCTGTAGATAAGTGGATGGGGAAGAGAGAGACAGAAGATAGATAGATAGATAGATAGATAGATAGATAGATAGATAGATAGATAGATAGATGGATGGATGGATGGATGGATGGATGGATGGATGGATGGATGGATGGATGGATGGATGGATGGATGGATGGATGGATGGATGGATGGATGGATGGATGGATGGATGGATGAAAGAAAGAGGAGGAGAGAGAGATGTAAACAAGAGAGGGGGCAGAGATAGATAGATAGATAGATAGATAGATAGATAGATAGATAGATAGATAGATGGATGGATGGATGGATGGATGGATGGATGGATGGATGGAGAGAGAGGAAGGAAAGAAAGAGGATGAGAGAGAGATGTAGACGAGAGATGGGGAGAGATAGATAGATAGATAGATAGATAGATAGATAGATAGATAGATAGAGATAGATAGATAGATAGATAGATAGATAGATAGATAGATAGATAGATAGATAGATAGATAGATAGATAGATAGATAGATAGATAGATGCATGGATGGATGGATGGATGGATGGATGGATGGATGGATGGATGGATGGATGGATGGATGGAAAGATGGAAAGAGAGGAAGGAAAGAAAGAGGAGAGAGAGATGTCGACGAGAGAGGGGGGAGAGATGATAGAGATGGATGGATGGATGGATGGATGGATGGATGGATGGATGGATGGATGGACACAAAGAGAGAAAGAGAAAGAAATATATGTAGGTAGGTAGGTATTTAGATAGATAGATAGATAGATAGATAGATAGATAGATAGATAGATAGATAGATAGATGATAGATAGATAGATAGATGGAAAGAGAGAAAGGAAAGAAAGAGGAGGAGAGAGAGATGTAGACGAGAGAGGGGGGAGAGATAGATAGATAGATAGATAGATAGATAGATAGATAGATAGATAGATAGATGGAAAGAGAGGAAGGAAAGAAAGAGGAGAGAGAGAGATGTCGACGAGAGAGGGGGGAGAGATGATAGAGATGGATGGATGGATGGATGGATGGATGGATGGATGGATGGATGGATGGATGGATGGATGGACACAAAGAGAGAAAGAGAAAGAAATATATGTAGGTAGGTAGGTATTTAGATAGATAGATAGATAGATAGATAGATAGATAGATAGATAGATAGATAGATAGATAGATAGAGAGAGAGAGAGAGAGAGAGAGAGAGAGAGAGAGAGAGAGATGATAGATAGATAGATAGATAGATAGATAGATAGATAGATAGATAGATAGATAGATAGATAGATAGATAGATAGATAGATAATGGAGAGAGAGAGAGTAAGAGAGGCAGAGAGGGAGGGAGAGACAAAGACCAAAGCGCTCTCAGTGTTAATACAGAAGCACTCAGGGCCAGGACTCCTAAGATGGCAGAGTGGGTTCCAACAGATCGCAGGGGCAACGCCAGAGCCCTCAATCCAGAACAGGGCAGTGCCAGGAAGAGCTAAGATCCTGCCCAGAACCCTCAAACGCTCACCGAAGGAAACTCCTTGGTTTCCTTCCCTTCCCTTTTGGTTTTACCAGAAGCGACATGGATTTGGGATAGGAACCACCACTGCATCCCAACCAAACAATTCTCCACTACCCCAGTTTGCTCCCCACCGCCAAGCAACCAACCGGTTGGCATCCCCCCCCCCTATCGAACACCGTTTCCGCACTCTGCATCCTGTTTGGCCGCATTTCCCTCCACCCCCAACCCCATCGGCACGATTGGCAACCTTTCCCTGCCGGTGACCTCCTCCTGCTATTCTTACCTAAGTCGCCACGGCTGTAATTATCCTCTCCAGCGCCAGCCAGCGTATACTTTGACCCAGCACATAATCATTAGAGAAAAGAGATTGACAGCCATTGTCAGTTGCGGCCTTCCCTCCCCTCCACCCACTCCCTGGGTCCCCCCCCCCACTCCCGATGCAAACCTCCCGTCCTGGGACAGTAAGGCTCCAGAGGTACAAAAGGCTTGTCCCCCAATGATTGACGGGCAAACAGTCACCTCTTTCACTCCCAATCGTTCACAGGTGATCCGCCGGGGTTATTCACGCTGATATTCTCTCGCCCCGACAATGCAGGAGGAAGCAGATCTCTAAGTCAACACAGAGTTGGTTGGGGTTATTGTCAGCTTGATATATGAACCGACTTTGGGAACGGCGGGGAGACGGCTAATGGGTGTAATTTTTTTTCCCCCTTCCCCATCCTCTCTCTTTCAAAACGGAGCTCAATTTCCTCCTTGGGTTGCTGATGCAGTTCTCTGGCTCCTTTCTGAGTTGTCAGCCTAATCTTGTGAAGCTTCTTCTCCTGCTACAAAACCTTTGCTAGGCCAATTCTCGAATACAGCTTGTCTGCCTGGAATCCACGCTGTATGTAATAATAATAATCTTTGAGCGTTGTGCTAACATTTGCATCAGGTGGAATATAGACAGCAGTGAGAACTATAACAGAAATCTCTCTAGGTAAATAAAATGGCTGACAAATGACAGTTGAGAATTCCACATCTGCAGAACAGTGTGTATGAGCAACTCTACTGTTAGTACACCAGTTATTATGTGTGTAAATACACAGTCCTCCACCTTTGCTTTTACCAGAGTTGTTGTTTCTGTCAAAGCGGTGTGTGGTGCGGTTAGTTAGCTCCACAGACGAATCTGGTACAAGTGGATGAAGCCAGGTCTCCGTGAAGATCATCACACAGCAGTCACGCATGAGCTTATTCGCTGCCATCCATAGCTCTAGTTCATCGGTTTTGTGGACAAAGGATCTAGAGTTGGTTAGGAAATGCTTGGTAATGCTGGTCTGTGAGGCTGCTTCCGTAATCGAACTAGCAAACCTGCTCTGCATCCCCGCTTCTGCTTCGGCTCTCTTCGCTGCCTCCTAGGCCAAACAACGATCCATGGAGAGCCTGGCAGTCTTACTATGTCACTCGGTATATTATGAGACTGCTGGAAGTCGCTGGTAATATCGAGTCGACTAGAAGATCCAATCTTTAATAATAACTTAAACTGCGGGTATAGACTAGGTTTTGCCTAACTCTACTGTGACACCAGGAGCTCAAAGCCGCAGCGCCTAAGCGCGCCGCCATCTTGAATCTGTGATTCATATATATCGGATATTAATACAACTGAAAGAGTCCAGAGGTGTTTCACGAGAAGAGTCCTCCACTCCTCTGCTCACAACAGAGTCTCTTATGCCACCAGGGGGCTTGGACAACCTGGAACTACACCGCCTACAATCTGACCTCAGCACAGTACACACGATTGCCTGCTACAATGTCCTACTTGTCAACGACTACTCCAGCTTCCACCGCAACAATACACGGGCAAACAATCGACACAAACTCAAGGTAAACTGTTCCAAAGACCTGATTGAAGTCTATAAAATCATGCATGGTGTGGACAAAGTAGAAAAGGAAATACTGTTTTCCCTATCGCACAACACTAGAACTAGGGGGCACTCCATGAAACTTTTGATAGCTAGACCTCAAACAAATAAGAGGAAGGACTTTTTCACCCAGAGGATCACTCGTCTATGAAACTCCCTGTCAGAAGAAGGGGTGACGGCTGTCAGCCTCGACACCTTTAAGAAAGGATTAGACGAATTCATGGAGAACAAGGGAATCAATGGCTATCATTAGGGATGCCTAAGGACACCCTCCAGGTTGGAGAGATAGGCAGGATATCTCTCAATGCCATTTGCAGGGAATCATAAGCAGGTGAAGACATCTGCTTGGGAAGACCCTGAAGCAAATGGGGAGCCACTGTGGGAGACAGAATGCTGGACTGGATGGGCTGTGGCCTGTTCCACCAAGGCTGTTCTTATGTTCAAACATGATTACAGAAAATACGACTTCAGAATGTTCTACCTGACTCCGTTGTTACGTCCTCCAAACTCCCACAGCTTCAACCTTCAACTGTCCACCATGGACCTCACCCTGTTCCTAAGAGGTCTATATCAGGAGGTTGTGAGTTCGATCCTAGGTAGAGGCGGATGGAGGGTCTCCTGCTTGGACAGGGGGTTGGAGTAGGTGACCTGCAAGGTCCCTTCCAACTCAGTTAATCTGTTATCTGTAAGGGGGCATGTAAAGGGGCCCAGGTTCCTCCCCAACCTCCTCACTGTCCGAATCTGCTGCCAGTTCTATTGGCCACTAGTGGGCCACAACAAACTGCCTGGATTTTCTGATGTACAGTGAATTCCTCTCCAGTCAAGTCTTTCCTCTCCCACAGTCTTTCAAGGTAGTTGACAATTACCGACCTTGATCAGGCTCGGAGAGTGGCCAGGCTGAGATCTTTCAGATGCCGCAATGCATGGCAAGAATGCAGAAATGAACTAATGGCCTCCTGCAAACTCCACTCCCCTTTTGCTCCTCTTTTATTCCCTCTGGGAGGGGCCATTCACTGTCTACCTGTGGCAGTGGCGTAGCGTGGGTTGTCAGCACCCGGGGCAAGGCAAATAATTTGCGCCCCCTAACCCTCCCCCAGATAGTCCCTCGCTCCGCTTTCAAACCACAATAAAAGTGGGAAGAGATGGAAAAGTGCGCGCATCGGGGGGGAGCGGGAGGGGACGTCCTGCGCAGGGAGGGGGCGCGGCGCTGGAGGATCCCGGGTGGAAAGGGTGGGGGCGGAGGGGGATGAGGAGCGGAAGGGGGTGTCTGGCAGAGGGGGGCGTTCCTCCTCCCCCCCTCCTCCTGCTTGGCCGGGGTGTCAATTTGCAGCGGGAGCTCCTCCTCAGCCTCCTCCTCCTTCCCGGCCCCTCGCTCGCATTCTCGACCCTCCCCGGGTGGGCTGAGCAGGGGACCCCTCCGGCCGCCGGAGCGAGCGACTTCCACCCGGGCTCTCTCCGCCGCCTCCGCCCAGGCTTCCCCGTTCGGCGCCGCCTGGTCTTTTCCCGCCTCTCCGCGCTCCCTCGACGCCGCAGGAGGGGAAGCTCTGTGGCGCCTCCGCCTCCCTTCTCGCGAGTGTCAAAACTTTTTTGGGGCGGCGGCGGCGGGACGGGGCTGAAGCAGGAGGCCGGCCTGAGGCAGGCGAGGTGCGCGGTGCGAGCGCACCCCCCCAGATGGTGCGGCCGGTGCGGCCGGCCCCCCCTGCACCCCCCACGCTACGCCTCTGACCTGTGGCCTTACTCCCAAGTCAGCCCTTGTTCCTTAGCTGTTCCCTTCTCTCTCCTTTTTTTTTTTTAAGGATAATTTTTTATTTATTTTTGAACAAACACAGATAAAACAGACATATATGAAAAAACATAAAAAGCCATTTTCCGTTGCAAATTACAAATCATCAAAATTGTGTCAGTTAATCACAAGGTTCCATGCATTTCTTCCTTAGTCATCACTCGTCTCCCATGTCGATTTTTACAATTATTACATCCCAACCTCCATTTAATTGATTGCCTTTGCATCCTTTTGTATGTAAAACAGGAAGTATGCAATGGCATTCCACCCACAAAACAAACAACGAAAAGGAAAACAAGTTTAAAAATAAAGATAAAAAGGAAAAGTCATCACTCTACGTTACAGTATATCCTTTCAAAAACATACTGACCGGCCTCACATAACTTCTGTGCATCTCTAAAATGATTATCATTCATGAATATTCTCATTTTATAAATTGTAAATGAAATCTAAATGTAGAACCTTACTGTGAAAAAAGTAAGGTTCTACATTTAGGCAAGAAAAACAAAATGCACAGGTACAGTATAGGTGGTACCTTGCTCAATAGTAGCAACTGTGAGAGGGATCTTGGAATCCTAGTGGACAACCATTGAAATAGGAGCCAGCAGTGTGCAGCAGCTGCCAAAAAAAGCCAACACAGTTCTAGGCTGCATAAACAGAGGGATAGAATCTAGATCGCGTGAAGTGTTAATGCCACTGTATAGTGCCTTGGTAAGGCCACACTTGGAATACTGCATACAGTTTTGGTCGCCACGATGTAGAAAAGACGTGGAGACTCTTGGAAAGAGTGCAGAGAAGAGCAACCAAGATGATTAGGGGACTGGAGACTAAAACATATGAAGAACGGTTGCAGGAGCTGGGTATGTCTAGTTTGATGAAGAGAAGGACCAGGGGAAACATGATAGCAGTGTTCCGATATCTCAGAGGGTGCCACAAAGAAGAGGGAGTCAAGCTATTCTCCAAGGCACCTGAGGGCAGGACAAGAAGCAATGGGTGGAAACTAATCAAGGAGAGAAGCAACTTAGAACTAAGGAGAAATTTCCTGACAATTAGAACAATTAACCTCTGGAACAGCTTGCCTTCAGAAGTTGTGAATGCCCCAACCCTGGAAGTCTTTAAAAAGATGTTAGATAGCCATTTGTCTGAAATGGTATAAGGTTCCTGCCCATGCAGGGGGTTGGACTAGAAGACCTACAAGGTCCCTTCCAACTCTGCTATTGTATTGTATTGTATTGTAAATATTTCATCTTATACCTTAATATCAGTACACCAAAGTTCTCATCTAATACTCCAAAATTTAATCTATCTTCTCCTTCAGACATGTCTTTAAAACACAGCCACCTAATAGCTGTTTCTTCTCATGGCAGCTCTGCGCATGCGCACACTGGGAACAGGCTCCAGTTGTTCTTCTGCCCCACTGATCCCCGACTCCGATGACAGCTGATAACTGTCAGACAGCCCTGCCTCCGACACAGAGTCCTCCTCAGAGCCTTCCCCAGCCTCCAGGACTGGCCCAGGTTCCTCCCCAACTTCCTCACGGTCCAAATCTGTCACCATCTCCACTGGCGGTCCACAATAAATGAAAATAAGGATTAAGAAATGACATGATAGCAGTCTTCCAATATCTGAGAGGCTGCCACAAAGAAGAGGGGTTCAAGCTATTCTCTTTTTTAAAAAAAAAATCTTTATTAATATAAAATCAAACATTCAACAAGTATAGGGTAGGGGTAGCTGGAGAGACATACATAAACATACCGGCGAAATGTCTAGTCCCCTAGATCAGGGGTGTCCAAACTTGGGAACTTTAAGACTTGTGGACTTCAACTCCCAGAATTCCCCAGCCAGCCATGCTGGCTGAGGTATTCTGGGAGTTGAAAGTCCACAAGTCTTAAAGTTCTGAAGTTTGGACACTCCTGCCCTAGATTAAGAATTGAGTTTGTCCCAGTCTAACTTATCGGTTATTATTTACAATTATACGTAGATAGATATATATTTCTCTCAAATTTACTATTGCCTTATTTATTGCTCACATTTATTTCTCAAGTATTTTATCTAATTGATTTCCTTGGTGTCCCTTGTTCTCCTGTTGTACCATGCATACCATTTATTCCAACATTTGAAAAAGGTTGAGTTTGATAAGCTACTTGCGGGACCGCCTCCTGTCACATACCTCCCTGCGTCCGATACGCTCCCACAGAGAGGGCCTACTGAGGGTACCAACCGCCGGTCAATGCCGGCTAGCGGTGCCCAGGGGTAGGGCCTTCTCTGTGGCAGGGCCGGCCCTCTGGAACGACCGAACTTCACACTATCACGGACCTTCCCCTCTTTCGCCGTTCACTTAAACATACTTTTTTCAGCAAGCTGGTCTTGCTTAATCGTTTTTGTTATATAGCTTCTGCCAAATACGTAAATGGACGTTGGATTTTTAGGGGGAATTTTAGCACAGGCTCCGATTTAATTCTTTTTATCTATTTATTGTATTTTTATCATTGTTGGTTTTAGTTTCCTGTGCACCGCCCTGGGTCCATTTCGATGGAGAAGGCGCGGTATATAAATCGAAATAAAGTAAAGTAAAGTAAGTCTATCTTTTAAAATATATGTTAATTTGTCCGGTTCTGCACAGCTGAAGATTTTAGCTATAATTAGGTGCTCTGATGGTGAGTTAGTATCTTTCCAGTGTTGCGCAATAGCCATCCTGGTCGCTGTTATTATGTGTGAGAGAAGAGGTACCAATCCTGATTTTGAATTTCACTTGGTTTGATGCCTAGCAAATACAGGTCGGGTTTGAGGGGGAAATTCATACCTGTTATTTCCAAAAGCCAAATTTGTATTTTTTTTCCAGAGTTGGGTGATTATTGGGCAAGTCCACCATTGATGAAAGAACGTACCCCTGGCCGTTTTACATTTCCAGCATCTATCTGACGAGTTTGGGAACATATTTGCAATTCGAGCAGGTGGTAGATACCACCTGTAGAGCATTTTATACAAATTTTCCTATTTGCTATTCTTCAAAGCACCCGAAGGAAAGACAAGAAGCAACGGGTGGAAATCCCGAAATTTGGGGCAACGGGTGACCTGGATGACTGAGAATGTGCCTAGACAATTGAGAGAAATTAATCAAGGAGAGAAAGAACCTAGAACTAAGGAGAAGTTTCCTGACAGTGACGACAACTAAATTTGCCTCCAGAAGTTGTGGATGCACTGGAAGTTTCTAAGAGATTAGACAACCATCTGTCAGAAATGATGTTTCCTGCCTGAGCAGGGGGTTGGACTAGAAGACCTCCAAGGTCCCTTGCAACTCTATTATTCTGTTATTCTGCCTTAAATCCTTCCTTAAATAAGGAAGTGGCTAGGAAATATATGGGAACCAAAACAAGGAGCCGCTTTGCCCTGACATGATATAGTTTTTTAGACACAGAAAATTTTATGGGGTGGTGTTTTTTTTTTACCCTGCACTGTTATTAATATATCCTACCAGTAATATATGATTTCCTGCACCCTCTCTCCGTTTCTTCAACTTCTTCTTTCAACTGAGTAATTGTTTTCTTTCTTTCTTCCTCTTTTTCTTCTCTCTTCTTTTTTTTTAAATTTTCTGCTGCTATCTCTTCCCTCATCGTGGCTTCCACTTATTTAAGTTGGGGGAGGGGTTGTATATGCGTGCACACCAGTGGTGGGTTTCTGCAGGCTCGCACCTACTCGCGAGAGCCGGTTGGTAAAATTTAGAGAACCGGTGAGAGGGGGTTCCACCAGCGTACCTGGAAGTAAATCTGGCCCGCCGCTGCCAGTGACCCAACGGGAAGGAAAGGAGAGGAAAGGAAAGGAAAGGAAAAAAGAAAGAAAGAAAGAAAGAAAGAAAGAAAGAAAGAAAGAAAGAAAGAAAGAAAGAAAGAAAGAAAGAAAGAAAGAAAGAAAGAAAGAAAGAAAGAAAGAATTTATCATCACAATTGAGTCCAAAATTTTGGTTGCTAAGCAAGAGCGTTGTTAAATGAGTTTCACCACAAACGGAAGGAAGGAAGGAAGGAAGGAAGGAAGGAAGGAAGGAAGGAAGGAAGGAGAGAAAGGAACGAAGGGTAAGATAAAGAAAGAAAGAAAGAAAGAAAGAAAGAAAGAAAGAAAGAAAGAAAGAAAGAAAGAAAGAAAGAAAGAGAGGGAGGGAGCAACGGAAGAAGGAAGGCGGGAAGGAAGGGGGAGGGATTAGGAGAAGGGAAGGAAGGAGTAAGAGAAAGAAAGGGAGGCAGGGAGGGAGGGAGGAAGAGAAAGAAAGGAAGGAATAAGAGAAAGGAAGGAAGAAAGGAAGGAAGGAGTAAGAGAAAGAAAGGAAGGGAAGGAGTGAAGAAGAAGAGAAAGGAAAAAAGGAGTAAGAGAAAGGAAGGAAGGAAGGAAGGAAGGAAGGAGTAAGAGAAAGAAAGGAAGGGAGAGGGAGTAGGAGAAAGGAAGGAAGGAGTAAATGAAAGGAAGGAAGGAAGGAGAGAAAGGAAGGAAGGAAGAAGTAAGAGAAAGAAAGAAAGAAAGAAAGAAAGAAAGAAAGAAAGAAAGAAAGAAAGAAAGAAAGAAAGAAAGAAAGAAAGAAAAGAAAGAAAAGAAAGAAAGAATTTATCATCACAATTGAGTCCAAAATTTGGGTTGCTAAGCAAGAGCGTTGTTAAATGAGTTTCACCACATTTTAAAAGGTGGCCACTCCCATCCTGTCACATGACTGCCAAGCCACGCCCACAAAATAGGCCACACCTACAGAGTAGGTTCTAAACAATTTGAAACCCACCACTGGTGCACACACACACACACACACAGGGGGAGACAGGAGAAATTGCCAATAAAGTCGTACAAAATGGAAGCTGTTTATTTTTGCAGCGTTCGGTTTTAACGAAGAAATATATATTAGCACTTAGCCGGTAAACACTGAGCCCCTGCGCCAGTGACAATGTCCTACTGAAACCAAGAGGCTTTGTGGGTTTGTCTTTTGATGAGTATTTTGTTGGTCAGCACAAGTCAATTGTCAATTGCCCAAAGCCCCTGTCTCAGGGAGATGGGCAATTAAGAGATATGAAACGTACATATACCATGTTTCCCGAAAATAAGACAGGGTCTTATTTTCTTTGTAGCCCTGAAATAAGCGCTTGGCCTTATTTTCGGGGAGCTCTTATTATTTTTGAGGTGCAGGAGGCAGCAAGCATGGTCACCTCATGGCTGCTGCTGTGTTGCAATATTTTCGGGGAGGGCTTATTTTCAGTGGAGGAAATATTATTTTAGCACATGCGTTCAAAAGCCCAGTTGGGCTTATTATGTGGGGAGGTCTTATTTTCAGGGAAACAGGAGTACCTATACCTATACATATGCACATATGCTTATATATAATGCCCTCTAAATTTTGCCCTCTATCATCCAGAGTTTGTGCTGGAGTGGGTGAAAAAAGAAAGAGAGGAAGGAAGGAAGGAAGGAAGGAAGGAAGGAAGGAAGGAAGGAAGGAAGGAAGGAAGGAAGGAAGGAAAGGAGAGAAAGGAAGGAAGGAGTAAGATAAAGAAAGAAAGAAAGAAAGAAAGAAAGAAAGAAAGAAAGAAAGAAAGAAAGAAAGAAAGAAAGAGAGGGACGGAGGGAGGGAGGGACGGAAGAAGGAAGGAGGGAAGGAAGGGGGAGGGATTAGGAGACGGGAAGGAAGGAGTAAGAGAAAGAAAGGGAGGGAGGGAGGGAGGGAGGGAGGGAGGGAGGAAGAGAAAGGAAGGAAGGAATAAGAGAAAGGAGGGAAGGAAGAAAGGAGTAAGAGAAAGGAAGGGAGGGAAGGAGTGAGGAAGAAGAGAAAGGAAGAAAGGAGTAAGAGAAAGGAAGGGAGGCAGGAAGGAAGGAAGGAAGGAAGAAGAGAAAGGAAGGAAGGGAGAGGGAGTAGGAGAAAGGAAGGAAGGAGTAAGAGAAAGGAAGGAAGGAAGGAAGAAGTAAGAGAAAGAATGAAAGAAAGAAAGAAAGAAAGAAAGAAGGAAGGAAGGAAGTAAAGAAAGAAGGAAAGAAAGAAGGAAGGAAGGAAGGAAGGAAAGAAAGAAAGAAAAAAAGAGAAAGAAAGAAAGAAAGAGGAAGGGAGGGACAGAGGGAGGAAGGTGGGAAGGAAGGAAGGGGGAGGGATTAGGAGAAGGGAAGGAAGGAGTAAGAGAAAAAAGGTTGGGAGGGAGGAAGAAGAGAAAGGAAGGGTTAAGAGAAGGGAAGGAAGGAAGGAGTAAGAGATAGGAAGGAAGGGGGAGAGAGTAAGAGAAAGGAAGGAAGGAAGGAGTAAGAGGTAGGAAGGAAGGAAGGAAGGAAGAAAAGGAAAGGAAGGAAGGAAGGAAGGAAGGGGAGTAAGAGAAAAAAAGGAAGGAAGGAAGGAAGGAAGGAAGGAAGGAAGGAAGGAAGGAAGGAAGGAAGGAAGGAAGGAAGGAAGGAAGGAAGGAAGGAAGGAAAATAGGGAGGGAGGGAAGGATGGTCTATGCCGGCCTGTGGGATTTCAATCTTGTGATTCAGCCTCCATTGTCCTGGGGGATGAGGGGAGGCCTGGCTGTTCAGCATCCTTGACCCAACCTCTGCCACAGGGCAGCCGAGTTCATCCTATCATTCCAAACCATGGACATCGCATTGCTCCCTCGCTCACTCGCTCGTTTGGGGGACCAAAACTTTTGCAGAGCCTCAGCGATGACGTCATGGGCTTTCTCCTCCTTCCCTCCCTCCATCCCTCCCTCCCTCTCCTCCTTCTCTCCTTTTCCTCTTCCCCCACCCCCTCTGCATCCAGGGCCTGTCTTGTTTTCCTGCACTTATGCAAATGAATAATCAAGAAAGATGAAAGAGAATAAATCTCTGATGATTTAACGACACCTATTGCTATAATCCCCTGCATGGCGTTGATAACAAGTTTGGAGGGGAAAGGTGGGAAGGGCGGGGGAGAGGAGGAACCGGTTCAGAAGCCTCGCCAATGCCATCTATGGCGAACATCAATTTCCATGCTTAATTAATGATCGGCTTTATCTCTCCAGAACCATCCATCAGGCGAGGAGTCGCTGAAAATGCCTGGAAATGCCATCTGCCTCCATACGTGTCTCTTTTATTGCTGGCTTGGCATCTGCTGGATTTTTACAGCTGTGCAAAAGTCGGTTTCAGTGACAAAAACGTCAGTAATCAAGTTGACAATCCACTCGGCGTTTGTTTTTTTTTTGGGTTTTTTTTAATCACCGGGATGGCTGCGCTGGCATCCAGAGGCACCCCAGATGTTGAAACGCACAGTGTCAAATTGAAAACCTGTGGAAGAATTACTTTCATTGCTCTGCGCTAAGGTAGAGAAGTGTTTTTCAGCTTTGGAAAGTTTAAAAGTTGGGTAGACATCAATTCCCAGAATTCCCTAGGCAGTGTTTGTGGACTTCCAAAATTCCCTGGATAGTATTTGTGGAGTTCAACTCCCAGAATTCCCCAGCCAACATTCATGGACTCCCAGAATTCTCCAGCCAGCATTTGTGGAGTTCAGCTCTCAGAATTCCCTGGGCAGTATTTGTGGAATTCAACTTTAAGAATTCCCCAGTCCAACATTTGTGGATTTCATCCTCCAAGAATTCCCCAATCAGTTTAGGTGGACTTCAACTCCTAGAAATCCCCAGCGACCATTTAAGATCTTCAACTCCCAGAACTCCCCAGCCAGGATTTGAGGATTTCAACTCAATCTGACTAGAGAATCCTGGGAATTGAAGTCCAGACATCTTGAAGTTGAGAAGCACTTTCTCAGAAGGCCCATGGACATGAAGCCAATATATAACTAGCTAAAATTATATATCAATGGAAAGATAATTTAATCAAGAATGTAATGCAACAAAGTTTGTTCACTTATCTGTATTCTATGAAAAATTATAGCCAAATATACCCAGCAATAAGGCGGAGTTAATAGACGCAATCATTCAACAGCTGCTTGGTGTACTCCATGGGAAGACATTGTAAAGCCATAATTCCTAAAAGTTACCCAACTAAGTATTAACTAACATGGTGATTATTTTTGTTTATCTTGTTTTTTCTACGTGTTTCACTTTTCTTCTTTATAACTGCTATTTTAATAGCAAATCCTTCTTAAAGGTTGTTGCATTACATTCTTGATTAAATTATCTTTCCATTGATATATAATTTTATAGCACTACTCCGAAAATAAAGTTGTGTTATTAGCCATCAAACCTTAAAAATACTGTACACTTTTCCCAAAAGGTTTCCACAATTTTGGCCACTCCTGTCAGAAGGTGGAATTATATTCCCCCGGTCCACCTGGTTCCAAAGTGGTTAATTGTTGCATTATTTTTTTCTTACAACCCTATTTGAATATTTTCATCTGAAAAGAAGCTTTTTTTTTTTGGTATGGCTATCTCAGTTCATATCTCAACATGGCAGGTGATGCATATAAAAGAGTCTATTTTTAGACCCCATTTTACCCTGCTGCTAAATTTAGCCTAGCTTGTTATGCTCTGAGCTTGTGTTTTTTTTTAATTTAAAAAAAAAACCCACCTAATTCTTTCTTCAAGAGTTCGTGTGCAAAAAAGAAAAAGGAGAATTTACTTTGTTCAGTTCTATTGACGTTCTTGATTTGAAGCGAAATGCCACCAAAAGGTGAATGGGGTTAGCAATGAGAAACGTGAGTCATTTTAAGAAATGACTCTTTTTAATTTCCTTCAGAGAGAGCAGTTATTTATAACGGCTTAACCTGATGGGGCCTTTCAGGAGTTCTGATCGGGGTTTTTTGTTTTTTTTCCCCTTTAATTTTTGCATTGTAGACATTTTTGTTCAAGGGTTCTGATAGATAGATAGATAGATAGATAGATAGATAGATAGGTAGGTAGGTAGGTAGGTAGGTAGGTAGGTAGGTAGGTAGGTAGGTAGGTAGGTAGGTAGGTAGGTAGGTAGGTAGATAGATGATAGATAGATAGAAAAATAGATAGATAGATAGATAGATAGATAGATAGATAGATAGATAGATAGATAGATAGATAGATAGATAGATAGATAGATAGATAGATAGATAGATAGATAGATAGATAGATAGATAGATATTCTGCAGAGATACAGCGAGAGCTTCCCATGGGTAGTGAGTCCACTCAGACAAATTCTCTACTCGGGCAGCACCAGCAGAGTGCAGGGCCCAGTTGACATTTCCATCTCTCTTGTCCGGCCCATTTCTCTTTCCCCGGTCCTCGTTTTTTCTGCTTCAGGCCAGTTTCAGAGAAAGTATCTGGGGGATGATATCTGAGACCATAAAGGGTTTTGGATGAGTGAACCTGGAGTGTCTAAAGCTTTTAGCAAAGAATGGGCCGGATTGCCAGGGCATGCCTGCACATTACATAAACATATGCTTAGCGATACCCGGGTTACGCAGAGGCCTGGCGCCACCATTGCATTAAGTGAAATTTTAGACCGAAATGGGAAGGTGCGTTGGCGCATTGGCTCACCGTACCTGGAGATTGTTTTCTTTTTTGGAGGTGGGGGGGGGGTCTCTTTCAGAGTTTAAGGCAGAGAAGGAAAGAATGTTGATGGTGCCAAGCAGGGTCCTGACCTAATCTACGCTAACAAGCAGAAGGGGAAAGGGGTCTTATTGTCTTCCCCCTCCCCATATATGGAACTCGACGTGGGTCAGGTTTCAGCTCAACAGCTCCAACTGGCACTCCAGGAAGATTATCCTTCTCGCTGCCCTCAAAGTTTGGGGGTTATTTTGGAAGAAAGGGAAGAAAACGGAGCGAAAACGTATGAGGAACGGTTGCAGGACTTGGGTTTGGCTAGTCTGGAGAAGAGAAGGACTAAGGGGGACATGATAGCAGCGTTCCAGTATTTGAGAGGCTGCCACAAAAAGGAGGGAGGGTCAACTTATTTTCCAAAGCACCAGAAGGAAAGGGCAAGAAACTATGGATGGAAACTAATGCAGGAGAGAAGCAACCTAGCACTAAGGAGAAGTTTCCTGACAGTGAGAACAATGAATCAGTGGAACAACTTGCCTCCAGAAGTTGTGAATTCTATTCTATTCTACCCTATCCTACCCTACTCTATTCTAATTCTACCCTACTCTTCTCTACTCCTATTTTACTTTACTCTACCCTATTCTATTCCTACTCTACACCTGGTTTGCACATGTATAACAAACAAGATGCATAATTATTCCATAAGTGACATAAATCGCACCCATACCGAAAAATAGTTACACCAATTTATTACGCCCATAGCTTTCCCATCTTTCAACATTCTCACAGCATTTACGATTCCCTTTCAGGGAATTTCAATTTCACTCTTTAAGATACAAGCATTGTATCCAGAAGTTGTGGATGTCCCAACACTGGAAGTTTTTAAGAAGATGTTGGATAACCATTTGTCTGAAGTGGTGTAGGGTTTCCTGCCTAGGCAGGGGGTTGGACTAGAAGACCTCCAAAGCCCTTTCCAACTCTGTTATTCTGTTCTGTTCTGTTTTTTTTTATTTTATTTTTATTAAATTTATACCCCGCCCTTCTCCTTGTTAGGACCCAGGGCGGCCTATTCTATTCTATTCTATTCTATTCTATTCTTCTTTGTAGCAACCCCTGAGATATTGGAACACTGCTATCATGTCACGCCTAGTCCTTCTTTTCATTGCTCTAGAACATATGCAGTTTGATCAACCATTCTTTATATGTTTATAAGTCAGGGGTGGGTTCCTGCCAGTTCTACCCTCTTCTATAGAAGAAGGTTCCACAAATCTACAGGACCATTTAGAACCGGCTCCAGCTCCCTCCCCCCACCTGTCCGCACGTCATCAAGAGGAAGAGCGAGAGGAAGAATTCTGGGAGTTGAAGTCCACAAGTCTTAAAGCTTTCAAGCTTGAACACCCCTGGGGAGGTTTTCCCCCTAAAGGGTTAGGGGTGCAAGGGTCTTGGAACGTGACAGCTTTAAGACTTGCGTGCTTCAAATGCCAGAGTTCCTGAGCCAACATTTTGGTTGCTAAGCAAGAGCGTTGTTACGTGAGTTTCACCACATTTTACAAGTTGGCCACGCCCACCCAGTCACATGACTGCCAAGCCACTCCCACCAGGTCACATGGCCAGCAAGCCACTCCCACCCAGTCACATGGCCAGCAAGCCACTCCCACCTGGACACACGGCTGGCAAGCCACTCCCACAAAACAGGCCAGACCTACAGAAGAGGTTCTAAAAAAATTTGAAACCCACCACTGTTACATGTTTAAGATTGTCTTGTACTGCCCTCTGAAACACACACACAAACACAAACACAACACACATACACTGTTTCCTGTTTCCCCCTGTTTGCTTCAGCCAAGGTTCCAGGTTTGGTCAATACTCCGTTTTGATCAGGCCATCCACAGAACAGAAGGGAAAGCCTTTGGCGAGAAGCTGCCCAAGTCACCCTTTCAATCTGCAAGCAATCCCTTAATTGCTAATCTTGTTTCTTGAAGTTTCACCACGGCTCCCTTGCTCTACCACACAAGGCTTTGAAATCCACCCCGTGCATTGGGAGGATTACAGGATAGGCACTTGGCAACAACCTCCGGGCCGGCACAGGCATGGCGCAACCGGAAGAGAGAAATCTGGGGGTCGATCTGGAGGAGCTGAGGAAAATATATTTGGAAAAATAGCAATTGCCCCACTGGAACTGAGGGATAGGGACTTGAGATAGAAGGGAATCTGTGGGCAAAACAACATATTTTCTCTTGGGAACCAAGGGCATTCTCACAGAGAAAGGCAGAGTGATGCCGCCGTCCCCCCCCCCCGGCTGCCAGCCCATTCTCTGATTGGACCATGGGACTGATTGTTTTGAGAAAGCGGGAAAACTTTTACTTTTAATTAGGTGAAAACCGTGGGAGAACTCAGAGCCGGTTTTCACCAGCTATGTGCCAATATGATCATTCCAAATAAAAGTATTCCTTGAGGAATCTGCTAGGTTGGCAGAAGCTGGGACACGTCATGGGAGCTCACTCCATTACGCGGCACTAGGGATTCGAACCACTGAACTGCCGACTTTCCTGATCGACAAGCTCAGTGTCTTAGCCACTGAGCCACCCCTTCAAGAACAGAGTGGACAGCCATTGATCTGGAATGGTATAGGATCTCCTGCTTGAGCAGGGGCTTGGACTAGAAGGCCTCCAAGGCCCCTTCTAACCCTATGATTCTATGTTTCCATGACTGGAAGTTCAACGAGAATCTGAATGATTGTCTTCTCCTAACCCAGGGGTCTGCAAAGTCGGCTCTTTTAAGACTGGTGGACTTCAACTCCCAGAGTTCCCCAGCCAGCATAGCTGGCTGGGGAACTCTGGGAGTTGAAGTCCACCAGTCTTAAAAGAACCGACTTTGCAGACCCCTGTCCTAACCCAACTTCTTCAGCAGGCCACGGTGAAGAGCACTAACACGAAGAAAGTGGGGTGTTCGTATGAACCTTCATGGATTTTCTTTGGTTTTGTACCACTTTTGGAAATGGGGGGTCCACCCATCCTCCCTCCCTCCCCTCCTTCCATCCCTATCAGCTGCTTAGAAAACACATTTCCTGTTCTTGCTCCAATGGTCGAGCAGAGCTTCTGGCTAATGGCCTTTGAGTATAAACTGCTTTTTAGCTCCGGCAGGGACTGGCCATTAAACCCAACCATGCTTCGTGACCCCTGGCTGTTGGGATTGGGGCCTTTGATCCCAACTTTGCTCACTGACACCAAGCTAATCACCCAAAGGGGCCACCAGCCAAAGGAGCGGCTATCTGATTTATGTCTGGCTCCACCGAACCTCAAATGAGAGAATGATAATTAGCTATTACAGCAACAAACTCTTTGACCTGACCCTGTTTCCAGCCAAAGAAGTAAAGGCATGCAGCCCCCCCCCAAAAAAAAAACAACAGGAACAAGGAAATGGGGGAACCCAACATACAAGATTACTTCCTAGGAACAAAGTTGTTGCTCTTACACTTTGAGTAGCCGTGATTTCCTGACGCAACCACCTGCATGGGCACTCAGTGGAAAGCGATTAGTTCGGAAATGCAACCACAACTGGGCGGAAGAACTTCCGAATCGATGCAGACCAATGAAGGAGTTTGGGGGCAGCATCCTTCAAAGTCAGAAGAGAATCCGCAGCGAAATGTTTTATCTTGCCCATCAAGAGGTGTCTCTCCCAAGGGGAAAACTGAGGCATCGATCCAGCCAGTGGACTTACAGAATCGTATGTTCACGTTACCCAATTTCGCCAGGGTAGCTAAAGATCTGATAACTGTATTTAGAACATAGAACATAGCATCATCAGCTGGAAGGGAACTCAGAGGTCATGTATGAGGTCAGAAGACCTTATACTATCCTGCTCAAATGGTCATCCATTCTACTTTTGTAACTCCCCACCAACAGAGCACCACAAGTCCAGGCAGCAAGCTATTCCATTTAATTGTTGATAGTAAGATCTGTCCAACCATAGTCTCCTGCTTGAGCAGGGGACTGGACTAGGGGACCTCCAAGATCCCTTCCAGCTCTTCTCTTCTCCTCTCTTCTCTTCTCTTCTCTTCTCTTCTTTCTCTTCTGACCCCACCTCACCCCACTCCACTCCACTCCATATTTTCTACTCTACTCTACTCTACTCTACTCTACACTACACTACACTACACTACACTACACTATACTATTCTACTCCACTCCACTCCACGCCAACCCAACCCACGCCACTTCACCCCACTCTACTGCACTCTATATTTTCTACTCTACTCTACTCTACTCTACTCTACTCTACTCTACACTACACTACACTACACTACACTACACTATTCTACTCCACTCCACGCCAACCCAACCCACGCCACTTCATTCCATCTACTGCACTCTATATTTTCTACACTACAGTACTCTACTCTACTCTACTCTAGTCTACTCTACTCTACTCCACTCCACTCCACTCCACTCCACTCTACACTACACTACACTACACTACACTATTCTACTCCACTCCACCAAACCCAACCCACGCCACCTCACCCCACTCCACTGCACTCTATATTTTCTACACTATACTCCACTCTACGCTACTCCAACCCCACCCCACTCCATTCCATATTTTCTACTCTACTCTACACTACACTATTCTACTCCACTCCAACCCAACCCAACCCACGCCACCTCACCCCACTCCATTGCCTTCTGTATTTTCTACACTACTCTACTCCACTCCACTTTACTCCACTATACGCTACTCCAACCCCACTCCACTGTATTCTATATTTTCTACACTACTCCACTCCACTCCATTCCATATTTTCTACTCCACTCCACTCCACTCCATTCCATTCTATTCTATTATCTCCACCCACAAATAACTCGGACTGGAGGTTTTTCAGAAGAGGCTGGCCAGCCAATTCCCATCAAAACCAAGCAGATTGCAGCACATCAAACATTTATTCTAGCTTGTGGTCCTTTCTAATTCTACATTGGCTCATTCAGAGCTAAGAAAAGTAGCAGGAGGTTCAAATGACACCCTTACTAAAAAAAAAAAAGTAATCTAGGGGTCTTTCTACTTCTCAACCTAATTTGTATAAGGGTAACACCTGCTGTTATCCAAACGTCAGTTTTAGCAAGGACTTGTAGAGGCCCAAATGCGAGATGAGCAGCTATATCCATTTCGTAAATAAAGACTTGACTTACGACCACAAAGGAACATTAACATTTGTTAAGGGATTTTAAGTTGCCATGGAGGGCTGTGAAGGTTGGACCATAAGGAAGGCTGAGTGCCAAAGAATGGAGGCCTTTGAACTCTGGGGCTGGAGAAGAAGACTCCTGCTTTGAGTCCCTAGGACCACAAGGCCATCCAACCGGTCAGTCCTAGAGGAGATCAACCCTGATCTCTTTAGAAGGCCAGATCCTGAAGAGGAAACTCCAAGGCTTTGGCCATCTAATGAGAAGGAAGAAGGACTCTCTGGAGAAGAGCCTCATGCTGGGAACGATGGAGGGCAAGAGAAGAAGAAGGGGACGGCAGAGAAGGAGGTGGCTGGATGGAGTCACCGAAGCAGCCGAGCTCAAATGGACTCCAGAGGATGGTAGAGGATAGGAAGGCCTGGAGGACGTTGTCCATGGGGTCGCGATGGGTCGGACACGACTTCACAACTAACAACAACAACAATCTCTTCTATGTCTCGCGGGGAGGCGGAACCTAAACCACCAATCTTGTTCCGCCCCAGGCGCCTGATGGACCATGATGGGTTCCAGGCGGCGCTTGGGCCACTTCCTGTGCCCCTGACCCGCGCCCCAATGGAGGACCTCGTGGCCGCATGGAATACTGCGACCACGGGAGCCTTGGATCGGGTCGCGCCCTTGCGGCCTCTCTCGCGGCGGCGAGCCACCCTGGCTCCTTGGTTTACCGAGGAGCTGAGGGTGATGAAACGCCACAAGAGACGCCTAGAGAGAAGATGGAGGTCTAGCCGATCTGAATCTGACCGGACACAGGTAAGAGCCCATTTACGGACTTACATTGTGGCGCTGAGAGTGGCCAAACGCCATCATTGTGCCACTCTCATAGCATCCGCAGATAACCGCCCTGCCGCCCTGTTTAGGGTGACCCGCTCCCTCCTTCAACAGAGGGTGCGGGAAGCCCCGCTACAGGGTAGAGCAGAGGAATTTGTGATTTATCTGCAGGAGAAAATCGCTCAGATACAGAACGAGCTAGCCCCCATTCATGGCCCAGTGGGTTGCCACGAGGCGGATCTTGTTTGGGAGGAGTTTGACTCCGTTACTTCCGAGGATATGGACAGGCTACGTGGGCGACTGCGAGCCACCACATGTTTATTGGACCCGTGTCCCTCCTGGCTTGTACTGGCATCCTGGGAGGTGACACGAGGCTGGCTCCAAGAGGTTGTCAACGCATCCTTAAGTGAGGGTTCCTTGCCTGCTTCCCTAAAAGAAGCTATGGTGAGGCCCCTCCTTAAGAAGCCCTCTTTGGATCCAGCTCTTCTGAACAACTATCGTCCAGTCTCCAACCTTCCCTTTCTGGCGAAGGTTGTTGAGAGTGTGGTGGCACAACAGTTTCCCCGTCACCTGGAGGAAGTTGATTATCTAGATCCGCGCCAGTCCGGCTTTCGGCCCGGGCATAGCACCGAGACGGCATTGGTCGCGTTGGTTGATGATCTCTGGAGGGCCAGAGATGGGGGTTGTTCCTCCATCCTGGTCCTATTAGACCTCTCGGCGGCTTTCGATACCATCGACCATGGTATCCTATTGCATCGGCTGGGGGGGTTGGGGGTGGGAGGCACCGTTTTACGGTGGTTCTCCTCCTACCTCTCTGGCCGATCGCAATTTGTGTTGGCAGGGGGGCAGAGGTCGACCGCGAGACCCCTCGCATGTGGGGTGCCTCAGGGGTCGATCCTCTCGCCCCTCCTGTTCAACACATACATGAAGCCGCTGGGTGAGATCATCCGTGGCTTTGGGGTAGAGTACCACCTGTACGCTGATGATACACAGCTGTACATTTCTACCCCAAACCACCCCAACGATGCCGTAGCGGTGATGTGCCAGTGCCTGGAAGCCGTACGGATCTGGATGGGAAGTAACGGACTCAGGCTCAACCCGACCAAGACCGAGTGGCTGTGGTTTCCGGCTGCCCGATTCAACCAGCTCATTCCATCGCTGGCCATAGGGGGCGAACATCTTGCCCCTGTGGATGGGGTGCGCAATTTGGGCGTCCTCCTGGATGCCCGGCTGTCCATGGAAGATCATGTGACAGCCGTGGCCAGGAGGGCGTTTTACCAGGTTCGCCTGGTTCGCCAATTGCGCCCCCTATTGGATCGGGACGCCCTTCGCACAGTCACTCATGCGCTCGTGACATCCCGACTGGACTATTGTAACTCTCTCTACATGGGGCTCCCCTTGAGGTGCACCCGGAGGCTTCAGTTGGTCCAGAACGCAGCCGCGCGAGCAATAATGGGGACCTCTAGGTTCACCCACGTAACACCGCTCTTGCGCGAGCTGCACTGGCTACCTGTCGTCTTCCGGGTGCGCTTCAAGGTGTTAGTTATCATCTTCAAAGCGCTCCATGGCTCGGGACCTAGTTACCTGCGGGATCGGATCCTGCCCCATACCTCCTCACGGCCAATTCGCTCCCACAGAGAGGGACTTCTCCGGGTGCCGTCCACTAGACTCTGTCAGCGGGCGACGCCCAGGGGAAGGGCCTTCTCTGTGGCGGGCCCAGCCCTCTGGAACGATCTTCCCCCCGATATTAGGACAACTACGGACCTCCGCTCCTTCCGTTTAAAATTAAAGACACATCTTTTTCGCCTGGCCGGCCTTGGGTAGTCTCTTTTAAGGTAAGGGGTTTTAGGGGTTGTTTTATTTTAGTTTATGGGTTTTTAGCGCAGGATCAATTTAATTTATTTTTAACCTTGTATTTTGTTGTGGTCTTATTTGTGTTTTTAATTTGCCTGTGCCCCGCCTCGAGTCCCTTTGGGGAGAGAGAGCGGGATATAAAATTAAATTATTATTATTATTATTATTATTATTATTATTATTATTATTATTATTATTATTATTCTCTCTATCTTTTCTCTCTCTCCCTCTTTCTCTTCTCTCCCTCCCTCCTTCTCTCTCTTTTTATCTTCTCTCTCTCTCTTTCTCTTTCTCTTCTCTTTCTCTCTCTCTCTTTTCCCTTTATTTTTCTCTCTCTCTCTCTTCTCTCAACTACTTTGAAACTCAAGTACTTTGGCCATCTAATGAGAAGGAAAGACTCCCTGGGGAAGAGCCTCATGCTGGGGAAGACGGAGGGCAAACGAAGAAGGGGACGGCAGAGAAGGAGGTGGCTGGATGGAGTCACCGAAGCAGCCGACGTGAGCTTCAATAGACTCCAGAGGATGGTAGAGGACAGGAAGGCCTGGAGGAATGTTGTCCATGGGTTTGTGATGGGTCAGACATGACTTTGCAACTGACCACAACAATCAGGGAGATTCCTGTCTCTCTTTCGAAGAGCGCATTCCAGACTAACAACATCTTTAACCCTAACCCCAAAAAACACAAAACATTTTTGTGACTACTGCAATGCTCTTACATCGGGTCCCCTTGAGATCCACCCGAAGGCTTCAGCTTGTCCAGAATGCAGCCGCGCGGGCAGTTATTGGAACCTCTAGGTTTTCCCATATAACACTGCTCCTGCGCGAGCTGTATTGGCTGCCTGTTGTCTTTCGGGTGCGCTTCAAGGTGTTGGTTATCATCTTCAAAGCGCTCCATGGCACGGGACCTAGCTATCTGCGGGATCGCATCCTGCCCCATACATCCCTGCGGCCGATTCGCTCCCACAGAGAGGGACTTCTCCGGGTGCCGTCCACTAGGTTATGCCAGCGGGCGACGCCCAGGGGAAGGGCCTTCTCTGTGGCGGGCCCGACCCTCTGGAACGACCTTCCCCCAGAAATCAGAACAACTACGGACCTCCGCTCCTTCCGTCAAAAATTGAAAACACACTTTTTCTGCTTGGCCGGCCTAGGGTAATTAAACTGTTTTTAGGGGTTTTTAGGGCTTAGTTTTAGTTTTTATATGGGATTTTAGCGCAGAGTTAGTTTAATTCATTTTAACATTGTATTCTGTTTGTGGTTTTTATTAGTATTTTTAATTCCCTGTGCCCCGCGCCTAGTCCCTTCGGGGAGAGAGAGCGGGTTATAAATTAAAATTATTATTATGATTACTATTATTATTATTATTATTATTATTATTATTATTATTATTATTATTATTATTATTATTATTATTATTTCAGTTCTACTGTAAGCCGTTTAACACTCTCGCGAAAAAGCCATTATATGTTTGAGAAGCTGCAGGCGGTCAAACCCCGGGCAAAGTGCTGAGTCAGTGCATTTGATGGATGCATTGATGGCTGTTTTGGAAAGCCCAGCTCTAGATAGGGGATTAGCTGGGAGACTGCAGGGCAGGATGAGTGGGGGGGGCGGGCATGGAAACCATTGGTTGTCACCGGTGCAACCACTGAAGCGTGACAGGGATCTGAGGCCAGGCACAAACAGGACAATTCCTTCGGAAAGTCAAAAAAGCAACAAATCCGAAACCGAGAAGGGAGGAGAGGGAGGGGGGAGAAGAAGTCGTGGGGGGTTTTGGCCCGCCCTCCAAAAGAGAAGCTGAGCTTTAGGTGAAAATGCCAGGGAAAAAATTAAATTCTTCTTGAAGCAAAGGGGCAAGAGGACGGCTTCTTCCACAACATCCATCTTGGTGAATGGTTGAGGAGCAGCTACGAAATCCTAGGCTGCATCAACAGAGGGATAGATTCAAGATCACGCGATGTGTTAATACCACTTTATAAGGCCTTGGTGAGGCCACATTTGGAATCCGGCATCCAGTTTTGGTCTCCACGATGTAGAAAAGATGTGGAGACTCTAGAAAGAGTGCAGAGAAGAGCAAGAAAGAGGATCAGGGGACTGGAGGCTAAAACATATGAAGACCGGTTGCAGGAACTGGGTATGTCTAGTTTAATGAAAAGAAGGACCATGGGAGACATGATAGCAGTCTTCCAATATCTCAGAGGGTGCCACAAAGAAGAGGGAGTCAAGCTATTCTCCATGGCACCTGAGGGCAGGACAAGAAGCATTGGGTGGAAACTAATCAAGGAGAGAAGCAACTTAGAACTGAGGAGGAATTTCCTGACAGTGAGAACAATTAATCAGTGGAACAGAAGTTGCCTCCAGAAGTTGTGAATGCCCCAACACTGGAAGTCTCGATGTAAATAACAAAAGATTATAATTCAACAAAATATGTGTACCATTATCAGAGCTATACAAGCTTGTCAAACATCGTAAATATGATGAATTTGTCTGAAACGGTATAGGACTTCCTGCCTAGGCAGGGAGTTGGATTAGATGACCTCCAAGGTTCCTTCCAACTCTGCTATTGTATTTCAATCACGTGAAGGGCTAATACCACTTTATAAGGCCTTGGGAAGGCCACACTTGGAATACGGCATTCAGTTTTGGTTGCCACGATGTAAATAACAAAAGATTATAATTCAACAAAATATGTGTACCATTATCAGAGCTATACAAGCTTGTCAAACATCGTAAATATGATGAATATTATTTTATTTGTACTAAAATAAGAGTAAGGTTCTACATTTAGGCAAGAAAAACAAAATGCGCATGTACAGTATAGATGGTTCCTTGCTCAATAGTAGCAACTGTGAAAGGGATCTTGGAGTCCTAGTGGACAACAATTTAAATCGGAGGCAGCCGTGGGCAGCAGCTGCCAAAAAAGCCAACACAGTTCTAGGCTGCATCAACAGAGGGAGAGAATCAAGATCATGTGAAGGGTTAATAATAATAATAATAATAATAAATTCGAATTTATTAACCGCTCCCTCTCCCCACAGGGACCCGGGGCGGTGCACAGGAGGAACTAAAAAACAATATAAACAATAAATACAAAAATACATACTTTAAAACACAATTAAACAATATTATCCCGTGCTAAAAATAATTAAAAACTCATTTAAAATACATTTGAAATCTATAGACAGAGAGACTATCCAAGGCCGGCCAGTCGAAAGAAATAGGTCTTCAATTTCGTACGGAAGGAGCGGAGGTCAGTGGTCGTTCTGATATCGGGGGGAAGGTCGTTCCAGAGGGCCGGGCCCGCCACAGAGAGAGCCCTTCCCCTGGGCGTCGCCCGCTGACACAGTCTAGTGGACGGCACCCGGAGAAGTCCCTCTCTGTGGGAGCGAATCGGCCGTGAGGATGTATGGGGCAGGATCCGATCCCGCAGATAGCTAGGTCCCGAGCCATGGAGCGCCTTGAAGATGATAATTAGCACCACTTTATAATGCCTTGGTAATGCCACACTTGGAATACGGCATCCAGTTTTGGTCACCACGATGTAGAAAAGATGTGGAGACTCTAGAAAGAGGGCAGAGAAGAGCAACAAAGAGGATGAGGGGACTGGAGACTAAAACATATGAGGAACAGTTGCAGGAACTGGGTATGTCTAGTTCAGGGGTCTGCAAAGTTGGCTCTTTTAAGACTGGTAGACTTCAACTCCCAGAATTCCCCAGTCTAGTTGAATGAAAAGAAGGACCAGGGGAGACAGGATAGCAGTCTTCCAATATGTCAGGGTTTGCCACAAAGAAGAGGGAGTCAAGCTATTCTCCAAGGCACCTGAGGGCACAACAAGAAGCAATGGGTGGAAAACAAGGGTGGTTTCCTGCTGCCATTACTACTGGTTCGGCACCCGAAAGATTTTGCCAAATGTTTGTCAATGCCACCCTGTTGGCATTGACAAAATCCCCACCGGTCAATTGCAAAAGGCATCTTTGCTTGGAGCAGCTTACATCCTGTGACGAGACGTCTCTTGGCACCATCCAACGTCCACATCTGCCCATCCCAGGTCCTTGGGAAGGACTCCAGAGGTGGACAAAAGTGTCAGATCCGCTCTGAGCCTCTGTCTGACTGTGCGGCGAACCAGAATAACAGCGACGGCGAACGGGAACAATATCCTTCTGCCTGGTGGCCTTTTTTTTTTTTTTTTTTAACGCGAGGCAGGCATGTGAATGGGAAGCCGAATCCCAAAGCTATTTGCACATTTATTCACAGCCCATTAAATTCACTTAAAAAGCAAGATTATTTCTCAGACAAAGCCACAGCCAGGATGCAGGCCAACACATCGCCCCATCTAATAGGCCATCCAAATGGCCCCTGTTGTACCGATAAACCTCCTTTTTTTATTATTATTATCTCAGCCTTTCCAGATTCTAATCACCCCATTTGCATCCTTTGTTCCTCTAACAGCCCAACCAGTTGGGAGCCTCCTAGCCCTGGGGACAAGGGGGAAGCCCTCACTCCGGCTGGTTTCCACCTGTCAAGTTGGAAATTTCAAGAAAATAAACGTAGCTTAACATACGCGGGGTTTTTTATTTTTGCTTGTTTCGGAGCGTTATCGATGCCTGCATAGTGTGTGCTCTTATTTTATTGTTATTTTTTTTCCTCCGAAAAGAGGAAAGACAAAAGATTCATCTGTGGTTGGTTCGGTTTTGTTTTGTTTTTAAGCCGATGTTGTCAAAAAAGAAAATTGAAATCTGGAGAACAGATAGTGGGATTAAAAACCGCCGTTGTTTTATCTGCTCTAATGATATCCCGTGGAGAGTTTCTCACCACAACAAATAAAGCGGAAGGAATAAAATGGCCGCTAAGGATAAAATGTTGATGCCACATTAACATGACTCCTCTCGGCTTCCTTCCCTGCAATTCTGCGTATTTTTTCTCTCCTCTGCTTCCATCATATTTCTCTCTCTCTCTCTCCAAGGAAGGAAGGAAGGAAGGAAGGAAGGAAGGAAGGAAGGAAGGAAGGAAGGAAGGAAGGAAGGAAGGAAGGAAGATAGAGAGACAGACAGGAGGGAGGGAGAGAGGGAGGAAAGAAAAGGAAGGAAGAAAAGAAAAAAGAAAAAGAAAAAAGAAAAAGAGAGACAGACAGAGGGAGGGAGGGAAGGGAGGGAAGAAAGAAAAGGAAGGAAGGAAGATGATAGATAGATAGATAGATAGATAGATAGATAGATAGATAGATAGATAGATAGATAGATAGATAGATAGATAGATAGATAGATAGATGATATATGATGGATGGATGGATGGATGGATGGATGGATGGATGGATGGATGGATGGATGGATGGATAGATAGATAGATAGATAGATAGATAGATAGATAGATAGATAGATAGATAGATAGATAGATAGATAGATAGATAGATAGATAGATAGATAGATAGATAGATAGATAGATAGATAGATAGACAGAGACAGACAGACAGACAGACAGACAGCCGGACGGATGATATATGATAGATATATATAGACGGACAGATGGATGATATATGATAGATGGAGAGAGAGAGAGAGACGGATGATATATAATGGATGGATCGATGGATGGATGGATGGATGCAGAGAGAGAGAGAGAGAGAGAGAGAGAGAGAGAGAATAGAAGAAAAATAGATAAATAGAAAATAAATAGATAAACAGACAGACAAATATAGATAATGTTATAGACAGACACATATAGATAAAGCTCTTTACAAAAATCTGAACTACTAAAAGTGAAAGGAAACTGGCGGTAGATAAGAGTCGTTGGAATTCAAGGTGGGCTGGACTTCTACCTACTGTGAGCACAAAGATATTTGAGACTGATTTGACCTCTTCCTTAGGCTGAGCCTGGGCATTTCCTACAATTATATCTGACCCAGAATACAGAATAACGGAGTTGGAAGGAACCTCTGAGGCCTTGTAATCCAACCTCCTGCTCAAGCAGGAGACTGTACATCGTTTCAGATCAATGGTTATCCAGCCTCTTCTTAAAGACTGCCAATGTTGGAGCACCCACAATTTCTGGAGGCAAGTTGTTCCACTGGTTAATTGTTCTAACTGTCAGGAAATTTCTCCTTCGTTCTAGATTGATTCTCTCCATGGTTAGTTTCCATTCATTGTTTCGTTCTTGCCTTTTGGTGCTTTGGAAAATAGCTTAACGCCCTTTCCTTTGTAGAAGCCCCTCAAATATTGGAACGCCGCCAGTGGTGGGATTCAGCCAGTTCACACCACTTCAGGAGAACCAGTTGTTAAGTTTCTGAGCCATTTGGTGAACTGGTTGTTGGAAGAAATCATTGTGGTTAAATTATTTGAATCCCACCACTGAACACCGCTATCGGTGACCTTCTGATGAGCAAAGTCAATGGGGAAGCCGGGATTCAGTTAACAACTGGGTTACTAACTTATCCATGGCACCGATTCATTTAACGACTATGGCAAGAAAGATGGAGCAAAACTCACTTTAACAAAGTTGTCCCTTAAACACAGAGATTCAGGGCTCATTTTTGTGGTCGTACGTTGAGGGCTGCCTGTATAATCAAGCATTAATCCGTGGTCATGTGGCTGGCATGACTCAACGCCCGAAGGCGCACGGAACGCTGTTCCCTTCCCACCAAAGGTGGTCCCTATTTTTCTACTTGCATTTTTTACCTGCTTTCGAACTACTAGGTTGGCAGAAGCTGGGACATGTCACGGGAGCTCACTCCGTTACGCGGCGCTAGGGATTCGAACTGCCGAACTGCCGACCTTTCTGATTGACAAGTTCAACGTCTTAGCCACCGCATTCCTATATAATCTACTACCTGTATCATCAAGCATTAATCAGCATAGATGGTAGTTTGTGGGTTACGACAGGGGTCTCCAACCTTTGCAACTTTAAGCCTGAAGGACTTCAGCTCCCAGAATTCTCCAGCCAGTTTAGCTTCAGACTTAAAGGTTGCAAAGGTTGGAGACCCCTGGCCCAGGCCCTGACACTGACAGCTTTGCTGGCTGGAGAATTCTGGGAGCTGAAGTCCTTCAGACTTAAATTTGCAAAGGTTGGAGACCCCTGGGTTACGACAACTCTATTACTTTCTTCTCTCCCTCCCTCCCTTTCTGTGTGTCCCTTTCACACAATTTAACTTTAAAAACAGGAAAGGCATCGCATTCGTTTTATCTAATAACGGGAGCAGTGGCTATTTGTAGGACTGGAAGTTTCAGCCTAATCAAAACGTGGTGGGAATGGTATCTTAAATGCGGGCTTGCTTCCTCTCCGATAAATATGGTATCTGTTTCAATCTGGAAAATATGAGTAAAATTGTCAGTAAAAAATAAATATATAAAGGAAAGGAAAATGAGTTTACAGTTTCTAATTACGTGGCTCGCCGAGACCCATGTCCTTTTGTGCGTCATGGCAGCCCAGTGCCTACGGTATCTAATGTCTCCATCTGTCCATCCGATTCTCGTTACTGAAGAGTTCTTGTACTGATACAAGGCTGAAATTAATTTATCTACATATTGCCCCGAGATAACAGGAAATAAGAATAATAATTCGTGCTATCTGTTTCACATTTGAACACTTTCTTTGATCTTCCCGAGGAAAGAGGGGCGGTGGGGTGGGGGTGTCTTTGATTGGCACTTGGACGGAGCACCGAGAAGTTCTCCTGAAGTTCTCCCAGTTTGATATGGATTTCTTTCTCGGGGTCCCTCCTTTGCTTCGATCGAGGAAACGATGCCCTCGCCTGCATAATATCGGTCCCTCCTTCAAAGCAAACCCAGCTCACTTCACGCAACCCGGTAAGATGTCGGGAAAGCAGTTGTGAAGAAGGAACCACCAGGTGACCTAAAGGGAAGCATCACTCCTGCTAACTACAGTATCCTTCTTTATTTGTTTTATTTGTATCGCGCTTTTATTATTATTTTTACAAGTAATTCAGGGGGGGGAAAGATATAGCCAACGTATCTTCCTTTCCCCTATTTTCCCCACAGCAACAAATTGTGAGGTGGGTTGGGCTGTGATAGAGGGGCTGGCTAAATGCCACACAGCTGGCTTTTGGGCCTAAGATCAGGACTAGAACTCACGGTCTCCTGGTGATGGGCCCAATGTCATCCCTCTTGATTTCAGGCCTAACACAGGACTAGAACTCACAGACTCCTGGTGATGGGCCCAATGTCATCCATCCTGCTTCAGGCCTAAGGCAAGGACTAGAACTAACAGTCTCCTGGTGATGGGCCCAACGTCATCCATCCTGCTTTCAGGCCTAACACAAGACTAGAACTCACAATCTCCTGGTGATGGGCCCAACGTCATCCATCCTGCTTCAGGCCTAAGGCAAGGACTAGAACTCACAGTCTCCTGGTGATGGGCCCAACGTCATCCATCCTGCTTCAGGCCTAAGGCAAGGACTAGAACTCACAGTCTCCTGGTGATGGGCCCAACGTCATCCATCCTGCTTTCAGGCCTAACACAAGACTAGAACTCACAATCTCCTGGTGATGGGCCCAACGTCATCCATCCTGCTTTCAGGCCTAACACAGGACTAGAACTCACAGTCTCCTGGTGATGGGCCCAACGTCATCCATCCTGCTTTCAGGCCTAAGGCGACTAGAACTCACAGTCTCCTGGTGATGGGCCCAACATCATCCATCCTGCTTTCAGGCCTAAGGCAAGGACTAGAACTCACAGTCTCCTGGTGATGGGCCCAACGTCATCCATCCTGCTTTCAGGCCTAACACAGGACTAGAACTCACAGTCTCCTGGTGATGGGCCCAACGTCATCCATCCTGCTTTCAGGCCTAAGGCAAGGACTAGAACTCACAGTCTCCTGGTGATGGGCCCAACGTCATCCATCCTGCTTTCAGGCCTAACACAAGACTAGAACTCACAATCTCCTGGTGATGGGCCCAACGTCATCCATCCTGCTTCAGGCCTAAGGCAAGGACTAGAACTCACAGTCTCCTGGTGATGGGCCCAACGTCATCCATCCTGCTTCAGGCCTAAGGCAAGGACTAGAACTCACAGTCTCCTGGTGATGGGCCCAACGTCATCCATCCTGCTTTCAGGCCTAACACAAGACTAGAACTCACAATCTCCTGGTGATGGGCCCAACGTCATCCATCCTGCTTCAGGCCTAAGGCAAGGACTAGAACTCACAGTCTCCTGGTGATGGGCCCAACGTCATCCATCCTGCTTCAGGCCTAAGGCAAGGACTAGAACTCACAATCTCCTGGTGATGGGCCCAACGTCATCCATCCTGCTTTCAGGCCTAAGGCAAGGACTAGAACTCACAGTCTCCTGGTGATTGGTCCAAAGTCACCCACAAGGCAGAGATCGGGTGCAGCTTCCTTTAAATCATCATAATTATTCGACATGTGTGGCAGTGGTGGGCTTCAAAAATTTTTAGAACCTACTCTGCAGGTGTGGCCTATTTTGTGGGCGTGACTTGGCAGTCATGTGACAGGGTGGGAGTGGCCACCTTTTAAAATGTGGTGAAACTCATTTAACAACGCTCTTGCTTAGCAACCAAAATTTTGGACTCAATTGTGATGATACAATACAATACAATAGCAGAGTTGGAAGGGACCTTGTAGGTCTTCTAGTCCAACCCCCTGCGTGGGCAGGAACCTTATACCATTTCAGATAAATGGCTGTCTAACATCTTCTTAAAGACTTCCAGGGTTGGAGCATTCACAACTTCTGGAGGCAAGCTGTTCCAGAGGTTAATTGTTCTAACTGTCAGGAAATTTCTCCTTAGTTCTAAGTTGCTTCTCTCCTTGATTAGTTTCCACCCATTGCTTCTTGTCCTGCCCCCAGGTGCCTTGGAGAATAGTTTGACTCCCTCTTCTTTGTGGCAACCCCTGAGATATCGGAACACTGCTATCATGATAAATGATAATTTCTTTCTTTCTTTCTTTCTTTCTTTCTTTCTTTCTTTCTTTCTTTCTTTCTTTCCTTCCTTCCTTTCCTTCCCGTTGGGTCACTGGCAGCGGCGGGCCAGATTTACTTCCAGGTACGCTGGTGGAACCCCCTCTCACCGGTTCTCTAAATTTCACCAACCGGCTCTCGCGAGTAGGTGCGAGCCTGCAGAAACCCACCACTGATGTGTGGACCCCATGAAGTATGTAATATTCTGAGCAAGCTTTAGGTGACCACTTTGAGGAAATGGTGAGATTCCTACAAGATGAGACATTTGATTTTCAAGGACTTTTTTTCCCTCTTTTCCTTCCTTCCTTGATCCCTTCCTTTCTTTCTCCTTCACTCCTTTACTTTTTTCCTTCCCTTCCTCCTTCCTTCTGTCTTTCCTTTTTTCTTTCCTATCTCCCACTCTTCCTTTCTCCCTCCCTTTCTCTTTCTCCCTTCCTTCCTTTTTTATTCCTTCCTTCCATCCTCTCTTCTTTTCTTTCTTTCTCCCTCCCTCCCTCCTTGTCATTCTTCCTTTCTTTCTTCCTTCTTTCCTTTTTCCCTCTCACCATCCCTCTCTTTTCCTTCCTGCCTGCCTGCCTTCTTTTCCTTTCTTTTCATATATTTTCCTTCCTTTGTTCCTTCCTCTCTCCCTCATGCCTTTTCTTTCTTTTGTTCTTTCATTCATTCTTCCTTCCTTTCTTCCTTCTTTCTTTTTTCTTTCTTTTTTCCTTCCTTTTTTCTTTTCCTCTATTTTTATATCTTTTTTTTCTTCCTTCCTTCCTCTTTCCCTCTCTCCCTACCTCCCTCTTTTCATATTTTGCTTTCCTTTTCACGCCCTTCCTTTTTTCTCCCTTTCTTTTTTTCCCTCCTCCTCCTCCTCCTCCTCCTCCTCCTCCTCCCCCTCTCTCCCGGAAGAAACCAAGAGATTTCAGGTATCTGCATTTTGAAAGGATTTATTTTGGTTACGGCTTCGGGTCAACCTAACAGGTATGTTTTAATGAAAACATTACCTTTGGGTGACCTTTGGGATTTGAAGGTGAAAATGCAGTCAGCAGCAAAAAGGAATTTGAAGCATCATGGATAAAATTGTCAGTGCTCAAGACATTGTGTTTTTGCCTTAGAGCAAGTGTCTTTCACACACACACACACACACACACACACACACACACACACACACACTGAATAGCCTGAAACAAGTAGAATATAGAAACTAAAGCTGAGGCAGAAAAACAGGGGTTAAGAAAAGGTTACCGTTTTAGAGGCCCTTTTGCCACTTTATTTCAAAGACTATTTCAACCATGCCTTTAAAAACTATGTACAGCTCAAAATCCACCAATTACAGGAACTTGGGAGGGGGGGGGGGAAAGGTGATAAATCTTGGGGGGCCAGAAGATCCCATCCCTGCCTTAGGAATCAAACCCTTTGCAGAAAAATGTTATTTTTCAAAAGCCTCAGTTTAGCTAAAGAGGATCATTCTTTCTGAATTTCACTGCACGGAGACAATGGGGGGGGGGGGGGGGGGTGGCTCAGCGGTTAAGACGCTGAGCTTGTCGATCAGAAAGGTCGGCAGTTTGGCGGTTCGAATCCCCAGCACCATGTAACGGAGTGAGCTCCCGTGACTTGTCCCAGCTTCTGCCAACCTAGCAGTTCGAAAGCAGGTAAAAATGCAAGTAGAAAAACAGGAACCACCTTTGGTGGGAAGGGAACAGCGTTCCGTGCACCTTTGGTGTTGAGTCATGCCGGCCACATGACCACGGAGACGTCTTTGGACAGTGCTGGCTCTTCGGCTTTGAAATGGAGATGAGCACCGACCCCTAGAGTCGGGAACGACAAGCACAGATGTGCAAGGGGAACCTTTACCTTTAAACTTTTAATTCAAAACCCGAATTTGAATTCAGGATTGAAGGAAGCTCACCCAGTTTTTAAAAACAAGAGAACAAAATTTCATTTTAACGTATGCCGATTTGTGTACATTCACAGTGACAATAAAGTTATTCTAAGTCTAAGCCAGCGATTAGGTTGTAAGTACCCTGTTTTCCTGAAAATAAGATCTAACTGGAAAATAAGTCCTAGCATGATTTTTCAGGATGCTCGTAATATAAGCCCTACACCCCAAAATAAGACCCAGTTAAGATTGTTAGCCAGGTGGATGCATATAGTACCATATTTTCCTGAAAATAAGACCTAACCAGAAAATAAGTCCTAATGCATCTTTTGGAACAAAAATTAATATAAGACCCAGTCTTATTTTCAAGGAAACACGGTAGCTTTGGAGAGCTCTGTGTAATTTTAAACCATTAAGTGATAAGTTGAGGAGTACCAGTGCAATGCAGAATGTGAAACGAATACAACGTCAAATTATACAAAAGTTAATTTTGAAAACCAGGGAGCGAGAAGTAATTAGCAAATCAAAAGCCCTAACATAAAAGAAAACAGCAAACCTTGCCATCCCAAAATTAAAGCAAAATTGTAGCTCCTAACTAGCTAATAAATCACGGGTTCTTATCAGGCAAGAATGCTACGCATCTCAGCACCAGGAGACAAATATCTGTCCTGTTGCTGTCTCTATTTAGCATTGCTTCAGAGCTTACCAGGCTACGGAGGAAGCCTTAGAACATAATATATAACATCAAAAGGTAGGACTGGAACACTGACGTTGGGGAAGTTATGCGAGCGCTGCTGCAGTGAGAAGAAAGGGGTGAGTTGTTAAGACAGACTGAAGGAAGAAACGTTAAAAATAACCCCACCATGATTTTATTTGCTACCATTGGAACCATTAAGCAGTGGAACTACTTGCCTCCAGATGTAGAAAGTTTGCACCAGCGGTGGGATTCAATCATTTCAGCAACTGGCTCTCTGCCCGGTTGCTGGGTGGGCGTGGCCATGGTGGGTGTAGCCCAAGGGTGGGCTCTGGCTTCTTTTACTGCCAGTTATCTCAGGGGCGCGCTTTGGACGCATGTGCAAAAGTTTTTTAAAAATGCTTCTGTGCATGCGCAGAAGCAAAAAACAAGATGGAACTGGGTCGGCCGCGTGTCTGGCTGAGTTACTTACCTACTCAGCCAAACCGGTCCGAACCGGTAGGAACCTGTTCTGACCCCTCCTTTCTCCGACTAACACAAGACTGGCTGCCTGTCACTAACTCTCTTGGCTGCTTGCCTGAATGACTCTGAACAGATACGAAGCTTCCTAACTCGACTAAACACAAACCTGAAAATCAACATGAATAAACACGAACCTAGAAATCCAACGTTGTTCTCTGTAAGGACTTTCTTAGCAAAGACTTCCTTTTAAACCCTCTTGGGAGGGGCCAGTCATCTGGCAGCTGGGACTAATTCAACTCCTTCGAGTTCGCTTCTGATGCAATTGAAGCCTCCTTTTTTCAGCCCTTCTCAATCGAGCATCAGGGACAAACTGGCCTTGATCCTCCCCACTGCTCCAAGACCCAGGTGCCTCCTGATGACCAGCCGGGCTCTCTGCTCTCTCAAGGTCGCCCTCATCCTCCAGAGCAGACTCATAGGACTCCTCACTAGAGGAGACCATCAGCAGCTCATCCGGAGCCACCTGGGCCACAACAGGAACCCATATCTGGTGTGGCCTACTCATTCTCCTGCACCATGTGGGGGGGGGGAGTTTTCGACTTCCCCAGGCTCCAGAGGCTTTCCCTGGGCCTCCTGGAGGGCAAAAACAGCCTTCCCCAGGCTCCGGAAGTTCAGGCTCCAGAGGCCAGAAATGGATCCATTTTTGGACTTCTGTTAGGCCTGTTTTTCACCCTCCCAAAGCCTCCGCGTGGGCTCTGCACTTTCCTGGCCTGATGAATGGGTCGTGTGGAAACTCCTAGGAGGGGAGGGGTGGGGTGGGCGAGGCCAGCCACTCCTTGCAACAACCGGTTCAGGGAACTGGATGCAAAATTAACATCTGGTTCATCCAAACCGATGCGACAGAAAAAATAATAATAACTGATTTTGGCTTTCACTGATTAGATAGGTTTGTTGTTATAGAAATAATATACACATAGTAAGTGTGCAATAGTAAGAAATTTGAGGCACTACTTATTTTTATTCTACTGCACTGAAAACAGTTGGACGTTAATGCTTTTCTCTTCTTTTTTTCCCTATTCACATTTCTTCTTTCCTTTCTTCCCCTTCTCCTTTTTCCTATTATCTTTATCTTTACCATATTATATAACCCCACTCCCTTTTCGCATTGATCACATGACCTAGTTGGGTAAGGATATGTCTGCACGAAAACATCCAAGCTCCCATAATACCTGTGTCCATCTCCCCCAGTTCAACCCTGAGCTATAAATATTCTCTTCTATTGCTTATCTTTAGTTTCATTTATATTTCCTGACAGTTAGAACAATTAATCAGTGGAACAGAAGTTGCCTCCAGAAGTTGTGAATGGCCCAACACTGGAAGTCTTTAAGAAGATGTTGAATATCCATTTGTCTGAAACCGTATAGGGTTTCCTGCCTGGGCAGGGAGTTGGACTAGAAGACTTCCAAGGTCCCTTCCAACTCTGCTATTGTATTGTATTGTATTATATGTTATATTATGATAATTTTAACCAAATTATACATTTTTTTCCAAAAAAAAAAATAGATTGATCTCTGCGTGCCATAAATAAATTAATTTTCCAAACATTTCTGTACCTTTATTCGGTTCTTTAACCTTCACTTTCTTCAATCAAAATTCATTTCCTTCTGTTCTAAGCAGAGGTGGGATTCAGCAGGTTTGGAGTGGTTTGTGGGAACCGGATGCTAATTTTGCATCTGGTTCGCTAAACCGGTTGTTGGAAGGACTGGCTGGCTCTGCCTACCCTCCCCCACCCCTCCCAGGAGTCTCCACATGGACTATTAATCATGCTGGGGAAGTACAGGGCCTGCATAGAAGGTCTGAGAGGGCAAAAAATGGCCTTCCGGAAGTTCCAGAAGTCCGAAACAAGCCCATTTCTGGCTTCCGGCCTCTGGAGGTAGGGGAGGCTGTTTTCGCCCTCTTGGAGGCTTGGGGAAAGCCTCCGGAGCCTGGGGAGGGGAAAAGAGCCCCCCCCAGCCATGGTGCAGGAGGTCAAGCAGGCCACGCCCACCATGGCCACGCCTACCCAGTAACAGGGCGGAGAACCGTTTGCTAACGTTTTTGAATCCCACTGCTGGTTCTAAGACAACGTGTCTCTTCTTTTTCCCATTCAAAAACCTAACATACATTGTCAATGTCCTATTTCTGTTTTTTTTCCTGTTACTAGTCTATATAAATAAAAATGTAACAAGAGTTTGTTCAAAACCGCTAATTTCCGAAAGTACTGCACCGATCACTTCCAAATTTTCACACCACGTTCCTTTGAAATACAGCACCAATGATATATATATAGAGAGAGAGATTGTGTAGATGTCACACCTGTGCCAGGTACATGCAACAGAAATGTAAAAAATTGTAAAAAAGGTAGGTAGATGGATGCACAGAGAGCAGTGGGCCACAGGTATTATGTCATCCTTTATGGCATAAAATACTCTGAGGAAGAAATACAGTAGGTAGGTAGATAGGTAGGTAGGTGGGTAGGTAGGCAGGTAGAGGGATAGAGAGGAGGAAATACAGTAGGTAGGTAGGTAGATAGAGGGAGAAAGGAAGAAATACAGTAGGTTGGTAGGTAGAAGGATAGCTAGAGAGGGAGAAATACGATAGGTAGGTAGGTAGAGGGATAGATAGAGAGGAAGAAATACAGTAGGTAGGTAGGTAGAAGGATAGCTAGAGAGGGAGAAATACGATAGGTAGGTAGGTAGAGGGATAGATAGAGAGGGAGAAATACAGTAGGTAGGTAGGTAGATAGAGGGATAAAGGAAGAAATACAGTAGGTAGGTAGGTAGGTAGAAGGATAGATAGAGAGGGAGAAATACGAAAGGTAGGTAGGTAGAGGGATAGATAGAGAGGGAGAAATACAGTAGGTAGGTAGGTTGGGGGCTATATGGTGCTTGTGTGTAAGTGTTTGTGTGTGCAGGTGTAGATCTACAAACAGATTGGTTGGCCATTTAACCAGACTGGGCCATATCAACGCGTGGCCGGGAACGGCTAGTTTACAATAAAATTATATTTTTTTTAAAAAAGTATGAAAACCTAACATACACATAGACCTACGTTGGTTTACAAGAGATACTTTGGAAAATTAATATAGATATGTTTCTAAAACCGGCTTACTGAAACGGGTAAAGTAACCGCCAGAAGTAACTGAAATGTGACATCTGTCTTTTTCAAACAAAGGTAGGGAAAAGGAACGAAAGAAAGAACCCTTTTCACGTACAATTTAAATCTGACAAGTTGGACTTTGTTAACTTGGCAAAAAAAGAGGTTTTCAAGAAACACACACACACAAAAAAGTCTCCGGTGCGCGCACAACACACATACACCCATACACACACACTGCTCGCTACTCGGGTTTTGTAAAATTGGATTGCTCTGGAAAGTGAATTAATCAACATGATTCATCTTGTCTTTCAAAAGGAAAAAAAAACACCAAGTTTGTTTAAAAATAGAGAATTCGCTGGCACCTTTTGTTGCCTTGATTTTAGGAGGGGATTAAGTTAATTCTGTCTGAATCGTTTTAACACTTTGCTACAGCCACACGTAACGGTAGTAATCCCTTCCTTTATACAAAGGCAGATGTAGCAACACAAATCTGACTTATTAAGAATGGAGTAGACTTTTGTGATAGGCAAGTGGGGCAGCCCAACTTCGGATGGGGGCAGCACAGCGAGTGTTGCTTTTAGAGGCCTGTTGCTGTTAGCTATGAAGTCGTGTTGGACCCATTGCGATCCCGTGGACCACGTTCCTCCAGGCCTTTCTGTCCTCTACCGTCCTCTGGAGTCCATTGAAGCTCACGCCGGCTGCTTCGGTGACTCCATCCAGCCACCTCCTTCTCTGCCGATCCTTTCTTCTTTTGCCCTCCATTGTTCCCAGCATGAGGCTCTTCTCCAGGAAGTCCATCCGTCTCATCAGGTGGCCAAAGTCATTGAGTTTCCTCTTCAGGATCTGGCCTTCTAAAGAGCAGTCAGGGTTGATCTCCTCCAGGACTGACCGGTTGGATGGCCTTGCAGTCCAAGGGACTCGCAGGAGTCTTCTCCAGCACCAGAGTTCAAAGGCCTCCATTCTTTGGCGCTCAACCTTCCTTATGGTCCAACTTTCACAGCCATCCATGGCAACTGGGAAAACCAGAGCCTTGACTAGACACACTTTTGTAGTCTGAGTGATGTCTCTGCTTTTTAGTCTGCTGTCTAGATTTGCCATAGCTTTCCTCCCCAGGAGCAAGCGTCTTTGGATTTCTTGGCTGCCATACCCATCTGGATGTATGGGTGGGCGGATGAACAGATGGACAGACGGACAGGCAAATAGATGATGGATAGATGGATAGATAGACAGAATGGATGGACAGTCAGACATATAAATAGATGCATAGAAAGATGGATGATAGATAGATGAGAGAGAGAGAGAGACAGAGAGAGAGAGAGACAGACAGAGAGAGAGAGAGAGAGAGAGAGAGAGAGAGAGAGAGAGAGAGAGAGAGAGAGAGAGAGAGATGAGATTGAGAGATAATGGATGGATGGATGCAATGGTGGCTTTCTGCAGGCTCGCACCTACTCGTGAGAGCCAGTTGGTGAAATTTAGAGAACCGGTGAGAGGGGGTTCCACCGGCGTACCTGGAAGTAAATCTGGCCCGCCGCTGCCAGTGACCCAACGGGAAGGAAAGGAAAGGAAAGGAAGGAAGGAAGGAAAGAAAGAAAGAAAGAAAGAAAGAAAGAAAGAAAGAAAGAAAGAAAGAAAGAAAGAAAGAAAGAAAGAAAGAAAGAAAGAAAGAAAGAAAGAAAGAAATTATCATCACAATTGAGTCTAAAAAATTTGAAACCCACCAATGGATGGATGGATGGATGGATGGATGGAGTGGTGGGATTCAGCCAGTTTGCACCACTTTGGGAGAGGGAGGGAGGGAGAGAGAGACAGAGGGAGAGAGAGAGAGAGAGAGAAACAGGAGACTCCAGGTAGAAGTAGGAAGGTGAGCTGCAGTGCCTCGGTGCCATATTCTCAACTGATCTGTTGGGAAGACATTACAACCATGCCTCCCCCAGACCAAAACCATTACACAAAATGGCAGGAAAAGTTACGACTGGGTAAATCCCGGGAGAACCCACACCAACAGTTGACCGTGGTTGAACATTTCCCAAACCTTGGCTTTACTGTGGTCAAAGAAAGCTGAGATTATTGCATCGGACGGGAAGAAAATTAGCCAGAAGAAGGAAAGGGATGGGTACGAGAGAGAGAAGATGGGGCTTACTTCTGAATCCCCACCCCCTGATCTTATCTGAACCAAATCAAAGGAGAAGCGTCACAAATCCATCCCTCAGATTAGATTCGGTTCCCTGCTGCATTTTCTCCCTGAATCACACATAGCTGGAAAATCTGTCTGTATTCTTCATTGGAGGGCACCCAAATCTGCTTGTAAATTAATTACAAGGTTTGAGCCATTTGTTTTGACAATTTTGGGGTGTGGGTGTGCACTCTTCAAGGGTTGAGCCCAGCCCTGCCTCTTCTGGGTTTTTTTTTTTTTTCCCTTGCCTTCCAAAGCCTCCCTGTTTGATTAATCTCCCACAGACAGCCGGTGGATTTGTAAATCGGGCCATTAATTAAAACGTAATTCATCATTATTCTTAATCAGGGTTCCAAAAGAGAGGCATTTTGCATAGGCAGGGAGGATCCAGCAGGATTGCCAATAAAAACAATACAGAAAAAAAATATTCATTTATTTTATTTATTTAGCTGGTCGAATATGTGCAAGATCACCACGGTGTAGAAAAGATGTGGAGACTCTAGAAAGAGGGCAGAGAAGAGCAACAAAGACGATTAGGGGACTGGAGGCTAAAACATATGAAGAACGGCTGCAGGAACTGGGTATGTCTAGTTTGATGAAGAGAAGGACTAGGGGAGACATGATAGCAGTCTTCCAATATCTTAGGGGTTGCCCCAAAGAAGAGGGAGTCAAACTATTCTCCAAAGCACCTGAGGGTAGAACAAGAAGCAATGGGTGAAAACTAATCCAGGAGAGAAGCAACTTAGAACTGAGGAGAAATTTCCTGACAGTGAGAACAGTGGAACAGAAGTTGCCTCCAGAAGTTGTGAATGCCCCAACACTGCAAGTCTTCAAGAAGATGTTGGATAGCCATTTGTCTGAAATGGTCTAGGGTTTCCTGCCTAGGCAGGGAGTTGGACTAGATGACCTCCAAGGTCCCTTCCAACTCTGCTATTGTATTGTAAGATAGCAGGTATAAATTTTAACGTGGGCATGAACGAAGGAAATGAGTACAAATAAATGGGGACAGTAGGACATGGATGGTAGGCATGCTGGTATCCTTATGCACGCCCCCTTTACGGACCTCTTAAGAATGGGGTGAGGTCCATGGTAGACAGGTTGAGGTTGAAGCGGTGGAGGGTTTGAGGATGTAACAACGGAGTCAGGTAGAGCCTTCCAGGCGTTGACCACTCTGTTGTTGAAGTCGTATTTTCTGCAATCGAGTTTGGAGCGGTTTACCTTGATTTTGTATCTCTTGTTTTCCCATGTATTATTAGGGTTGAAGCTGAAGTAGCCGTTGACAGGTAGGATGTTGTAGCAGACAATTTTGTGTACTGTGCTTAAGGGCTGGTTGGTAGGTAAAACGGCTCAGGTCCTAAACCAAGGACCTAGGAACTGTTAAGGTAACGTTGGAAGATAGAAGCTGTTCCAAGTAGGGTGGCTTTTTGTAAAATCAGGATGTTCAAGTCCAATAAATTTAGAATTTCCAAATAGCGAGGTAGCCCTTTAGGTATTGCTCCAAGGGTCCCAATTACAATCGGGACAACACTCGATTTCTTTTTCCACAGTCGCTCAACTTCAATTTGCAAGTCCTGGTACTTTGTGATTTTTGCTTGCTGCTTATCTTCAATTCGCGCATCACCAGGTATTGCAATGTCAACGAACCATATTTTTTTCTTTTCAACTATTGTTAGGTCAGGTGTGTTGTAGGACAAGTGCCTGTCAGTCTGAATTCTGAAGTCCCACAAGAGCTTGACTTTCTCATTCTCTAAAACCTTCTCAACCTGATGTTCCCGGTGGTTTTTGCTATACTCAAATCTAAACTCCGGGCACAATTTCCAGTGAATGATCTTAGCGACGCGGTCATGGCGTTGTTGGTGTAGTCGGTTTGTGAAATTTTGCTGCACCCACTGATCAGGTGGTCGACTGTCTCATGTTTCTCATTACAGAAGCAACATTTGCTGTTGGGGGTAACATGTTGAATTTTTGCCTTCATGCAGTTTGTGGCTAAGGCTTGTTCTTGAGCTGCCAAAATAAAACCTTCATTAATTATTATTTACTTTATTCATTAAGCATGAAACTCAGCCAACTGAGATTCACAGCCTTTGGGGCTGGTTGGTAGCTCAACAGCTCGAGTCCTAACCAAGGACCTAGGAACTGTTGTTGTTGTTGTTATTATTGTTGTTGTTATTGTTGTTGTTGTTGTTGTTGTTATTATTATTATTCTGTGGTTAATCTTTGGTGAGACTCACAGCCTTTGGGGCTGGTTGGTAGCTCAACAGCTCGAGTCCTAACCAAGGACCTAGGAACTGTTGTTGTTGTTGTTATTGTTGTTGTTGTTGTTGTTGTTGTTATTATTATTATTATTATTATTATTATTCTGTGGTTAATCTTTGGTGAGATTCACAGCCTTTGGGGCTGGTTGGTAGCTCAACAGCTCGAGTCCTAGCCAAGGACATAGGAACTGTTATTATTATTAGTATTATGATTATTATTATTATGATGATTATTTTCCTTGCAGGCACTTCATGATGAAACAAGGGCATTTCAAGGTGATGAAACAAGAAGGCAACGATTACCCAAAGTCAAACAAACTCTGCCATGCAGAAAAGATGAAGACATTCCAGTTGGCTCACCTGTCCAATTATAATCAGGCTGCGTAACCAGCTCCAGTTGGGTTTTTGGCTGGAGATCTTCAGGAATTCTTCTGGGAATTGGAGGAGACATGTTCCATCTTATGCCATGGCTATGTTCTGCAGGCTTTAGGTTTAGGCTCAAACATTGGGAAAACATTAAGAGTTGTTCACCTAATTTTTCAAAGCTTCTTCTGAAGCCTGTTTTTTTTTTTTTTTTTTTTTTTGGAGAGGCGAATTCAAAGTATCTCAGGTCCTAGCTAACTTTGCTGGAGGGTACTTATTCCCAGAAATATTACACACAGCTGAATTTCTCTCCCTGCCTCCCTCCCTCCCTTTATTTTAATGGCATGGGTGTAATGCTCCTACTAACCCAACTGGAAATTTTCCAAAGATATTTTTCTCCTGGAAAATATTAAAGTTGTTCCTTTTTTTTTTTTTTTTTTTGCCTCGCCATCTGGTGTATCCAATAGGAAGGATCTAAAAAGATACAATACAATACAATAGCAGAGTTGGAAGGGACCTTGTAGGTCTTCTAGTCCAACCCCCTGCGTGGGCAGGAACCTTATACCATTTCAGACAAATGGCTATCTAACATCTTTTTAAAGACTTCCAGGGTTGGGGCATTCACAACTTCTGGAGGCAAGCTGTTCCAGAGGTTAATTGTTCTGACTGTCAGGAAATTTCTCCTTAGTTCTAAGTTGCTTCTCTCCTTGATTAGTTTCCACCCATTGCTTCTTGTCCTGCCCCCAGATGCCTTGGAGAATAGTTTGGCTCCCTCTTCTTTGTGGCACCCTCTGAGATATCGGAACACTGCTATCATGTCTCCCCTGGTCCTTCTCTTCATCAAACTAGACATACCCAGCTCCTGCAGCCGTTCTTCATATGTTTTAGTCTCCAGTTCCCTAATCATCTTGGTTGCTCTTCTCTGCACTCTTTCCAGAGTCTCCACGTCTTTTCTACATCGTGGTGACCAAAACTGTATGCAGTATTCCAAGTGTAGCCTTACCAAGGCACTATACAGTGGCATTAACACTTCACGTGATCTAGATTCTATCCCTCTGTTTATGCAGCCTAGAACTGTGTTGGCTTTTTTGGCAGCTGCTGCACACTGCTGGCTCATATTTAAATGGTTGTCCACTAGGATTCCTAGATCCCTCTCACAGTTGCTACTATTGAGCAAGGTACCACCTATACTGTACTTGTGCATTTTGTTTTTCTTGCCTATATGTAGGACCTTACTTTTTTCACAATTGAATTTCATTTTATTATAGTGCCCAAGATGACAGCTGTACCAACAGAATTGAAGTCCCACCCCTTTCTTTCCATTGGTAGGTCAAGTCAAAAGGGGGTGGGACTTCAGACACATGATCAAGCAAGAGATCCTGTCCCATTTTAGACAAGTGACTGTCCAGTCTCTTCTTTAAAGCCTCCAGTGAAGAAGCTCCTACAACCTCTGGAGGCAAGCTGTGCCACTGGTTAATTGTCCTAACTGTTAGGAAGTTTCTGCTCAATTCGAGGTGGTTTCTCTCCTTGGTTCATTTCCATCCGTAGCTTTGGTGCTTTGGACAATAATTTGAATCCCTCCTCTTAGTGGCAGCCTCTCAAATACTGGAATACTGCTATCATGTCCCCCATAGTCCTTCTTTTCTTTAGATTAGCCAAACCCAAATCCTGCAACCCTTCCTCATATGTTTTAGTCTCCACTTTTTCCATGGCATTGTAATTTCAGTCACTAAATAAACTGTTGTGAATCAAGGATTACCTGCATTATTTCCTTTTTTCTTTTCTTTTCTAGTTATCTTGCTTAAAGTAAGGTAAAATTGGGTGTTTAGAATAGGATCCGATAGAATGGAATGGGATGGGATGAGATGGGATGGGATGGGATGGGATGGGATAGGATAGGATAGGATAGAATAGAATAGAATAGAATAGAGGGAAGAGGGAGAAGGAGGAGGAGGAGGAGGGGGGAAGGAGGAGAAAGAGGAGAGGAGAAAGGTGAAGGAAGGGAGGAGGAGGAGGAGGAGGAGGAGGGGGAGAAGGGGGAGAAGGAAGAGAAGGAGGAGAAAGAGGAAGAGGAGAGGAGAAAGGTGAAGGGGAGGAGGAGGAGGAGGAGGAGGAGGAGGAGGAGGAGGAGGAGGAGGAGGAGGAGGAGGAGGAGGAGGAGGAGGAGAAGAAGAAGAAGAAGAAGAAGAAGAAGAAGAAGAAGAAGAAGAAGAAGAAGAAGAAGAAGAGAAGAAGAAGAAGAAGAAGAAGAAGAAGAAGAAGAAGAAGAAGAAGAAGAAGAAGAAGAAGAAGAAGAAGAAGAAGAAGATATTTCCAAATGATGAATTTTGGAACAGCATTTGAATCCTCACCAGAGTGCCCACCTACTCCAAAGTGCAAGCTGCATGTAAACAGCAGTGAGCAATTCTGCTTACTACCCTTTGTCCTCCTTTCATTCTGCCGGACCAAAACATTGTTTGTATCACGGCACCATATCTTTCGTTACGTCTGCCCTCCTCTTGTCTCCTGAAGGGCCCAGCTGTCACTACATCAATTACTGGCATTCCTTTAGCCGTTCCCACCACGACCCCAATGGACTCCTTGTTCTCTCCTTGTTGACAGTTACCCAGGTTTGGGGCCAAGATGACCACTGGCGACTGACCTCTCTGAAGCAAACCTGATTACGCCAAATTAGAAGTAAGAAAGCAGTGGAGTCTTTGGTCCAATTAGATCTTGCCTTCTCTAATATGGCTTGAGGGCTTAAATTACTTGGATGAGGCCGGGATGAGAGACAATTGCAGAGAACAGAAAGAGAGGTAAAAGAACGTCTTTAGTAAGATGAAGTATCGTTGGTTTTTAACACCGGAGAAGTTGTCAAGAATCTGTAATGGTCTAAGCGAGCTAGAAAAGAAGGTGGGGAGAAGATGAAGTACCCAGATGATGCAGTATTAAATGGAAAAGAGTGGGGGAATAAGGGGGAAACAGAAAAGAAAATCTATATATAAATAAAAATGTAACTGAGTTTGTTCAAAACTGCTGATCTCCGAAAGTCCTGCACCGATCGCTTCCAAATTTTCACACAACGTTCCTTTCAAATATGGCACCAATGATACCTATAGATTGTGTAGATGTCACACCTGTGCCAGGTACATGCAACGGAAATGTAAAAAATTGTTGAAAAGGTAGGTAGATGGATACAGAGAGAGCAGTGGGCCACCGGTATTATGTCATCCTTTATGACATAAAATACTCTGTCCATAAGATTCAAGGAGAAATACAGTAGGTAGGTAGGTAGGTAGGTAGGTAGGTAGGTAGGTAGGTAGGTAGAGGGATAGAGAGAGGGAGGGAGAAAAACAGTAGGTAGGTTGGTAGGTAGGTAAGGTAGGTAGGTAGGTAGGTAGGTAGGCAGGCAGGCAGCTATAGGGATAGAGGGAGGGAGGGAGAAATACGGCAGGTAGGTAGGTAGGTAGGTAGGTAGAGGGATAGAGAGAGGGAGGGAGAAAAACAGTAGGTAGGTAGGTAGGTAGGTAGGTAGGTAGGTAGGTAGAGGGATAAAGAGAGGGAGGGAGAAAAACAGTAGGTAGGTAGGTAGGTAGGTAGGTAGGTAGGTGGATAGAGAGAGAGGGGGAGACATACGGTAGGTAGGTAGGTAGATAGGGGGATAGAGAGAGGGAGGGAGAAAAACAGGTAGGTAGGTAGGTAGGTAGGTAGGTAGGTAGGTAGGGAGAGAGAGAGAGAGAGAGGGAGACATACGGTAGGTAGGTAGGTAGGTAGGTGGATAGAGATAGAGAGAGGGAGACATACGGTAGGTAGGTAGGTAGGTAGGTAGGTAGGTAGGTAGGTAGAGAGAGAGAGAGAGAGGGAGACACGGTAGGTAGGTAGGTAGGTGGATAGAGATAGAGAGAGGAGACATACGGTAGGTAGGTAGGTAGGTAGGTAGGTAGGTAGGTAGGGGGATAGAGAGAGGGAGAGAGAAAAACAGTAGGTAGGTAGGTAGGTAGGTGGATAGAGAGAGAGAGGGAGACATAAGGTAGGTAGGTAGGTAGGTAGGTAGGGGCATAGAGAGAGAGAGGAAGAAACTCCACCCTCAGGTTGTGTCCCTCCTGACTGGGCCACAGCAACGCGTGTCCCGGAATGGCTAGTAGTAAATATATAAGTATATATTCAAGAGCGAGATATAAAGGAGGTGGGAAATATAACTAGGGTAGACTAGCGAAGGGAAGGGAATAAGAAATGATACTCAGTTATATTTGGGTTGGTGGAAATGCCATCCCAAGGAAACATAAACGGAGTTTTGAAATACACACCAACAATAATAGAAAAAGAAATGAAAGGAAGACGGGGGAAAGAAGAAAGAAGCAAGGAGGGTGGAAGGGAGAGAAAGAGAAGGAGAGAGGGTTGGAAGGGGAAGAGCAGGAGTAGGAGGAGGGGAAGGGAAGAAGGAAGGAGAAGGAGAGGAGGAAGGAAGTAGAGAAGGGAGGGAGAAAAGAAAGGAAAAATAAGGTGGTGTTACAACAGGAGGAAGGGACGGTAAACAAAGCAATCCAAACTGTATATTATAACCTACTAAATGAAATAATAAATGTATAAGAATGATAAATGTAAAGAAGAATAACAATTATGCGAATGTATACTTAAAATGGTATGTAAGAGAATAAAAAATAAAAAATTCTCTGGAAAAAAAAAAGAATATGTAAAGGCCTCTCAAATGAACTTTGCAAATGCAAATATAAAGGAAAGCTTTATCATTTATGATGGACATGTCACAAAGCTTCAAAAATACTGAATAGTTCTTTGTGGTAATCAATATCAGAAGATTCTGACAGTGAACATGAGGATAAAACCAGACACTTTTCCCTTTGGGTTTGATGGGAAAAGATTTGGAAAACAAAAATGGAACTTTGATGTTATTATATATGTCGACGGCAGCAAGATTACTTTAGGTCCCAACAATGGAAGGACAGTTTGAGTCCCACCATGGATGAACGGCTACAAAATTTGGGGTAAACAGAGATGTACAAATCAACCGCTTTGATCAAAGGGGGAAAAAATACAAGGACTTTTGTTTCTATGTGGAAACCACTGCTGGACTTTGTGCTTGAGCTGGAGAAAAAAAATGAAACTTTGATTTTGGATTTTGCCGATTAAATAGGTTTGTTGTTATGGAAATGGCCAGTTTATATTATTAGATAAAAGTAAAAAGATGAGATTTGATGCTATTATTATCTTATTCTACTGCACCGAAAAGCTTTGGAAGTTAATCCTTTTTCTTTCTTTTTTTCGGTACAATTTTCCCTCTCTTCTTTTCACGTCGTTTTCTTTTTGTATTTTATATTATACTAGCTGGATACCCGTGATTCATGACGAAACTATATGATCGGGCTAAGCAGGAGGAATGTGGTTCACAATCCCTTGGCTCATTGGTGGTTGGTGATTGAAACACATAAGGAAATATAGTTTCTTCTGCCTTGAGTCCAGAAGCAGTTCCTCAGGTGGAAGGCGTAGACATTTTGTTGAGGTGTTGACGTTTAGTACTGTAAGCAGCTCCGGACTGCTCCTGAGTGAAGGAATGGAACATCTGCCAGTTTGAGCTGAAGTAACGGCATGTGAGGCAACTGGCAGTTGGAACAGAGCTCTTTTCTGGTGGGGAGGGGGAGTAGAACTCCTTAACATCAGAGCCTGCTAATTACTGTATAAGAAATACTAATGATTTGATGATCATTTGAAAAAATGCTTTCTTAGCGAGCACCTAGAAGCCAAGAGGAACATACATGCCAAATTTCAAGGTTGTAGGCTTTACGGTTCTGGAGATTTCAGGATGAAATCAAAATTTTGAGTTTAAAAAAAGAGAATAGAAGGAGAGATAAATGCTCAACAATTCAAACTTCACTTTTCTCCTCCTCCTCCTCCTCCTCATCATCATCTGGAGAGTGACACTGCCAATTATATCTGTCAATAGGACAGAATAAGGTCATCTTAGCTCTTTGTAGGCAACTCAATTCTGGAGAACAAATAGATTTTTCTCTTCTTTTTTGTTGAGGTAAGTAAGAAGATATCATTCTTTCACTGAAGGATGTGCTTTTTAAAATAAATATAAGCAGAACTGAATTCTGTATCTATGCAATACCATTTTTCCTCCAGTGAAATAAAAGCTTTCATTTCAATAGCAGGAAAAGCTATCCTTCTCTGGCAGATTCCACACACGGACACACAAATGTGGTTTCACACAATACAGGCAGTCCTCGACTTACGACCACAACTGAGGCCAAAATTTCGGCTGCTAAGCGAGACGGTTGTTAAGTAGGCTTTGCCCCATTTTATGGCCTTTCTTGACACAATTGTTAAGTGAATCACCTCAGCTGTTAAGTTAGTAACACGGCTGTTAAGCAAATCCGGCTTCCCCATTGACTTTCCTTGTCAGAAGGTCACAAAAGGTGATCACATGACCTCGGGACACTGCGACTGTCATAAATATGAGTCAGTTGCCAAGCGTCCAAATTTTGATCATGTGACGATGGGGATTCTGTGTGTGAAAAATGGTCGTAAGCAGAGTTGGGATTCAGCCGGTTTGGACCAGTTTGGACAAACCGCTAGTGAGCATTTGGCCCTGCCCACCCACCCCTGCCCTTTCCTGTCCTATATTTCCCTGGGTTTTTTTACCTCAGCTGATTCGCGCAGCACAGCGGATTGTTGCGCATCAGCTGTTTTACTCACCAACCCTGACATAGAAGTTAAGTTTTTTAAATGGGTGGGTTTTTAACGCTGCGCGCTTGCGAAAAAGCACGTTAGGTGCACATGCAAAGCGCGCGTGCACACGCAAAGCACACACTCACCAAACCGGTCATTAAACCGGTTGATGAACTGTTTTAAATCAGAAACTACCTATTCAGAATAAAATAGGGGAAGGGGATGGAGGGCAGGCAAAATAATCCAGGAAGGATTTCAAAGAGAGATTCTGAGGTAAATATTTTTGCCGCTAAATTGCTAGTCGTTTTCTTGACAAGACATCTATGATTTTTTTTGGGCTGGGGGGGGGGGGGGAGAGACAGGTTTCCAGATAGTCCTTGGGACAATAATTTATATGAATTGAATATTGTTCGGTAAAACACCACAAAAAGACCGAAGGAAACCCCCTTCTGAGGGAAGCATAAACTTCTGGCAATGACGTCACTGTTTTTCTTTTGAACAAGGAATTACTTATGGGGGGAATGTGTCACTCTAATCTTCAAAGTGGTTGACAGGTCTTCATTAAACAAGCTTAACAATAATCCACCTTTCTCTTTTTTCTTACTTTGTGGATTTCCAGCACCTGAGATCTCCAGTACAAGGGGCAATTTTGAGAACCAGAGAATATGTGTTTAGGTTCAAACCATGATGTACTTAACCGTGATTTTTGGAATAAGACACAATTGGTTGGGCTCGCATGATAGTCTAAACCACAAATCCAACAAGTTATGTTTTGATTGAAAGTTTTTATGGACTAAAAAAGCTCTGGAGCAAGGGTGGGTTTCAAATTTTTTTAGAACCTCTTCTGTAGGTGTGGCCTGCTTTGTGGGAGTGGCTTGCCAGCCATGTGACTAAGTGGGAGTGGCTTGGAAGTCATGTGACTGGATGGGCGTGGCCAACTTGTAAAATGTGGTGAAACTCACTTAACAACGCTCTTCCTTAGCAACCAAAATATTGGCTCAGGAACTCTGGCATTTGAAGCACGCAAGTCTTAAAGTTGTCAAGTTAAAAGATGCTTGCACCCTTGTATCTATCTATCTATCTATCTATCCATCCATCCATCCATCCATCCATCCATCCATCCATCCATGTATCTATCATCTCTCCTCCCTCTTTCATCTAATCATCTCTCTCTCTATTGCCCTTCCTTCCTTCCTTCCTCCCTCCCTCCCTCCGTCTCTCTGTCTGTCTGTCTATCCATCCATCCATCCATCCATCCATCCATCCATCCATCTATCTATCTATCTATCTATCTATCTATCTATCTATCTATCTATCTATCATCTCTCCTCCCTCTTTCATCTAATCATCTCTCTCTCCCTCTCTCTATTGCCCTTCCTTCCTTCCTTCCTCCCTCCCTCCCTCTGTCCCTCTGTCCCTCTGTCTGTCTGTCTGTCTGTCTGTCTATCTATCTATCTATCTATCTATCTATCTATCTATCTATCTATCTATCTATCTATCTATCATCTCTCTAACTCTCTCTCTATTGCCCTTCTTTCCTTCTTCCTTCCTTCCTTCCCTTCCTCATCTGTCATCTGTCTGTCTGTCTGTCTGTCTATTTATCTGTCTATCTACTCATCCATGCATCCATCCGTCTCTTCGTCTGTCTGTCTGTCTGTCTGTCTGTCTGTCTGTCTGTCTGTCTGTCTGTCTGTCTCTTTATATGTCTGTCTCTGTCTGTCTGTCTATCTTTCTGCCTGTACATCCATCTATCCTATCTGAAGACCAATATGGGACTTTTTTTCCGACCTTACTTCAGCTGAAGAAGATATCGCCGAGTTTCCTCGATGCTGCTGTCACCATGAAAAAAGACCCTCCGGGGTCCCGAAAGGAGGGGTGGGCTGGGGAGGGGAGGGGTGGGGCAGAGTGAGGGAAGCCCCTGTCTACCCCGGAGCAAAATAGTTCGGTGGTGTGAAGACACCTCTTTCTCCCAACACGTTGCCATTCACTCAGGAAGACAGGAGTGCTCGCAGGCAAAAGAGGCCATGATGATGGATTGGGAATTTTGGATTGTTGTTATTTTGCTTTTTGCTGCTTCTTTTTTTCCTTCTTTCAAACTCCAGCCAGGTGCTTCTAAGTAACGTTCTCATAAATCTTCCTGGATGAAAAGCTCGGAGGAGAGGGGAGTGGGGAGGAATAACTTCATTACCATGATTTACTGCATCAAGGAAGCTCAATTTTTTGGGTGGTCTTTGGAAGTTTTGGTTCTTCGTCTTATTGTAAAAGAATCTAAGAGGCATACAACCTTGGCAATATTAAGACCTGTGGACGTCAACTCCCAGAATTCCCCAGCCAGCATGGCTGGCTGGGGAATTCTGGGAGTTGACGTCCACAGGTCTTGTTCTAACCGAGGCTTCCCAAGAGCATGAAACAAACTCTTTGTCCTGACGAAAATCCCTTTTATTAATTGACTGAATTCTGCTCATTCCCATCCAGAAAAGTCTCTCAAGGGAGGATTTACGGTCACAGACCTTATCTGGCTTGGAGAGCTGCCAGGCCCATATCAGCAAAACTTGGCAAGGAGTCTTAGAGAGTCACCAACCAATTAAGCGAATGAATTGTCTCCTGCAAACTCCACTCCCCTTTCGGCCCTCTTTTCTTTCCTCTGGGAGGGGCCATTCATCCTCCTCCTGTGGCCTTCCTCCCAAGTCGGCCCTTGTTCCTTAGCTGTTCCCTTCTCCTGGCAGCTCTGCGCATGCGCACACTGTGTACAGGCTGCAACTGTTCTTCTGTCTCACTGATCTCCAACTCTGAAGGCAGCTGATAACTGTCGGATGGCCCTGGCCCCCTCTCTGCCTCCAACAAGGAGGCCTCATCAGAGCCTTCCCCCAGACTCCAGGACTGGCCCAGGTTCCTCCCCAACCCTCCTCACTGTCCGAATCTGCTGCCAGCTCCACTGGCCACTGGCAAGCCACAACAGCTCTTAATGTTGCCAAAGTTGGACAACCCCAGTCTAAACTGCCTTCTATATTATATATTATATATTATATTATATTTATATTTATTATATTTATACCCCGCCCTTCTCCAAGCGGACCCAGGGCGGCGCACAGGAATGTTAAAATACATACAAAAAACATAATAAAATTTTAAAAAACATATTCTAATAAAAACCTGTGCTAAAACCGAATTAAAAATCCCAAATTTAAAACTATCTAGGAGTCAGTAATGGAGGTTACGCTAGGCCGGCTAGATGGAATAGGTGTGTCTTCAGACACTTGCGGAAGAGGCGGAGGTCAGAGATGGTGCGGAGTTCAGGGGGTAGGTCATTCCAAAGGGCTGGTCCTGCCACAGAGAAGGCTCTTCCCCTGGGTGTCACCAGTCGGCATTGTCCAGCCGACGGCACCCTGAGGAGGCCCTCTCTGTGGGAGCGTATCGGTCTGAGGGATGTATGGGGTAGGAGACGGTCTCGCATGTAACTAGGCCCCAAGCCATGGAGCGCTTTAAAGATGGTCGTTAAAACCTTGACGCGCACCCGAAAGACCACAGGAAGCCAGTGCAGCTCGCGCAGGATAGGTGTTATGTGGGAGTGTCTAGACGCTCCCGTAATCACCCGCGCGGCTGCGTTCTGGACTAGCTGCAGCTTTCGGGTGCACCTCAAGGGGAGCCCCATGTAGAGAGCATTACAGTAGTCGAGTCGAGAGGTGACGAGTGCTTGAGTGACTGTGCGTAAGGCACCCCGGTCCAGCAAGGGGTGCAATTGGCGCATCAGGCGTACCTGATGAAACGCCCCCCTGGCCACGGCTGCCACATGATCTTCCATAGACAGCTCTTGGATATTGGGGTTGTTGTTTTTTTGCGGGGTGGGGAGGACTATGAGATGACATCCTTCTCTCTTTTGATAAAATAATCCATCCAAATTAGGAATTGTTAGGCCAAAATGAGAATTCCTTCACTTACGACGGGTGACCTACCAACCGTTCAGAGTTATGATGGGATCCCTCCCAAATTTCTGACCCATTTCCAAAGTTCTAATTGCGTTCCTGTTTCTTTCCCCCACAGTCATATGACCAAATCTCAGGCACTCGACAACAAGCCCCCATTTACACCGGTTTGCAACATCCAGTGGTCTTCTGGAGGCAGGTTGTTCCACTGATTAATTGTTCTCACTTTTAGGACATTTCTCTGTAATTCTACGTTTTTTTCTCTCCTTGGTTACTTTCCATCCATTGCTTCTTCTCCTGCCTTCAGGTGCTTTGGAGAATAGTTTGACTCCCTCTTCTTTGTGGCAACCCCTGAGATATTGGAAGGCTGGTATCATGTCTCCCCTGGTCCTTCTGTTCATTAAACTAGACATACCCAGTTCCTGCAACCGTTCTTCATGTGTTTTAGTCTCCAGTCCCCTCATCCTCTTTGTTGCTCTTCTCTGCACTCTTTCTAGAGTCTCCACATCTTTTCTACATCGTGGTGACCAAAACTGAATGCCGTATTCCAAGAGTCCTTCTTTTCATTAAACTAGACATACTCAATTCCAGCAATCATTCTTCCTATGTTTTAGCCTCCAGTTCCCTGCTCCAAACTCGTGTTCAGTCAGGAAACCCTACACCACTTCAGATAAATGTTGTCCAATCTCTTTTTAAAAACTTCCAGTGATGGAGCTACCACAACTTCTGGAGATAAGCTGTTCCACTGATTAATTGTTCTCACTATCAGGAAATTTCTGTGCAGTTCTAAGTTGCTTCTCTCCTTGATTAATTTCCACTCGTTGCTTCTTGTCCTGCCTTCAGGTTCTTTGGAGAATAGTTTGACTCCCTCTTCTTTGTGGCAACCCCTGAGATATTGGAACACGGCTATATCACATCACGTTGACTTCTTCTTTTCTTTTCTTTTCTTTCCTTTCCTTTTTAAATTTTATTTATAGTTTTTTTTTTCTTTAAAATCCATAAGTGCTTAGTGAACAGTGTATTGTCTAGGTCAAAGTACTTTATACACAACACAAATAACAATAATAATGCTGTTTAAGGTATAGATAATAGTAACCTTTCAACTTCTAACGTTTACCTCTACATAGTAATTATAATGTGTTCTATTATGTATCAGTACACATAATACTATTTTCCCAATTTCTACTTTCCATCTCTATTTTCTAACCCTTAATAAAGCAATTGTCATATTAAGAAGTATTCTATATCTATCCATCATCTCTTGCCCGCCTTAATATTTCAACGCTTATTGAAATATGTTATAGTTCTTCTTTTCATTAAACTAGACATACCCAATTCCTGGGTAAGTCAAGTACTGGGACGCATAACACCAGACATAACACTGAAGGGGGGGAAACTACACAACTGTTTCTTATTCATTTTGGCTACGTCCTGCGGTGGAATTCACTGATAAAAGGGAAGTAAAAGGAAACCAGGCCACCAAAGAACACAATGGGTGGACACCAGTTGTGTTATTCAAAACTTTTTACTACCGGTTCTGTGGGTGTGGCTTGGTGGGTGTGGTGTGGCTTGGTGGGTGTGGCAGGGGAAGGATACTGCAAAATCGCCATTCTCTCCTGATCAGCTGGGACTCGGGAGGCAGAGAATAGATGGGGCGGGGCCAGCCAGAGGTGATATTTGCCGGTTCTCTGAACTACTCAAAATCTCCACTACGTATTCTCCAGAACTGGTCAGAATCTTCTCAATACCACCTCTGCTGGACACCATCAAACGTGACACCACCCAGAGCACAGAACAACTCAAAGTAGATGAGAAGAACATAAATTCATGTTGGTTTCCAAGCGGCCAACTTTTGATCACGTGACTATGGCTAACCCCCCCGTCAGCGTGGGAACTGGGAGTAAGTCACTTTTTTTTTGTGCTGCTGTATCTTTGAACAGCAGCACTAAACAAATTGCCATGTCGATAACTGCCAGAATATGACTGCCATGTACTATCCAAGTGCTCTAGCCAAAAGTGGCTCCGATATTTTCACGTTTGAATTCTTCAGCATGTCAATTTTGCATGATCATAAATATTAAGCTGTTCTTGGAATGCTGTTGCGTTTTTTCCAACCACCCAGGAGTTAATGAAGGATGGGAAATTCCATTCTTACCGTTTAATTAGACTGCAACTCCTTCCAACGGGTTTCTAACTTGGAGTGTTGACTTTCCTTCCTTCCCTTCCTCCTTCCCAGTCTCTCTTCCTCCCTCCCTCCCCTCTTTCCTCCTTCCTTCCCTCTGTCCATCTCTCTTTCCCACTCTCCCTTCCTCCCTTCTTTCCTCCCTTCCTCCCCCTTCCCACACTTCCTCTTTCCTTCCTTCTCACTCCTTCCATCCTGCCCTCCATCCCTCCTTCCCAGTCTTTTTCTCTCTCCCTTCCTTCTTTCCTCCCTCCCTCCCTCCCTCCCTCCCTTCCCTACTTTCCACTCTCTCTTTCTCCCTTCTCTCCTCCCTCCTTACCTCTCTTCCTTCTTCTATCCTTCTCTTTCCCTCCCTCCCTCCTTCCTGGTCCCTCTTCCTCCCTCCCTTCCTTCTTTCCTCCCTCCTTCCCACTCTCAATTCCTCCTTTCCTTCCTTTGCTCCTCCCTCCCTCCTTACCTCCCTCCCTTCTTCTATCCTTCTCTTTCCCTCCCTCCCTCCTTCCTAGTCCCTCTTCCTCCCTCCCTTCCTTCTTTCCTCCCTCCTTCCCGCTCTCAATTCCTCCTTTCCTTCCTTCGCTCCTCCCTCCCTCCTTACCTCCCTTCCTTCTTCCATCCTTCCCTTTCCCTCCCTCCCTTCTTCCGAGCCCCTCTTCCTCCCTCCCTTCCTTCTTTCCTCCCTCCCTCCATCCCTTCCTCCCTCCTTCCCACTCCCAATTCCTCCTTTCCTTCCTTCTCTCCTCCCTCCCTCCTTACCTCCCTTCCTTCTTCCATCCTTCCCTTTCCCTCCCTCCCTTCTTCCGAGCCCCTCTTCCTCCCTCCCTTCCTTCTTTCCTCCCTCCCTCCATCCCTTCCCCCCTCCTTCCCGCTCTCAATTCCTCCTTTCCTTCCTTCGCTCCTCCCTCCCTCCTTACCTCCCTTCCTTCTTCCATCCTTCCCTTTCCCTCCCTCCCTTCTTCCGAGCCCCTCTTCCTCCCTCCCTTCCTTCTTTCCTCCCTCCCTCCATCCCTTCCTCCCTCCTTCCCACTCCCAATTCCTCCTTTCCTTCCTTCTCTCCTCCCTCCCTCCTTACCTCCCTTCCTTCTTCCATCCTTCCCTTTCCCTCCATTTTATTTATTTTATTTATTTCCAATTTATACCCCACCCTTCTCCTAAAAAAGGACCCAGGACCCAGTCCTCTTCCTCCCTCCCTTCCTTCTTTCTTCCCTCCGCCCCTCCACCCCTCCTTCCCGCTCTCACTTCCTCCTTTCCTTCCTCCTTTCCTCTCTCCCTCCTTACCTCCCTTCCTTCTTCCATCCTTCCCTTTCCCTCCATCCCTCCACCCCTCCTTCCCGCTCTCACGTCCTCCTTTCCTTCCTCCTTTCCTCTCTCCCTCCTTACCCCCCTTCCTTCTTCCATCCTTCCCTTTCCCTCCATCCCTCCACCCCTCCTTCCCGCTCTCACTTCCTCCTTTCCTTCCTCCTTTCCTCTCTCCCTCTCTCCCTTCTTTTCCCCTTTTTTTGTGATGGGGCCAAAACCTAGAAATCGGTCTCAAAAAAAAAAATTCCAGATAGCGGTCACAACAGAGTGCTGAAAAAACACAGGCCCCCTTTTTGCGTTGCACAAAATGTTTTACTAGCCTGCGGGTACCCCTGGGAAAAGAACCCCTCCCATGCGCCTCTTTTCAGTTGCATCCTTGCGTAGTTGGTGACTCTTCTTCCCGGCTCCCAAGGCCATTCTCCCACAATAATTGCCAATCTTGGACTTGTCACTTTGGTCCTGCCGGACTCTTCGGATTTGAGATCTTTAGTCCAACCCCCTGCCTAGGCCATTTCAGACAAATGGCTATCCAACATCTTCTTAAAGACTTGCAGTGTTGGGGCATTCACAACTTCTGGAGGCAACTTCTGTTCCACTGATGAATTGTTCTGACTGTCAGGAAATTCCTCCTCAGTTCTAAGTTGCTTCTCTCCTTCATTAGTTTCCACCCATTGCTTCTTGTTCTGCCCTCAGATGCTTTGGAAAATAGCTTGACTCCCTCTTCTTTGGGGCAACCCCTGAGATATTGGAAGACTGCTATCATGTCTCCCCTAGTCCTTCTTTTCATTAAATTAGACCTACCCAGTTCCTGCAACCGTTCTTCATATGTTTTAGCCTCCAGTCCTCTAATCATCTTTGTTGCTCTTCTCTGCACTCTTTCTAGAGTCTCCACATCTTTTCTACATCTTGGCGACCAAAACTGAATGCCGGATTCCAAGTGTGGCCTTGCCAAGGCCTTATAAAGTGGTATTAACCCTTCAGGTGATCTTGATTCTCTCCCTCTGTTGATGCAGCCTAGAACTGTGTTGGCTTTTTTGGCACCTGCTGCACACTGCTGGCTCATATTTAAATGGTTGTCCACTAGGATTCCAAGATCTACTCTCACAGTTGCTACTATTGAGCAAGGTACCACCTATACTGTACCTGTGCATTTTGTTTTTCTTGCCTAAATGTAGAAGCTTCCTCTTTTTACCCTTGCATTTCATTGAGGAAAATCATCCGGCAAACGCCCCATCTCGGTAAGGTGACACCATGCAGGGTATCTAAAGAAGCAAGCTTCTTACCACACCAATTGATTTTGGGGCTATCACCTTGGCAAGACAAAAAGGGGAACCTGCTTTAAAGGTTTCGGTAGCTCAAGCTCAGAGGAAGTGGCAGCCTTTTGAAGACGCCGCAAATCCCCTTCGCTTTTTCTCCTTGTCAAAGCCACTGAAATCTACCATTTTAAGAAAAAAAGAAAGAAAGAAGAAAGAAAGAAAGAAAGAAAGAAAGAAAGAAAGAAAGAAAGGAAGGAAGGAAGGAAGGAAGGAAGGAAAAAAGAAAGAAAGAAAGAAAGAAAGAAGGAGGGAAGGAAGGAAAAAAGAAAGAAAGAAAGAAAGAAAGAAAGAAGAAAGAAAGAAAGAAAGAAAGAAAGAAAGGAAGAAAGAAAGAAAGAAAGAAAGGAAGGAAGGAAGGAAGGAAGGAAGGAAGGAAAAAAGAAAGAAAGAAAGAAAGAAAGAAGAAAGAAAGAAAGAAAGAAAGAAAGAAAGAAAGAAAGAAAGAAAGAAAGAAGGGAAGGAGGGAGGGAGGGAGGGAGGGAGGAAGGAAGGAAGGAGGAAGGAAGGAAGGAAGGAAGGAAGAAGGAAGGAAGGAAGGAAAAAAGAAAGAAAGAAGAAAAAAAGAAAGAAGGAAGGAGGGAGGGAGGGAGGAAGGAAGAAAGAAAGAAGGAAGGAAGGAAGGAAGGAAGGAAGGAAGAGGGAGGGAGGGAGGAAGGAAGGAAGGAAGAAAGAAAGAGAAAGGAAGGAAAGAAAGAAAGAAAGAAAGAAGGGAGGGAGGGAGGGAGGGAGGAAGGAAGGAAGGAAGGAAGAGGGAGGGAGGGAGGAAGGAAGGAAGAAAGAAAGAGAAAGGAAGGAAGGTAGGAAAGAAAGAAAGAAAGAAAGAAAGAAAGAAAGAAAGAAAGAAAGAAAGAAAGAAAGAAAGAAAGAAAGAAAGAAAGTTGAAAAACCAGTTCCCCACCTGCTTCATTCTTAGAGAATAGAGATTTTCAGTTAGGAATTAATTAATCCAGTTAAATTAAGAGCTCACGGTAACAGCACTGCCAAAAAGGCGTGAAGAGTTGTTAACCTCATTTTCCCAAGCTTCTTATTCCGGTAACATTGTACTGCAAACTAGAGCATGCAAAACCTTTGCTAGACCAATTCTCAAATACAGCTCGTCTGCCTGGAATCCACATTGTATAAGGGATGTTATTACGACCGAGCGAGCCCAGAGGTATTTCACGAGAAGAGTCCTCCGCTCCTCTGCTCACAACAGAATCCCTTACGCCACCAGGCTCGAAATTTGGGGCTTGGGCAACTTAGCACTACGCCGCCTATGGTCTGGCCTAAGCATAGTACACACAATGGTCTGCTACAACATCCTACCTGTCAACGACTTCCTCAGCTTCAACCGCAATAATACAGAGGCAAACAATCGATACAAACTTAAGGAAAAATGCTCCAAACTCGATTGCAGAAAATATGACTTTAGCAACAGAGCAGTCAATTCCTGGAATATACAATATACAATAGCAGAGTTGGAAGGGACCTTGGAGGTCTTCTAGTCCAACCCCCTGCCTAGACAGGAAACCCTATACCATTTCAGACAAATGGCTATCCAACATCTTCTTAAAGACTTCCAGTGTTGGGGCATTCACAACTTCTGGAGGCAACTTCTGTTCCACTGATTCATTGTTCTAACTGTCAGGAAATTTCTCCTCAGTTCTAAGTTGCTTCTCTCCTTGATTAGTTTCCACCCATTGCTTCTTGTTCTGCCCTCAAGTGCCTTGGAGAATAGTTTGACTCCCTCTTCTTTGTGGCAGCCCCTGAGATATCGGAAGACTGCTATCATGTCTCCCCTGGTCCTTCTTTTCATTAAATGAGACGTTCAATTCCAGCAACCGTTCTTTCTTTGTTTCAGCCTCCAGTCCCCTAATTCTCTTTGTTGCTCTTCTCTGCCCTCTTTCTAGAGTCTCACATCTTTTCTACATTGTGGCAACCAAAACTGAATGCAGTATTCCAAGTGTGGCCTTGCCAAGGCCTTATAAAGTGGTATTAACCCTTCATGGGATCTTGATTCTCTCCCTCTGTTGATGCAGCCTAGAACTGTGTTGGCTTTTTTGGCAGCTGCTGCCCACGGCTGGCTCCTATTTAAATGGTTGTCCACTAGGCCTCCAAGATCCCTTTCACAGTTACTGCTATTGAGCAAGGTGCCACCTATACCAGTGATGGCAACCTATGGCACGGGTGCCGCAGGTGGCACGCGGAACCATTTCTTAGGGCACATGAGGCGTTGCCTTGTCAGCTCTAGCACGCATGTGTGCGCTGGCCAGCTGATTTAGGCCTTCTTTTGAGGCCGTTTTTCGCCCCTTGTGGAGGCTTCAGGGAAGCTCCTGAAGACTCTGGAGGTGGGGTTGGCAGGCTGTTTTCACCCTCCCCAGGCTCCTAGAAAGCCTCTGGAGCCTGGGGAGGGTGAAAAAAGCACGTCAAAAGCAGGGGGTCACGCACATAGCATCATGGGTGTAGCACACCCATGCACGACCCCCCCCGCGTTTGGCACGCGAGTCAAAAAAGGTTAGCCATCACTGACCTATGCTGACCCTGTGCATTTGGTTTTTCTTGCCTAAATGTAGAACCTTACTTTTTTCACCGTTGAATTTCATTTTGTTAGATATGGCCCAATGCTCTACCTGACTCTGTGGTTTCTTCCCCAAACCCCCATAACTTTAATAAACAGTCTACCGTGGACCTCACCCCATTCCTAAGAGGTCTGTAAGAGGCGTGCATACGCGCACCAGAGTGCCTTCCGTCCCTGTCCTACTGTCCCTATTATATTAGTGCCCATTTCCTGTGTTCATATCCATGTTTCTACTTATATCTGTTGTCTCCTACATTTTTGACAAGCTAAACAAAATAAAATAAATGAAACAAAAAGGTGCCAGGAGCCGTGGTGGCGTGGTGGTTAGAATGCAGTATTGCAGGCTAACTCTGCCCACTGCCAGCAGCTCGATCCTGACCAGCTCAAGGTTGACTTGGCTTTCCATCCTTCTGAGATTGGTAAAATAAGGACCCAAACGGTTGGGGGGCAATAGGCTGAGTCTGCAAACCACTTAGAGAGGGCTGTAGAGAACTGTGAAGCGGTATATAAGTGCATGGTTCCCCTTGCATATATGTGCTAGTCGTTCCCGACTCATCTCCATTTCAAAGCCAAAGAGCCAGCGCGGTCTGAAGACGTCTCTGTAGTCATGTGGCTGGCATGATGACTATAAACGCCAAAAGCACACGGAACGCTGTTCCCTTCCCACCAAAGGTGGTTCCTATTTTTCTACTTGCATTTTTTGACGTGCTTTTGAACTGCCCGGTTGCCAGAAGTTGGGACAAGTAACGGGAGCTCACTCTGTTGCACAGCACTAGGGATTCGAACTGCCGACCTTTCCGATTGACAAACTCACATCTTAGCCACTGAGCCACCACGTCCCTTTGTTGCAGGATACACCTACCAAAAAACTAGCTTTCCTGTACTAGCTCGGCTACGAAACCTATCTGAGGTCAGTTTTAATTAAATCTCAGCCGATTGTGCAAATGGGTTGGCAGAGTCTCTTCCTGACCTGGTTGCATACATAGTACAATCACAACTTTGTAATTCAATCCAGTGCATATCTTCTCACAAGAGCTGCCGAAGCCTCAGGCGGTTTAGCGACATCTGGGAACTGCAGACTACAAGTCCCATCAAGTCTAATTCATAAAGTATTCTGGTGCAGTCATTCAAAGCCATGTGAAACCCACCCAACTGGACATCCCTACCAATATGACCTAATGAGAGTCAGAGAAACAGAGAGGGGGGGAGAGGGGGGGAGGGAGGGAAGGAGAGAGGGGGAGGGAGATGAAGGGAGGGAGGGAAAGAGAGACAGAGAGAGAGAGGGAAAGAGAGAGGGAGGGAGAGAGGGAGGGAGGGAGAAAGAGGGAGGGAAAGAGAGGGAGGAAGGGAGAAAGAGGGAGGAAGGGAGAGAGGGAGGCAGGGAGGAAGAGGGAGGGAAAGAGAGGGAGGGAGGGAGAAAGAGAGAGGAAGGGAGGGAGGGAGGAAGAGGGAGGGAAAGAGAGGGAGGGAGGGAGAAAGAGGGAGGGAGGAAGAGAGGGAGGGAGGGAGGAAGAGGGAGGGAAAGAGAGGGAGGGAGGGAGAAAGAGGGAGGAAGGGAGAGAGGGAGGGGAGTTTAGTTTAGTTTAGTTTAGTTTAGTTTAGTTTAGTTTAGTTTAGGTTTAGGCTTAGGTTTAGGTTTAGGTTTAGGTTTAGGTTTAGGTTTAGTTTATTGTCATTTCTCATCGTACAAGGAGATCAAATGCCATCTTTCGTGTACATTATAGCTATAAAAAAACCCACCCATCCTTCACAGGCTATACAATTGAAATTGAAAACCCGAATTATATTAATATTGCTCTATACCGTAGAATTCAATATAGTTCCTGCCCTGGGATAGAAGCTGTTTTTCAGCCTATTTGTCCTTTATTGTCCTGTACCGGCTGCCAGATGGTAATAGTTCAAAAAAAAAAAAGGGTGCATAGAATGAGATGGATCTTTAAGAATGTTTTGAACTTTCTTAAGCGGGAGCTATAAAGCACTTCTGAGGAGAGAGAGAGGGAGGGAAAGAGAAAGAGAGAAGGAGGGAGGGAGGGAGAGAACGATCTTAAACTGTAGCCTTAAAGTGTTGCCATCTAAGATACCACATTGCTATTTCGTCTAAGCTTAGTTGTTGTTTTTCATTGATGTCCTTTCTGGGTAGATCGTCCTATCAATTATTCGGAATCAGGATTGGATCTCCCAGGGGACTTCTTCCCAATAGGACATCCCAAAGGTGCTTTTTTTCAGGAGGCCACCAGACTTTCTTGGTTTTTTTTTCTTTGAAGACATTTCCCTTCTCATCCAAGAAGCTTCTTCAGCTCTGACAGGCAATGTGGAATGGAAGAAGGGATACTCCTTGCAGACATCTGGGCATTTGCATCCTTTTTAGATTGTCGTTGAGGCCACTTGGAGGTTTATCTGAAGAAACCATTTTATGGCAGTACGGTAGAAGCCATTTTAAAGCACAACAGGCTGCATCTTAACCGAACACACACATACACACACACACACACACACACACACACACACACACACACGGTGTTAGGGGATGTCTTACCCCCACAATATTTATTTCCAGAAAGTAAGTCCTCTGTGTACCAACTTTGGTTGAAGTTGCTCAAGGCGTTCCAGAGTTATGCTGGAACACACACACGCAAACACACACACAGTCATTTATATATGTGTGTGTGTGTGCTACGTTTGTGTTGATAAATAAATAAAGGGAGACTAGTATAGATCTATTTTCAGCTATTTAGCTCTCATCAGCTAGCCATACCCTTACTGGGATTCGAACCTGGGAAGTATTACATGTGAGGCAGTTGTAATTGCCAACGAAAAAATAGCTTTCTGCCTGGATGGCTCCTAGGGTGAGCCGAAAGACAGAAAATGGAAGCAGTGTGCTCCCTCCCATATTTGGGCATACCAGGGTGTTGTGACACTATCTATCTATCTATCTATCTATCTATCTATCTATCTATCTATCTATCTATCTATCTATCATTTATTATTTATTATTTATTTGATTTATAGACCGCTCCCTCTCCCCGCAGGGACTCAGGGCGGTGCACAGGACTTAAAAACATATATAAATACAACAATAACAATATTTAAAATTAAATTAAATAATTTATCCTCTGCTAAAATTCTTAAAATTTTAAAACCTTTAAAACCCTTAAAACTATTCCCTACTATCCCTATTAAAACAATCTCAATTTATACTACAGGTTACAATCGAATTCTTTAGGCCAGGCCGGCCTGATGAAAGAAGAAAGTTTTTAACTTTTGGCGGAAGGAGCGAAGGTCCGTGGTTGTTCTATGTTCGGGGGGTAGGTCGTTCCAGAGGGTCGGGCCCACCACAGAGAAGGCCCTTCCCCTGGGCGTCGCCCGCTGGCACTGCCTAGTGAACGGCACCCGGAGAAGTCCCTCTCTGTGGGAGCGAATCGGCCGCAGGGATGTATGAGGCAGAATGCGATCCCGCAAGTAACTAGGTCCCGTGCCATGGAGCGCTTTAAAGATGGTAATCAACACCTTGAAGCGCACCCGATATCTATCTATCTATCTATCTATCTATCTATCTATCTATCTATCTATCTATCTATCTATCTATCTATCTATCTATCTATCTATTTGTTTTCGTAGATTTTCACAGGTATAGCAGTGGTGGGTTTCAATTTTTTTTAGAACCGACTCTGTGGGTGTGGCCTATTTTGTGGGCGTGGCTTGGCAGTCATGTGACAGGGTGGGAGTGGCCACCTTTTAAAATGTGGTGAAACTCATTTAACAACGCTCTTGCTTAGCAACCAAAATTTTGGACTCAATTGTGATGATAAATTAATTCTTTCTTTCTTTCTTTCTTTCTTTCTTTCTTTCTTTCCTTCCTTCCTTCCTTCCTTCCTTCCTTCCTTCCTTCCTTCCTTCCTTCCTTCCTTCCTTCCTTTCCTTTCCTTCCCGTTGGGTCACTGGCAGCGGTGGGCCAGATTTACTTCCAGGTACGCCGCTGGAACCTCCTCTCACCGGTTCTCTAAATTTCACCAACCGGCTCTCGCGAGTAGGTGCGAGCCTGCAGAAACCCACCACTGGGGTACAGGTATGCAGGTCTCGCCCAGATGCTTTTAATTGCACACGGGAAAAGACCTGAATAAACCAAGACCGACGTATATATAAAGCACATTTTTCAATGAAAGAAGAACATCTTCTCACTTGTCCTACAACCTCACCGAGAAAGCAGCAGCAGCAGTCCAATAGAGACTATTTCATCCGATAACCTTTCTGGCAGATTTCCATTTATCATTATGCCCTTTCCGGGTTGCAGGTTATGGGGGGCGGGGACGGGGGGAGCAAGCAAGCGAGAAACCCCTCCCAGGACCAGGTGAGCAGAACAGGCGGGTGGGGGGCAGCAAAACAAGTCCTTACAAGCAGTTGGAGATTCACTCGGCTGAGCAACTAGCAACATGTTCTCCCTTCCAACGCCGAGCTGAAGAACCAGCTTGTAAAGAAATAGGCTGAGTAACTTTTCACCTAGATTTAAAAAAAAAAAAATGAATCGTTCGGAAAAGCACCCAGCCTTCCACTCTTGCGCAGGTGACCCAGATCAAAATCTCAAGCCACCTCTTGTGACTAACATTTAAAGTCCCCCTCTGGGCAGCTAGGGTTAGTTACAGTGGTGGGTGTCTGCAGGCTCGCACCTACTCGCGAGAGCCGGTTGGTGAAATTTAGAGAACCGGTGAGAGGGGGTTCCACCGGAGTACCTGGAAGTAAATCTGGCCCACCGCTGCCAGTGACCCAACAGGAAGGAAAGGAAAGGAAAGGAAAGTAAAGGAAAGAAGGAAGGAAGAGAGAGAGAGAGAGAGAGAGAGAGAGAGAGAGAGAGAGAGAGAGAGAGAGAGAGAGAGAGAGAAAGAAAGAAAGAAAGAAAGAAAGAAAGAAAGAAAGAAAGAAAGAAAGAAAGAATGAATTTATCATCACCATTGAGTCCAAAATTTTGGTTGCTAAGCAGGAGCGTCGTTAAATGAGTTTCACCACATTTTAAAAGGTGGCCACTCCCACCCTGTCACATGACTGCCATGCCACGCCCACAAAATAGGCCACACCTACAGAGTAGGTTCTAAAAAATTTGAAACCCACCACTGGTTAGTTAGCTGCCAAGATAGAACTAGACTGGATAGGAAGATGGGAACTGGGTAGGTCTAGTTGTTGAATGAAAAGGAGGACCAGGGGAGACATGATAGCAGTCTTCCGATATCTCAGGGGTCGCCCCAAAGAAGAGGGAGTCAAACTATTCTCCAAAGCACCTGAGGGCAGAACAAGAAGCAATGGGTGGAAACTAATCCAGGAGAGAAGCAACCTAGAACTAAGGAGGAATTTCCCAACAGAACAATTAACCTGTGGGATGACTTGCCTCCAGAAGTTGTGAATGCTCCAACACTGGAAGTTTTGTTCCATCATAAAATGGAGCAAAACTAATTTATGGAAGGTCTCCCTTAAACAGCAGAAATTTTGGCCTCAGTTGTGGCCACAGGTCTATCTGAATCTATCTGTAAATTATCAGATCAGGAGTAATGAAGATTTGGCGTGAAATACTATTTACATTCAAGGTTCACTTACGGTAGTCCATTATAATTTTCTCCATCACGTCATTGAGCGCATAAATTATGAAACCAAAACAGTGTTTCTTAACTCCACGCTTGTTTCAATTTAGTTTCTGGATGTTTCATTACCAGACCAGGTAACTTCATCAGCAGAAGTTTCTTGTCCTATTCTATTTCTAGACACTTATAAGCTAAGGAGTATAGGACAAGGAAACCCTACTGATGACGTTACTTAGCCTGTTAACGAAACGTTCCGAAACGAAATTGAAACAAGGGTGGAGAGCAAAACTACGGCCAAAATCTAAAAACCAGGGCTACGAGTATTTTCGACTATTTCAAAGTCTTTGTTAACCTTGGCAACTTTTAAGATGGGTGAGCTTCAATTCCTAGAATTCTCCCGCCATGCTGGGAATTGAAATCTTCACACCACCAAGAAGCACTGAATAAAGATGGAAGAAATTGCTTTCCAAACCGTCCTTAGAAGCTTTCCGTTCTTCTCCTTAAATTGATCTGGTGGTGGATAATCCAGAAAGAGGCTGGCCTGTTTTTTTAATCAGTAGAAGTAGGTTACATATCAGCGCTGATGGCCATCTGTCAAGCCGGAAAAACCAGATCCCCATGTTCAAGTAAACTGATTCGATTCAATTCAATTCAATTAAACCAAGTTAAAAGTCTATGCATAGGCATCTTCTCAACTGTCAGCACCTAGTTAAGCGTAAGATAAGTGCTGTTGTGGCCAACAGAGCTGGCAGCAGATTCGGACAGTGAGGAGGGTTGGGGAGGAACCTGGGCCAGTCCTGGAGTCTGGGGAAGGCTCGGACGAGGGCTCTGTGTCGGAGGCAGAGAAGGGGTCAGGGCCGTCTGACAGTTCTCAGCTGCCTTCAGAGCTAGACAGCAGTGAGGCAGAGGAACATCTGGAGCCTGTTCCCAGTGAGCTACCAGAAGGAAAGAACAGTTAAGAAATCAGATTCCAGGCTGATGAGTCTTTTGACTCCACCTCCAGTTTTTGCCTGCTCTTCTCCTACATGATATGATACGAGTCCCTTCGGGGAGAGGGGGCGGTCTAGAAATCCAATAAATAATAATAATAAAATAATGATATGAGTCACATTGTGACTTATTGGTCCCCATTTCTACTAAATTGGTGATTCACAAGAGATCAGTTTCCATGCAGTTACCCTGTTTCCTCCCTAGATAAGAAGCCCAGTCGGGCTTTTGAGCGCATACATTAAAATAAGCCCTCCCTGAAAATATTGCAACACAGCAGCAGCCATGAGGTGACCACGCCTATATACGAGACCGCCTCCTGCCCCATACATCCCTTCGTCTGGTCCGCTCCCACAGAGAGGGCCTTCTCCGGGTGCCGTCGGCTGGGCAATGCCGGTTGGCGACACCCAGGGGAAGGGCCTTCTCTGTGGCGGGCCCGGCCCTCTGGAACGACCTACCCCCCGATCTTCACACTACCTCGGACCTCCGCCTCTTCCGCCAACGTCTTAAGACGCATTTATTCCATCAAGCCGGCCTAGGATAGGCCCCCGTTTCTGACTTTTTATACATAAATTATAATTTGGTAGGGTTTTTAAATATGGGTTTTAGCACGGGTAAATAACTTAATATATTTTAATGTTGTATATTGTATTTATTGTGGTTTTTTAAATGATGCCTGTGCGCCGCCCTGGGTCCTAACAAGGAGAAGGGCGGGGTATAAATTCGAAATGCAAATGCAAAAAATGCCTCCTGCACCTCAAAAATAATAAGACCTCCCCGAAAATAAGGCCAAGCGCTTATTTGGGGTGGGGTGGGGGTGGTAAAAAAATAAGACCCTGTCTTATTTTGGGGAAAACACAGTATTACAAAACATTCCAAGAACAACACCCCAAATTACAGATAGTCCTTGTGTTACTACGACAATCGTGCCCAGATTTCTCTTGATAAGCGAGATGGCTGTTAAGTGAATTTTTGCCCCATTTTATAACCTTTCTGACCAGAGTTGTTAAACGAATCACTGCACTTGTTAAATTAGTAACACGCTTCTTGAGTGAATCTGGCTTCCCTGTTGACTATCCTTGCCAGGATTGGATCTCATGACCCTGGGACGCTGCGGCCGTCATAAATACGAGTCACTTGCCCAGCATCTGAATTTTGATCACCTGACCATGGGGACATGGAAATGGTCGTAAGTGTGGGAAATGGTCATAAGTCACTTCGTTCAGCAGCTTTGAATATTCCCTAAACCAGTCACTGAGCGAAGTGACTTATGACTGTTTTACACACTTACGACCGTTGCAACAATCCCCAGGGTCACATGATCAAAATTCAGATGCATGGCAACTGATCCATTTTTATGACGGTGCCCGCCCCCCGCCCCCCGGGGTCACGTGATTTCCCCCTTTTGCAACCTTCTCACCAGCCAAATCAAGGGGGGAAGCCAGATCTGCTTAACAACCGTGCTACGAAGTTAACAACTGCAGGAATTCGCTTAATAACTGTGGAATGAAAGCTCGTCAAAGCGAGGCCCGTCCCGCTTCACAAACGTTTCGCTCAGCAACCGAAGCGAAGCACTTGCGGTCAGTTGTGGCCGTAAGTGGAGGACTGCCTGTGCAACAGGAGTTCCCGCCACCTAAGGTCCTCCCAGGGAGTTGCTTGCAACTGGGTTAATTAGTTAATGTTTGTTGTAAAGTATTTTAATTCACGGCTATAGATTAGAACAGACTGTTGCAAGCATTGTGGTGCTGTTTAGGCAGGCAGATAGAAGGGGCAGATAACTAAATAGGTGAAGAGATACAGCAGGCAGATAATGAGCGCTAATACTTGCAGGGCTTTGGATCTTCGAGAGCTTTACAAGTATTAACTAATTAATAATGTTAAGCAGGCAGATAATAGATACAACTGGAAGATAGGTAGGAGGACACAATGCCGTTGGATAAATGCAACACACACACAAGCTGGAAATCCACACTCTTTCATCTGTAGGACTGAGATACCATCGAAAACATATATACCCGAAAATAAGCCCCAACGAAGTCAGTGGGGCCAAAAGAAATGATCACGAAACTATTTTTCAGAATAGTTTGTGATTTATTCAGAATTATTCCTGCCTCCCAGCTGAAGGGCTTTACTCTATCATTGGAAAAGAAACACAGGGCTGTAATTGTTTATTTATTATTATTATTTATTTATTCAATTTATATACCGTCCTATTTCACCTAAAAGGGACTCAGGGCGGTGCACAGAAGATAAAAACCCAACAATATACAAAGTACAAAAATAAATAAATTAATTAAATCTGTGCTAAAATTTGGATAAATAGAATTAAAACCAATAAATATCAAATTTAAAATTATTCCCTAGTCTATGTCAGGCCGGCTAGATGGAAGAAATGTGCTTTTAACATCCGACGGAAGAGACGTAGGTCCGTGATGGTACGGATATCGGGGCGCAGGTCATTCCAGAGTGTCGGACCCGCCACAGAGAAGGCTCATCCCCTGGGAGTCGCCAGCCGGCATTGACCGACTGACGGCACCCTGAGAAGGCCCACTCTGTGGGAGCGGACAGGTCGAAGGGAGGAATGTGGAAGGAGGCGGTCTCTCAAGTAACCAGGACCCGAGCCATGGAGCGCTTTGAAGATGGTAACTAGCACCTTGAAGCGCACCCAGAAGACCACAGGCAGCCAGTGCAGCTTGCGCAGGAGAGGTGTTACGTGGGAGTAGCGAGAGACTCCCAAAATCCCCTGTGCGGCCGAAATTCTGCACTAGCTGGAGCCTCCGGGTGCACCTCAAGGGAAGCCCCATGTAGAGGGCATTGCAGTAGTTTAGGCAGGAAATAATGAGGGCTTGAGTGAATTATGTTGTCAGGTGCCCAAAATCAGGGCAGCCCTAGGGCCAGTCTTGGCTAACCTTTTCGGCACCAAGTGCTGAAACGGAGCGCGCGCATGCATGTAGTAGAGTGCCGGAAACCGGAAGAGGAGTTTCCTGGCACGCATGCGCACGCTGGTCACCTAATCTTCCGGTTTCTGGCACCCGTGTGCCCGCAAAGACCAGTTGGCCGGTTCGCATGCGGGTGTCCGAAACCGGAAGCTCAGCTTCTCAGCACTTGTATTCGCGCCAGGGAGCTGCTCTTCCGGTTTCCGCGGCTCCCCCGCATGTGAACACCAGTTAGTGCAGGCCAGAACCTGGAAGGCAAGACTAGAATTTCCTGTCTCCTGGTGTTTGGTGCAACGTCACCCAGCTGGTTTTCATGCCTAATGCAAGACTAGAACTCACCGTCTCCTGGTGATTGGCCCAAAGAGAATGGGAGAGAGGGGAGGAAGGGAAAGAGGGAGGGAAGGGAGAAAAGAAGGGAGGGAGGGAGGGAGGAAAGGAAGGAAGGAAGGAAGGAAGGAAGGGAAGGAAGGAAGGAAGGAAGGAAGGAAGGAAGGAAGGAAGGAAGGAAGGAAGGAAGGAAGGAAGGAAGGAAATTCGGAATATTTTGCCAAATGGCAGACAATTGTTCTCTTGGCTTCATTTTTGTCTGCCATCTAAATTCTAATCTGATATCTATAATCTATCTATCATAGCCATGTTTGTGACTCTTCTGCTCACTTAGTCTAATTATGAAATCGAGTGAAATGTAAAACATCAGTTCAAACCCAGGTGTGAATAGACAGGAGTATCATCAAACTCACCAGTGTCAATCCTGAGGGATAATTACATTCCAATTTTCATACTAATTCAGGAAATACAAACTATTATAATGCTCTGTAGCAGATTTGAGGATCAAATGAATTTTGCCCCTGATTTCTATAAGATAACAATGTCCTTAAAATAGATTGTTTCCTTAGCGCAGATCCTGGTAGCAATGTACCTTCCACACAACGAGGCTGTGTGATTTGCAAAATTAATCCCCCTTTTTTTTTTTTTTGTAAAGCAGAGTAGCGTTTGATTAAGAAATGCTTTGTGGGTGCCTTACCAAATGTATATTAAGATATCTGCCCAGAGGGACAACACGAGTTAATTAACATGGTTACAAAGTTTAAGCTTTAGGTAACAGTTTGTAGATCAATTAGTTTGATATAACTCCTACTTCTTTTCAACAATAAACCTGTTGGGCTGGAATTACCAAGACATCGTTTCTATATCCAAAAACGAAAGAAATTACATTTGAAGCACTCAACTGCTGTCGAATTTAGCGGAATTCAGTTGAAAAAAAGTTGTTATCCAAAGTAACGAATTCAATCCAATCTTAGCTGGGTTTTTCAGAATTAAAGGAGAACTATCAGCTCTCTAGAGGGACGAGGTGGCTCAGTGCTGAGCTTGTTGATCAGAAAGATCGGCAGTTCGGTGGTTCGAATCCCTAGCGCCGCGTAATGGAGTGAGCTCCCGTTACTTGTCCCAGGCCTAGATGATTTATTTGATGCCTGTTTTTGAACCTGGTTTGTCTATCAAGGCTGACAACATGTCGGCACATTCAGGCTTGCAGGATAGTCTCAAGATTAGAGAAGATGGTGGGCCTGAAGGAACATCTGATGGGACCCAGAGGAATGGCCTTCTCCATTATGGCTTCATTTGAAACTCATCCCTGAGGAGCGTAGACTGGCTCCCTTTGAGATTCTTTTGAAGACTTGATTCTGAAGAAGTATGTGGCAATTTTGTGAGTTGACAAAGTGTTGGAATTTATTGTTGGAATGTATTTGTATGCAACAACTAAAGTAGGATTTAGCCTGTAGATGGCAGTGTTTGCAAGTTTGGTTCTATGGTATATATTTTCTATGCTCTTTTGTTCTAAGTAACATTTCCTGTGACAGTTATATAGTTGAGCAGTAAAACACATGGTGACTGTACTTTTTGTTTGCTCTATGTGGTGCTTTATATAAAACAGAATTTATAACATGAAGCTTCTAGGATGAAAAGTAAAAAACTTTCAAAGGAAAAAAATCAAGAAAGCCCAGTTGCCTTTTGGAAAAACACCGGTTAGGGTTAGGGTTAGGGTTGGGGTTGGGGTTAGGGTTGGGGGTGGGGGTGGGGTTAGGGCTGGGGTTGGGGTTAGGGTTAGGGTTGGGGTTGGGGTTAGGGTTAGGGTTGGGGTTGGGGTTAGGGTTAGGGTTGGGGGTGGGGGGGGTTGGGGTTAGGGTTGGGGTTGGGGTTAGGGTTGGGGTTAGGGTTGGGGTTGGGGTTGGGGTTGGGGTTGGGGTTGGGGTTAGGGTTGGGGTTGGGGTTGGGGTTGGGGTTGGGGTTGGGGTTGGGGTTGGGGTTGGGGTTGGGGTTGGGGTTAGGGTTAGGGTTGGGGTTAGGATTACCCTAACTCTAACCCCAACCCCAACCCTAACCCTAACCCTTTCTCATTCTTCACCTTGGGATGAAAAGGCAGAGAAGCAAATGCAGAGGAAAAAATTGATGAAAAAAATTCTAACCGATCCTCCTGAAAGCTTGAAAGATTTCCTGCTTGAGCAGGGGGTAGGACTAGAAGACCTCCAAGGTCCCTTCCAACTCTGTTGTTCTGAAAGCAAATCAACACGTCAAGTTGGGTCAGAGTTTCTTTCCTTTCCTCGTCTTTATTTTATTTTATTTTTTAATGCTAGAGAGGACTTCAGAAGAAAGATGCCCCAGTTTATGCAAATCCCAGGGTTTACACCCCAGGAATACACCTGTGTTTGTTGCATCACAAACCCAACTTTCCACCCCCACGCCGGGGACGGCGGCATCCTTAAGCAAACTGAAGAGAAGAGTCATCTTCGGAAGCGCCCGAGGGCCTGCTAGCACATGTCACTCAGGGCCAGTCACCTTCCCTCCTTGAGCATCTCTGTGAGGTGGCAATCTCTGAGCGTCTGTCTGAGGGACTCGCACACCCAACAGTGCAATTCTGAAATGTTACGGGCTCCTTTCCTCGTGGTGGTTACTTTTAGTTTAGTTTATTAGATTTCTAGACCGCCCCCTCTCCCCGAAGGGACTCGGGGCGGTGTACAGGTAAAAAATTAAAATTATGACATCAACATTACATATAAACTAAAATCGAATTAAATAATCCCCTGTACAAATTTATAAAAATTAAAACTTAAACTTAAAACCTAATCACATAATTTAAAATTGCAAACTGAGGCGGGAAGCATGGAATTAGCCCAGGCCGGCTAGTTGAAACAGGTGGGTTTTGAGTTTCTGGCCGAAGGAGCGGAGGTCCGTGGTTGTTCTAATGTCAGGGGGAAGGTCATTCTAGAGGGTCGGGTCCATCACAGAGAAGGTTTTGAGATTGGGACAAGATTAGCCAGGTCAGATAAAAAAGGCAACGAACTCCAATGAACGTTAACTTAATTTTTTTTTTAAAAAAATTAAATTAAATTTATATCCCGCCCTTCTCCACGAAGGACCCAGGGCGGCGCACAGGAATTTAAAAACATATAAAACAATAATATACAGAATTTAAAAACATATTAAATTACGTAACAGTCCTATGCTAAAATCCAAATTAAAATCGGGAGGAGATGGGTGATTCGAACCATTAGAAGATTAATAGTAATAGTAATACAGTCTCAGTAGATAATTTGACAGTGTTGTGGGGATTAGTTGTTATGCAGAGTGATGGCGTTCGGGGGGAAAAACTCTCCTTGTGTAAACCGTATTTACATTTATGGTCAGCGTATGATGTAAAGCCAGAACACGTTGTGAATTCAAAAGCTACCTCCAACGTGTTGCATGAAGATAGCTGGGCTGCTGCTAGCGTTGAATTCCTTTCACACATGCCTGGGTTTTACAACAACAGAAAAAGAAAGGAAGAGAGGAGGAGAGGAGAGGAAGGGAAGGAAGACAGAGGTGAGGAGAGGAAGATGGAAGGAGAGAAGGAGAGAAGGAGAGAAGGAGAGAGGGCAGGAAGGGGAAGAGGAAGAGAGGTGTAGGGGAGACGGAAGGGAAGAAGGCAGGGAAAGGAGAGAGGAAGGAAGGAAGTGGAGAAGGGAGGGAGGGAGAAAAGAAAGGGAAAATAAGGTGGTGTCAAAACAGGTGAGAGATGGTAAGCAAAGCAATCCAAATGGTATGTTATAACCCAGTAAATGGAATGACAAATGTATAAGAACGATGAATGTAAAAAAGAATAATAACCCGTATTTTTTGGAATATAAGACGCACCTTTTTCCCTCAAAGAAGAGGCTGAAAATCTGGGTGCGTCTTATACACTGAATACAGCATTTTTTGGCCTCCTGAACACCCCACCCCCCAAAATGGCTTCAGGGGGCTTTCAGAGAGCTCCTGGGGGCTGAGGAGTGGGAGTGAAATATTGGCTATTTTTTACTCAAATTTGCCCCTCACCCCCAACCCCCAGGAGCACTCTATAAGCCTCCTAAAGGCTATCCATGCCCTTCTTTTGACAAAAAAAATGGCCCTGTTTTCACGAAAAACGGGCCGTTTTAGGGAGATCTGCAGAGTGCCAAAACTTTTTTTTTTTAATTTGCCTCTTCAAAACCTTGGTGCATCTTATACTCCGGTGCGTCTTATAATCCGAAAAATACGGTTTGTGAATGTATACCTAGAATTGTATATAGAGAACAAAATTTATTTTAAAAATCTTTTTAAAAAAAAAGGCATGCCTGGGTTTAACTCGTAGGCTGGATTCATTTAATAAAACGAGCCAGGAGTGTGTGTTGTGTTAAATCAGATTATCCCATGCCATCATACTGTGGTTGATCTGTTTGGGAACCGCTTATCCCAGAACACAGAATTCTATTTTATTAACCTCGTTGTAAGATTTTTGCATGTTATTCAAAGAGGGCCCTTTTACAGCCTGATGTAATAGGTTGTGCAATATGATGTAACCAGACAAAAAGGAATACATTCCTTTAATGGTCTTGGTCTCTTGCTCAGGGAATTTTATTTTCCTTTTGCTGCTTCATTTTTTTAAGAGGAGATCTTAACATCCTAAATTTCACATGATTCTGGTGCACTACAAACTGAATTGTAGCAGAATAACAGAATGGGAAAGGGACTTAGGAGTCTTCTAGTCCAGGGGTCCCCAACCTTTTTTGCACCAGGGACCGGTTTCATTTTAAAGAAAATTCTGCGGACCGGCTGAGTGGCTCAGCAGTCATGTGACTGGGTGGGCGTGGCCAACTTGGAAAATGTGAAACTCACTTAACAATGATCTTGGTTGGCAACCAAACTTTTGGCCTCAACTGTGGTCATAAGTTCTTTCTTTCTTTCTTTCTTTCTTTCTTTCTTTCTTTCTTTCTTTCTTTCTTTCTTTCTTTCTCTTTTTCTTTCTTTCTTTCTTCCTCTCTCTTTCTCTTTCTTTGTCTCTGTCTCTCTTTCTTTCCCTCTTTCTCTCTCTCTCTATTTCTTTCTTTCTCTCTCTTTCCCTTTCTCTCTTTCTTTCTTTCTCTTTCTTTCTTTTTCTTTTTCCCTCTTTCTCTTTCTTTCTCTCTCTTTCTCTTTCTGTATCTTTTTCTGTCTGTCTTTCTTTCCTTTCTGTCTCTTTCTTTCTGTCTGTCTTTCTCTCTCTCCCACTTTCTTTTTCTTTCTTTCTCTTTTTCTTTCTCTCTCTGTCTCTCTCCTTCATCCGCCCATCTCTGTCACTCTGTGTGTGTGTGCGTGTGTCTGTCTGTCTTGCATTCACTCAATCACTCATTCTGTGTCTCTGTCTATCTTTCTCTCCCTCCCTCCCTCTCTCTGTCTCTCTATGTGTGTCTGTCGTCGTCGTCGTCGTCCCCCCCCCCAGCCTCCTCAGCCTGCCTGCCGTGCTTGGTCGCTCGTTCGCTCGGTCAGGCTCCGTGGCTGGGTAGGAGCCGGGCTGGAGAGGAGGAGGAGGGAGGAGGGGGCAGCCCATTGGGCAGAGCGCGCGGGAGAACGCAGGAGGATGGTGGGGGCTCTTCCTCCACCCTCGTCGACGGAGGGGCTCCCGGCCGCCAGTTCCCTCCCCCGCCCGCGGAGCCTCCACAGCCCCTGGAAGAAAACACGGGACCTAGCTATCTGCGGGATCGCATTCTGCCTCATACATCCCTGCGACCGATTCGCTCCCACAGAGAGGGACTTCTCCGGGTGCCGTCCACTAGGCTGTGCCAGCGGGCGACGTCCAGGGGAAGGGCCTTCTCTGTGGCGGGCCCGACCCTCTGGAACGACCTTCCCCCCGAAATCAGAACGACCACTGACCTTCGCTCCTTCCGACAGCTTTTAAAAACTCATTTCTTCCGTTTGGCTGGCCTAGGGTAATTTTAATTAGTTATGGTGTTAAGGGGTTTTAGGGACAGTTTTTAGTTTTATAGATGTTTTTAGCGCAGGATATGTTTAATTGTGTTTTTAAATTTTGTACTCTGTGTTTATTGTTTTTTAATTCTCCTGTGCCCCGCCTCGAGTCCCTCTGGGGAGAGAGAGCGGGTTAGAAATAAAAATTTATTATTTATTATTATTATTATTATAAAACGAGTGGCCGGCATGCCAGCAGGGGAGGGAATCGGTGGCCAGTCCGGCGGCGCCCAAGAGTCCCTCTGTCGACGAGGGTGGAGGAAGAGCCACACTCCAACGGCGCGAACAGCCGCGCCTGCGTTCTCCCGCGCGCTCTGCTCAGGGGGCTGCAAACACTCCTCCCTCCTCCTCCTCTCCAGCCCTGCGGCCCGGCTCCCATCCAGCCACGGACCGGCACCGGTCCGCAGCCCGGGGGTTGGGGACCCCTGTTCTAGTCCAACCCCCTGCTTACACCATTTCAGATAAAAGGTTGTCCAATCTCATCTTAAAAACTTCTGGAGGCAGGTTGTTCCACAGGTTAATTGTTCTAACTGTCGGGAAAATTCACCTTAGTTCTAAGTTGCTTCTCTCCTGGATTAGTTTCCACCCATTGCTTCTTGTCCCACCCTCAGGTGCTTTGGAGAATAGCTTGACTCCCTCTTCTTTGTGGCAACCCCTGAGATATTGGAAGATGCTATCATGTCTCCCCTGGTCCTTCTCCTCATACGCAATTCCTAATTCCTAAAACTAATAATTAATTACCTGTAATTAAACTAACCAAAGAGAGAAGCAACCTGGAATTAAGGAGAAATTTTCTAACAGTGAGAACAATTATCCAGTGGAATAGCTACATCTTGCTTTCAGAAATTGTGTGTACTCCATCACTGGTGGTTTTTAAGTAGAAACTAGACAGAACACTTGTCTGAAATTGTATAGGTTGGACTAGAAACCCCCAAAGTCCCTTCTAGCTTCGATTCTATTCTATTCCGTTTCATTCCATTCCATTGCAATCCATTCTTTTCCTCTCCTCATTCTATTCTATTCTATTCCATTCCTCTCCCCATTCTATTCTATTCTATTCTATGCTATGCTATGCTATGCTATTCCTATTCTATTCTATTCTGTTCCATTCCATTCCAATCCATTCCTCTCCTCTCCTCATTCTATGCTATACTATGCTATGCTATGCTATGCTATGCTATTCCATTCCATTCCTCTCCTCTCCTTATTCTATTCTATTCTATTCTATTCTATTCCATTCCATTCCATTCTATTCCATTCCTCTCCTCATTCTATTCTATTCTATTCTGTTCTATTATATGCTATGCTATACTATGCTATTCCTATTCTATTCTATTCTGTTCCATTCCATTCCAATCCATTCCTCTCCTCTCCTCATTCTATGCTATGCTATGCTATGCTATGCTCTGCTATGCTATGCTATGCTATGCTATGCCATGCCATTCCATTCCATTCCATTCCATTCCAATCCATTCCTCTCCTCTCCTTATTCTATTCTATTCTATTCTATTCTATTCCATTCCATTCCATTCCATCAACCGTTCTTCCTATGCTTTAGTCTCCAGTCCCCTAATCCTCTTTCTTGCTCTTCTCTGCACTCTTTCTAGAGCCTCCACATCTTTTTTACATCGTGGCGACCAAAACCGAATGCCGGATTCCAAGTGTGGCCTTCCCAAAGCCTTATAAAGGGGTATTAACCCTTCACAGCTTGAGAAGAGAACGCATTCAACATAAAACATAGAATACTTTTACAGCTAGCCCTCAACCTACAACAGTTCATTGGGTGACCGTTCGAAGGTATAAGGACACTGAAAAAAGGTGACTTATGACTGTTTGTAGCATCCCCATGGTCATGAGTTGTCAGAAATCAGATGCCTGGCCACTGACTCATACTTATGACAGTCTCTCCTGTAATCCCCCTTTTTTTAAAAGAAAAAAAAATGATTTTTATTTATTCTTGTAAAAAATATAATTTTAAACATATTTGCCATCACAGCATGAAAGAAACATATAAGTAACCCAAATTAGCATAAAAATCCTAATAGTAGGCATACCATTTGACCCCAGCATTTACGCTATGTACAACCCATCTAGATAAACGACCTTCTACTTCATCGGTTCTGATTCATCATTAATTTCCCTATTAATATAGTTCACCAATATCCAAATTAAGCATGTATTATTGCTTCAGTCGTTACTATTCCATCGTTTTCGTATCCAATTATACCACCTCTTCCATGAATTATAGAATGTTGAATCCTTTTTCCCTTTAAGTAATTCCGTTAATCTATCTGATTCTGCGCACTCATTGATTTTATTTATTACTGCCCCATCAGTTGGTATTTGTTCATTTTTCCACTCCTGGGCAAATGCCGATCTTGCCGCAATAATTATACGCAATGCCAGAAACCATATGTTCATACTAATGTCTGGGGGCTTAAGTCCTAAAAGGACTTTCAGTTCCAATCGATATTGGGTAACTAGCCATTCACGGCCACGCGTTGCTGTGGCCAAGTCTGGTTAAATGGCCAACCAATCTGTGTGTAGATCTACACCTGCACACACAAAAACATACCCCAACCTACCTACCTACTTCCTCTCTCCCTCTACCTTCCTACCTACTGTATTTCTCCCTCTCCCTCTCTATCCTTTCTCTCTCCCTCTACCTACCTACCTACTGCATTTCTCCCTCCCTCTCTTTATCCCTATAGCTGCCTACCTACCTACTGTATTTCTCCCTCTCTCTATCCCCCTACCTACTTACCTACCTACCTACTGCATTTCTCCCTCCCTCTCTCTATCCCTATAGCTGCCTACTTACCTACCTACCTACCTACCGCATTTCTCCCTCCCTCTCTCTATCCCTCTACCTACCTACCCACTGTATTTCTCCCTCCCTCTCTCTATCCCTCTACCTACCTACCTACTGCATTTCTCCCTCCCTCTCTCTATCCCTCTACCTACCTACTGCATTTCTCCCTCTCTCCCTCTACCTACCTACCTACCTACCTACCTAACTACCTACCTAACTACTGTATTTCTCCCTCCCTCTCTCTATCCCTCTACCTACCTACCTACTGCATTTCTCCCTCTCTCCCTCTACCTTCCTACCTACCTACCTACCTACCTTCCTACCTACTGCATTTCTCCCTCTCTCCCTCTACCTACCAACCTACCTACTGTATTTCTCCTTGAATCTTATGGACAGAGTATTTTATGTCATAAAGGATGACATAATACCTGTGACCCACTGCTCTCTCTGTATCCATCTACCTACCTTTTTTTACAATTTTTTACATTTCCATTGAATGTACCTGGCACAGGTGTGACATCTACACAATATATATATATATATATATATATATATATATATATATATATATATATATATATATATATATATATATATATATATATATATATATATATATATCATTGGTGCCGTACTCGAAAGGAACATTGTGTGAAAATTTGGAAGTGATCGGTGCAGTACTTTCAGAGATTAGCGGTTGTGAACATACCCTTGTTACATTTTTATTTATATAGATTTCTATTCGCCACTGTCTTATCTTTTTCCAGTACTTGACCGCCATCGGGCAAGTCCACCACTGATGAAAATAGGTCCCCTCCCTCTTTTGCAACCTTCTGACAAGCAAAGCCAATGGGGAAGCCAGATTTGCTTAATGACCCGGTTACTGACTCAGCGAGTGCAGTGATTCACTTAACAAATGTGGCAAGAAAAGTCGTAAGATGGGCCAACGCTCACTTCACAAATTGTTTCACTTAGCAGCAGAAATGTTGGGCTCTGTCGTGGTCATCAGTCGAGGATTCTATCTGTAGAGATGGAATCGATCTTGTCTGCAAAGTTCAGTTCAAGATGCACAGAGAGGTTTTAGCTTTGTCCAAACATTCCCTTATATATTTTTTCTCCTCTCTCTCTCTCTCTCTCTCTCTCTCTCTCTCTTCCCAGGTTTTCGGTAATTTCTTGGCAAGAAATTGAGCCATCCGTCAGTCAACTTCCCTCTGTTTACACCGAAGGGTGGAGTAAGGCTGCCATATAGATGCCACCCCTTGGTCCTCACCCACCTCCCACCTACCTGCTGTAGGGCAGATTAAAGAGCTTGGCACCCATCCATGGCTTGGCTACACCTACGCAACGCACAATCCCAGCTTTTCTGGACACAGATGTTCAACCCAATTAAAGTACAGAGAGTGACAGAAGTACATCCCCTGCCTTTCAGGTCTGTGGAGACACGGGACATACAAATTTAAGAAATACAATACAGCAGAACCCCAGAGTTGGAAGGGACCTTGTAGGTCTTCTAGTCCAACCCCCTATAGATATAGAAGAGATAGATAGATAGATGATAGATAGATAGATAGATAGATAGATAGATAGATAGATAGATAGATAGATAGATAGATAGATAGATATAGAAGATAGAGATAGATAGATAGATAGATAGATAGATAGATAGATAGATAGATAGATAGATAGATAGATAGATAGATAGATAGATAGATAGATAGATAGATAGATAGAATAAATATATGCTTCCTTGAATTGTTGATAAAATAATAGAGGTAGGAGAGAGAGGTGGGAGAGGGAGGGAGGGAGGGAGAGGGAGAAAATAGGATATATTTTAGATAGATAGATAGATAGATAGATAGATAGATAGATAGATAGATAGATAGATAGATAGATAGATAGATAGATAGATAGAATGAATAAATATATTTATTATTTATTTATTTATTTATTTATTTATTTATTTATTATTTACACTTATATACCACCCTATCTCCCGAAGGACTCAGGGCGGTGCACAGAGGAATAAGAAGTAATAAAACACAATGACAATATAAAAATTAAAAATAGATTAAATACTAAATCTGTGCTAAAAAACTATGGTAAAAAGCAAATAAAAATTATAGAATTGTTATAAAATTGGGACTATATCATTAAAAGCTATGCTAGGCCGGCTGCATGAAATAGATATGTTTTTAAGGTCCGGCAGAAGAGGAGTAGGTCTGTGATGGTACGAAGGTCGGGGGGCAGGTCATTCCAGAGGGCAGGGCCTGCCACAGAGAGGGCTCTCCCTCTGGGGGTCGCCAGCCGGCATTGTCCAGCAGACGGCACCCTGAGGAAGCCCTCTCTGTGGGAGCGAACAGGTCGGAGGGAGGTATGTGGTAGGAGGCGATCCTGCAAATAGCCAGGTCCCAAGCCATGGAGTGCTTTGAAGATGGTTACTAGCACCTTGAAGCGCACCCGAAAAGCCACAGGCAGTCAGTGCAGCTCGCGCAGGAGAGGTGTTACATGGGAGTATCGAGAGACTCCCATAATCCCCCACGCGGCCGCATTCTGTACTAGCTGGAGCCTCCGGGTGCACCTCAAGGGGAGCCCCATGTAGAGAGCATTACAGTAGTCCTATGCTTCCTTGAATTGTTGATAAAATAATAAAGGTGGGAGAGAGAGGTGGGAGAGGGAGGGAGAGAGAGAGAGAGAGAATAGGATATATTTTAGATAGATAGATAGATAGATAGATAGATAGATAGATAGATAGATAGATAGATAGATAGATAGATAGATAGATAGATAGATAGATAGGCAGGCAGGCAGGCAGGCAGGCAGGCAGGCAGGCAGGCAGGCAGGCAGGCAGGCAGGCAGGCAGGCAGGCAGGCAGGCAGGCAGGCAGGCAGGCAGGCATGGAGATGATAGATAGATAGATAGATAGGTAGATAGATAGATAGATAGATAGATAGATAGATAGATAGATAGATAGATAGATAGATAGATAGATAGATAGAATGAATAAATATATTTATTATTTATTTATTTATTTATTTATTTATTTATTTATTTATTATTTACACTAGATAGATAGATAGATAGATAGATAGATAGATAGATAGATAGAGATAGGCAGGCAGGCAGACTGGATGGATGGATGGATGGATGGATGGATGGATGGATGGATGGATGGATGGAGATAGATAGATAGACAGACAGACAGGATATATTAGAGAGAGAGAGATTTGATAAATATGGATGGATGTAGGTAGGTAGATAGATAGATAGATAGATAGATAGATAGATAGATAGATAGATAGATAGATAGATAGATAGATAGATAGATAGATAGATAGATAGATAGATAGAGATAGGCAAGCAGGCAGGCAGACATGGATGGATGGATGGATGGATGGATGGATGGATGGATGGATGGATGGATAGACAGACAGACAGACAGGATATATTAGAGAGAGAGAGATTTGATAAATATGGATGGAGGTAGGTAGGTAGGTAGGTAGGTAGGTAGGTAGGTAGGTAGGTAGGTAGGTAGATAGATAGATAGATAGATAGATAGATAGATAGATAGATAGATAGATAGATAGATAGATAGATAGATAGATAGATAGATAGATAGATAGATAGATAGATAGATAGATAGATAGATAGATAGATAGATAGATAGATCGATCTGTGGAGAGATGAGAAGAATTGGAATACAGAAAGAAGGGGGATTAAATAAAGGTCAGCGGACTTCCAAAGCTTTCACAAACGACACAAAAAGCAATACACCCAGGTGGCTTGGTCAAACAGAGAGAAGGCGGGAGGATTGAATTTCAAGGCAAACGGGTGAAGGCCGAGTGACAGAGGGGAGAAGAAGGGGAAGGCTGAGAAAGGTGGAGGTGGGTGGCATTTCTGAGCCAAAGAGAGGTGAGAAGGTTAAAGAACAAAAGGCAGCACACAACCGCAAAGGGACGGACGGACGTGGTAGAATCAAGAATGATTTACAAGAGGAGAAAGACACGAAGATAATGAGGGACGTTTGGGCTCCAGTAGCTTTACCTGAGTCTCCTTTTCTTTTGTTTTATTTTTCTTCCCTCTTCATTCCTTTGGTTTAGTGGTTTAGAGAGAGAGAGAGATATATAGCAATGGTGGGTTTCTGCAGGCTGTCACCTACTCGCAAGAGCCGGTTGGTGAAATTTAGAGAGCCGGTGAGAGGGGGTTCCACCGGCGTACCTGGAAGTAAATCTGGCCCGCCACTGCCAGTGACCCAACGGGAAGGAAAGGAAAGGGAAGGGATGGGAAGGGAAGGGAAGGGAAGGGAAGGAAGGAAAGGAAGGAAGGAAGGAAGGAAGGAAGGAAGGAAGGAAGGAAGGAAGGAAGGAAGGAAGGAAAGAAAGAAAGAAAGAAAGAAAGAAAGAAAGAAAGAAAGAAAGAAAGAAAGAAAGAAAGAAAGAAAGAAAGAAAGAAAGAAAGAAAGAATTTATCATCACAATTGAATCCAAAATTTTGGTTGCTAAGCAAGAGCGTTGTTAAATGAGTTTCACCACATTTTAAAGGGTGGCCACTCCCACCCTGTCACATGACTGCCAAGCCACGCCCACAAAATAGGCCACACCTACAGAGTAGGTTCTAAAAAATTTGAAACCCACCACTGCCCTAACTCCTTCGTGATTCTTAGCCGTGGAAAAAATAGAGAGCATAATGAGAACGTCTGGATCTACACATACTTTGCAAACTGTACCAACTTTTCCCCCCTTAAGGTTTTACCTCACCTTGTAAGCTTGTTTATACAGGAGGTGAAATTCCAAAAATATTTGGGTTGGAAGAGACATGGAAAGGGAGTATGCCAAAGAATCAACCCAAAAGTGAATTTGTCCATGGAATTTTCAAAACAGGAAGGCAAAATCTCCAGGAATCTGTTCGTGTATCCTTATTTTTATTTTTACAGGCAGTCCTTCGTTTAGTGACCGTTCAAAGTTACATCGCTGAAAAAAGGGACTTGTCACTATTTTTCACACTTACGACCGTAGCATGACCGTTCCTCGTGGCCATGTGATCGAAATGCAGTCCCTTGGCAACTGACTCGTATTTATGACGGTTGCAGTGACCCAGAGTTACGCGATCCCCTTTTGCGACCTTCTAACAACCAAAGTCAATGGGGAAGCCCGAATCCCTTAACAATTGTGTTACTTGTTCAACAACTGCAGCGACTCACTTAACAATGGTGGCAAGAAAGGTCATAAAATGAGGCAAAACTCACCTAATAACTGTCCCGCTTAGCAACATACATTTTGGGCTCAATTGTGGTCGTAAGTCAAGGACCACCAGTATTGAATGTATATTCAGCTCAGGACCTAGCTATCTGCGGGATCGGATCCTGCCTCACACATCCTCACGGCCGATTCGCTCCCACAGAGAGGGACTTCTCCGGGTGCCGTCCACTAGACTTTGTCAGCGGGCGACGCCCAGGGGAAGGGCTCTCTCTGTGGCGGGCCCGGCCCTCTGGAACGACCTTCCCCCCGATATTAGAACGACCACGGACCTCCGCTCTTTCCGCCTGAAATTGAAGACTCATCTTTTCCGCCTGGCCGGCCTAGGGTAGTCTCTCTCTCTATGGGTTTTTTAATTGTTTATTTATATTGAGTGGGGATTTTTAGTTAATGGGATTTTAGCACAGGAGTTTGTTTAATCTGTTTTAAATTGTATGTATTTTTGTATATTTATTGCTTTTATTCTCCCTGTGCACCGCCCCGAGTCCCTGTGGGGAGAGGGAGCGGTTAATAAATTCAACTTTATTATTATTTATTATTATTATTATAAAGCCCCCTCATCTTACTAATAAAACTCTGGGCAGCATTTAAAGACAAATGTTAAAATCTTTATCCACTAAAACTGTTGATAGAATGTAAATAAGATGAGAGACGTGGTGGCTCAGTGGCTAAGACGCTGAGCTTGTCGATCAGAAAGGTCGACAGTTCGGCGGTTCGAATCCCCAGCACCACATAACGGAGTGAGCTCCCGTGACTTGTCCCAGCTTCTGCCAACCTAGCAGTTCGAAAGCACGTAAAAAATGCAAGTAGAAAAACAAGAACCACCTTTGGTGGGAAGAGAACAGCGTTCCGTGCGCCTTCCACATGACCACAGAGACGTTTTCGGACGGCGCTGGCTCTTCAGCTTTGAAACAGAGATGAGCACCACCCCCTAGAGTCGGGAACGACTAGCACATATGTGCGAGGGGAACCTTTCCCTTTTACCTTTAAATAAGATTACAAGCGAATGCAGCAAAAACTGACATCCAGTGGAAGCATTTTAAGGCTCCTTACTAACATGGCACGCCTAAGCCTGCTGGAAAAAAATATATATTTTAAGTGATTTCCAGATTTCCACCCATCGGGTCAGAGCTAATCTCAATTTGCAGGCAAACTTTGGGGGGAAATTCCAAAGGGCAGATGGGGAGTTCAGTTATCCGGAGCAATTCATTACAGGCTCCATTTTTAATACGGAGATTTATGCTAGATTGATAATATATACAGAATACAGGATAACAGAGTTGGAAGGGACCTTGGAGATCTTCTAGTCTAACCCGCTACTTGAGCAAGAGATCCTATACCAGGGATGGCGAACCTTTTGGCACCGAGGAAATTTCTCCTCAGTTCTAAGTTGCTTCTCTCCTTGATTAGTTTCCACCCATTGCTTCTTGTTTTGCCCTCAGGTGCCTTGGAGAATAGCTTGACTCCCTCTTCTTTGTGGCAGCCCCTGAGATATTGGAACACTGCTATCATGTCTCCCCTAGTCCTTCTTTTTATTAAACTAGACATACCCAGTTCCTGCAACCGTTCTTCATATGTTTTCGTCTCTAGTCTCTTAATCATCTTTGTTGCTCTTCTCTGCACTCTTTCCAGAGTCTCCACATCTTTTCTACATCGTGGTAACCAAAACTGGATGCAGTATTCCAAGTGTGGCCTTCCCAAGGCCTTATAAAGTGGTATTAACCCTTCATGTGATCTTGATTCTATCCCTCTGTTTATGCAGCCTAGAACTGTGCTGGCTTTTTTGGCAGCTGCTGCCCACGGCTGGCTCCTATTTCAATGGTTGTCCACTAGGATTCCAAGATCCCTTTCACAGTTACTGCTATTGAGCAAGGTACCACCTTATTCTTTCATTGTGTTACTTAACTTCTTCCTCTTCAGAGGCAAAGTAATGTCAGGATCTGGTCCAACAAGATTCCAACCAGCTTGGCGACATTTGGGACTGAAATGCCGGGACGAGACTGGTCTGCTCCGGGTTTTTTTGGTGCGTTCAACACCAACACACACACACACACACACCCAAATGTAGGTCATCTTTCAGCTTTTACAGGCCAGGAACAAATGATGCAGTGTGAAGATCGGGAGCGGCTCTTCACCTGAAGAAGATGTCCTTCCACCACACTCAACGACCCGTGAAGATTCAGTGACGTAGAAATGCGTTCCCGATCGTCTGAAGAGATAACGCTGGGTCATAGTTGAGGGTTCCTCCCCCCAACCCTGCAAATGTCACACATATATAAATAGAGAAAGGAACTCCTGGGGAGCCAGGGGGTTCTAGTTATGAGCGCAGAAGCAGTGGTTTTATTAAACTTTTTCTCCTTTTTTTCAGGGCATAGGAGGAGTACTTGCCCCACCAGTACTTAAAGGTGGTGTTGGAAGTAAGTAGGTTTTGAGGCATGTTTCGTAATAGCATGGCTACGAGGGAAAGAGAGGTTCGGCTTTCTTCCAGAAATGTTACTAATATTTTTTTGCAGATTTTTTTCTCCCCTTGTTCGTCTGTTGCCTTTCCTTTTCCTTCCTTTCCTTTCCTTTCCCTTCCCTTCCTTTCCTCTCTTTCTTTCCTTTCCTTCCCCTTTCCTTCCTTTAATTCCTTTCCCTTTCCTTCCAGGGGAAGGATACTGCAAAATCCCCATTCCCTCCCCACTCCAGGGGAAGGTTACTGCAAAATCTTCTTTATTATTTCTTGGGGGGGGGGGGAGAGGTGGAATCTCTTTCTTTTTCCAGTTTTGTGCGAAGAGCAACCAAGATGATTAGGGGACTGGAGGCTAAAACATATGAAGAACGGTTACAGGAGCTGGGTATGTCTAGTTTGATGAAGAGAAGGACCAGGGGAGACATGATAGCAGTGTTCCGATATCTCAGGGGTTGCCACAAAGAAGAGGGAGTCAAACTATTCTCCAAGGCACCTGGGGGCAGGACAAGAAGCAATGGGTGGAAACTAATCAAGGAGAGAAGCAACTTAGAACTAAGGAGAAATTTCCTGACAGTTAGAACAATTAACCTCTGGAACAGCTTGCCTCCAGCAGTTGTGAATGCCCCAACCCTGGAAGTCTTTAAAAAGATGTTAGATAGCCATTTGTCTGAAATGGTATAAGGTTCCTGCCCACGCAGGGGGTTGGACTGGAAGACCTACAAGGTCCCTTCCAACTCTGCTATTGTATTATTTGTATTTGTATCTATATTGCTGCCATTAAAATATGCAGTCTTAAATATAATCCACCTTTGCTATGTTTTTCTTTTGTGATCCCTAATAGAAATATAGTTCTGACCTCAACTCTATCCTTTGATTTAACATCTGTTTATTTATTTATTTATTTTATTTCTTAGATTTCTATCCCGCCCTATCTCCCCAAAATGGGACTCAGGGCGGCGCACAGGAATTAAAAATCTAAAAATACAACAATACAAAATTCTACAAAAGTTAAAACTTAAATTAAATAATTTAGCCCGTGCTAAAAGAACAATTAAATTTAAAACCCAACTCTAAAAGTAGCAGCTATGCCGGGCCGGCCATATGGAAGAAATATGTTTTCAGTGTCCGGCGGAAGAGGCGAAGGTCGGTGATAGTACGAAGGTCTGGGGGGAGGTCATTCCAGAGGGCGGGGCCTGCCACAGAGAAGGCCCTTCCCCTGGGCGTCGCCGGCGGACGGCACCCTAAGAAGGCCCTCCCTGTGGGAGCGGACAGGTCGAATGGAGGTATGTGGTAGAAGGCGGTCCTGCAAATAACCAGGCCCACTGCCATGGAGCGCTTTAAAGATGGTCACTAAAACCTTGAAACGTACCCGGAAGGCTACCGGCAGCCAGTGCAGCTCGCGCAGGAGAGGTGTTACATGGGAGTATTTTGAAACTCCCAAGATCCCCTGCACGGCATTCTGCACTAACTGGAGCCTCCGGTGCACCTCAAGGGGAGCCCCATGTAGAGAGCATTGCAATAGTCCAGGCGAGAAATGACAAGAGCTTGAGTGACAGGACATGATAAACCCCCACCCCCCCTGGTGACAACGCTCAAACCAACCCCTTGATGGGTTCCTTATCATCTTGGGATCCCCAGGCCTTACAAAATTATGTAATAATAATAATAATAATAATAATTTTATTTCTTATAAACCGCACCCTCTCCCCACAGGGACTCGGGGCGGTGCACAGGAGGAATAAAAACAATAACTATATACATATGTCATTAAAAATACATTAAATTAAGTGACCTGTGCTAAAATACCCGTTAAAACTATCTAACTGGAAATCCCCAATAAACCCTAAAGACAGAGGAGTAGCTATCCCAGGCCGGCAAGGCAGAAAAAGTGTGTTTTCAATTTAAGACGGAAGGAGCGGAGGTCCGTGGTGGTCCTAATATCGGGGGGGAGGTCATTCCAGAGGGCTGGGCCCGCCACAGAGAGAGCCCTTCCCCTGGGCGTCGCCCGCTGACAAAGTCTAGTGGACGGCACCCGGAGAAGTCCCTCTCTGTGGGAGCGAATCGGTCCTGAGGATGTATGAGGCAGGATCCGATCCCGCAAGTAGCTAGGTCCCGAGCCATGGAGCGCTTTAAAGATGATAATTAATACCTTGAAGCGCACCCGGAAGACGACAGGCAGCCAGTGCAGCTCGCGCAAGAGCGGTGTTACATGGGTGTACCTTGTGGTACCCATAATTGCTCGCGCGGCTGCATTCTGGACTAGCTGAAGTCTCCGGGTGCACCTCAAGGGGAGCCCCATGTCTTCAGGATCTTTCAGGGTGCACCTCAAGGGAAGCCCCATGTCTTCAGGATCTTTCGATAAACTGTCAAGATGGGGCCCAATCTTATTTTGGCCTTAGATGATGTTCTACAGGGGGCGGAAGCCACCCACCGAGAAGGTTGGCCCTCTGAATGTTTAACTGAAGAGAAGGTTGGGAGTGGCATGGTAGCCTAGTGGTGAAGACAGTTGCCTCCCCCTCAGAAGGTTGAGAGTTCAATCCTTGGAAGCAACAGAGCATTCTCTGCCGGGAGCAAAGAAAAAAATATCTGCTGCCAACTCCGTGTGGCGTCAGGGAGGGCACCCAGCCAGTAAATGCTCGGCTCCATTCAGTCGCGCCTCGCCGAATTAAGGGATTACAGGGTTGTAAAAGGGGAGTTCAAGGTTCAGAAGGGACATGATGGCTGTCTTCGGATCTCTGAAGGGTTGACATCTTTTAGAGCAGAGGTTCCCAAACTTGGCAACTTTAAGACTTGTGGACTTCAACTCCCAGAATTCTGAGAGTTGAAGTCCACAAGTCTTAAAGTTGCCAAGTTTGGGAACCTCTGTTTTAGAGGCTTCGACCTTATTCTCATTTGCTCTGCTGGGTAAGACTGGAATGGATATTTTGAAATTAGAAGGATGTAGCTACCATTAGGAGCAACGTCTTGGCAGTAAGAGCTGCCCATCAGTGGAACAGGTTACAACATGGAGGAATTTCTTCCCCTCCACTGGAGGCTCTCAGAGAGAGGCTGACTAGTCATGTAGTAAGTTAGCACCCAGCCCCCGCCTATAAAAATGAAATCTTCTCGGAAATATTAAAAAGGCAGAACATTATGTTTCCCTGGATGAGAAATGGAGAAACATGTTTTTAGCCAGGAAACACTCGCTCTTGAAAATTATAATAATAATAATAATAATAATAATAATAATAATAATAATAATAATAATAATAATAATAATAATAATAATAATAATAATAATAATAATAATAATAATAATAATAATAATAATAATAATAATAATAATAATAAATAAATTTTGTATACCGCGTCCTCTCTCCAAGGGGACTCGGAGCGGTGCACAGGGAAAAATTTAAAATACTATAAAATACATACAGAGCATAAAAACAGATTAAATTAGAAATGTCCCTGCGCTAAAATCCCCAGTTAAAACACTAAAATTCCCTAACACCCCAGAGGTAGAGACTAACCTAGGCCGGCCAAGCAGAAAAAGTATGTTTTAAGTTTCTGAGGGAAGGAGCGGAGGTCCGTAGTTGTTCTAATGTCGGGGGGAAGGTCGTTCCAGAGGGCTGGACCTGCCACAGAGAAGGCCCTTCCCCTGGGCGTCGCCCGCTGACAAAGTCTAGTGGACGGCACCCGGAGAAGTCCCTCTCTGTGGGAGCGAATCGGGCGTGAGGATGTGTGGGGCAGGATCCGATCCCGCAGATAGCTAGGTCCCGTGCCATGGAGCGCTTTAAAGATGAACCCACCCCCTTTATACATTCATACCAACCCTTCCCTCAAACATCCCCTCCAGACAGACTCACATTGACAGAATTAACGTCTGATTTAACGCAAGTGATTCCAGCATAGAACAGAACTTTCCTTATTTTCTCATTCTAAATTGTTGATATCAACTTCTTATTTTTATTCTACATATCTCTCTCTATACTGTATATATTTGGTTTGCCTGCCCTCATATTACTCATCCATTCTTCCTCTTCTCCTTTCCAACCACTTGTACCAACAATCCCAACTCCTGAGAAATTCAGATTCCTCTTTTTCCTTTAGTATATACCAGGGGTCTGCAAAGTTGGGTCTTTTAAGACTGGTGGACTTCAACTCCCAGAATTCCCCAGCCAGCCAGGGTGGCTGGGGAATTCTGGGAGTTGAAGTCCACCAGTCTTAAAACACCCAACTTTGCAGACCTCTGGTCTAGTTGAATGAAAAGAAGGACATGGGGAGACATGATAGCAGTATTCCAATATCTCAGGGGTTGCCACAAAGAAGAGGGAGTCAAGCTATTCTCCAAGGCACCTGAGGGCACAACAAGAAGCAATGGGTGGAAAACAAGGGTGGTTTCCTGCTGCCATTACTACTGGTTCGGCGCCCGAAAGATTTTGCCAAATTTTTGTCAATGCCGCCCTGTTGGCATTGACAAAATCCCCACCGGTCAATTGCAAAAGGCATCTTCTCTTGGAGCAGCTTACATCCTGCGACGAGACGTCTCTTGGCACCATCCAACGTCCACATCTGCCCATCCCAGGTCCTTGGGAAGGACTCCAGAGGTGGCTGGGGAATTCTGGGAGTTTATTTGTTTATTTATTTTATCGAATTTATAACCCTCACCTTCTCCTAAAAAAGGACCCAGGGTTGAAGTCCACCAGTCTTAAAAGAGCCAACTTTGCACACCCTTGGTATATACGATAATCTATCTGCTTCTGCACATTCTGATATTTTCTGCATAATTTGATAGTTATCAGGTATGGCCTTGTCTTTCCATTTTCGGGCATAACAACTCCTTGTGGCCACTAATATATGTATTATAAGATACCATTCTTCTTTTCTATTACGCCCGGGCGAATTCCTAATAACATTATTTCTGGTTTCTCTTGCATAGGTATGTCCGTTATTTTACCTATCCATCACGTGAAGTGTTAATGCCACTGTATAGTGCCTTGGTAAGGCCACACTTGTAATACTGCATACAGTTTTGGTCGCCACGATGTAGAAAAGACGTGGAGACTCTGGAAAGAGTGCAGAGAAGAGCAACCAAGATGATTAGGGGACTGGAGACTAAGACATATGAAGAACGGTTGCAGGAGATGGGTAGGTCTAGTTTGATGAAGAGAAGGACCAGGGGAGACATGATAGCAGTGTTCCGATATCTCAGAGGGTGCCACAAAGAAGAGGAAGTCAAACTATTCTCCAAGGCACCTGGGGGCAGGACAAGAAGCAATGGGTGGAAACTAATCAAGGAGAGAAGCAACTTAGAACTAAGGAGAAATTTCCTGACAGTAAGAACAATTAACCTCTGGAACAGCTTGCCTCCAGCAGTTGTGAATGCCCCAACCCTGGAAGTCTTTAAGAAGAAGTTAGATAGCCATTTGTCTGAAATGGTATAAGGTTCCTGCCCACGCAGGGGGTTGGACTAGAAGACCTCCAAGGTCCCTTCCAACTCTGCTATTGTATTGTATTGTATTTTACAATCTGTTTCCAGTATTTTTTGACCGAAGGGCATGTCCACCACTGGTGGCAGTATGTGCCTCTGGCAGACTCACATTTCCAGCATATTTCAGACAATCCTGGGAACATCTTTGCCGGGAAACAGACTCTCTCTTAATAGTCCCCACCTTCCTCAATAGCCCGCAGCCAGACGTCGGCACTTAAGAGATAAAGAGGTAGCGAGGTCTATTCACAGGCAAATGCCCTCACCCAAGATCCAACAAAGGTAGGATTAGACCTCTATCCATCGCACCACAGGGCTAATTCTGGGGAGATTACATCACCCAGCAAGGCTCAACCAAGCCTGGGATTCAAAACACAATCTACAGAGTTACCCCTGCATGGCCCCATGGGAGTCTGACAACCAATCAGAATACAAAGCTCAAGTTCAAAAGCCCAGAGCGGGTATAAAACCCAGGTGCTCTTAGCATCCCTTCCCTTTTCCTTGCTCAGGACCTCCTGCCCACCATTAAACCATCTTTCCAAGCAACTTCCATGAATCTTTCCCCCCTCCACTTGGAACTGAACCCAAATGGACATTTCTCCCGACAGTCACGTATCAAGGATGGTGTGTTAAATCCAACAGGGGGTTAGACCAGGGGTGGGCAAACTTTGCAACTTTAAGTCTGAAGGACTTCAGCTCCCAGAATTCTGGGAGCTGAAGTCCTTCAGACTTAAAGTTGCAAAGTTTGCCCACCCCTGGGTTAGACCCATTGACCTCTGAGTTTCCTTCCAAGTCTATGATCCCAGGTATAGTAACTATTTGGATCAGGGTATGAATTTCTACCAAATTCCAAAGGAAGCAGCCATCCATAAAGCAAGTATGTTCTTCTTTTGCCCCATTCAAACCAGTAGAAATGTGCCAGGCTTCTTAGGGTACAGTGAATGTAAGACACCCCTCATTTGCAAGCCTGGAAAGGAACTAGAAGATCACACCATGCTGAGAAGAGCAATGATAGCTAGCTATCTTAGCTACTTTAGATGATAGATAGATAGATAGATAGATAGATAGATAGATAGATAGATAGATAGATAGATAGATAGATAGATAGATAGATAGATAGATAGATAGATAGATAGATAGATAGATAGATAGATAGATAGATATAGATATAGAGATAGATAGATAGATAGATAGATAGATAGATAGATAGATAGATAGATAGATAGATAGATAGATAGATAGATAGATAGATAGAAGAGATAGATAGATAGATAGATAGATAGATAGAAGAGATAGATAGATAGATAGATAGATAGATAGATAGATAGATAGATAGATAGAGATATGTGTTTGTTTGTGTGTGTGTGTGCGTGATACGCTTTTGTGCTGATAAATAAATAAATAAAGGGAGACTAGTCTAGATCTATTTCAAGTTATTTAGCTCTCATCAGCTAGCCATGCCCTTACTGGGATTTGAACCTGGGAAGTATTACATGTGAGGCAATTGTAATTGCCACTAGACCACCTTGGCTCTCTTAATAAATTGGAACTTTGAGGAACCCTTTGCCTTGGACTCTGATTTTATATTGGATGCTATCTGGAACCCTGACAAATATATCCATCCATCCATCCATCCATATCTATCTATCTATCTATCTATCTATCTATCTATCTATCTATCTATCTATCTATCTATCTATCTATCTATCTATCTATCTATCTATCTTTCTTTCTTTCTTTCTTTCTTTCTCTTTCTTTCTTTTTCTATCTTGCTATCTCTCTCCCTCTCCCTCCCCCTCCTCCCTCTCCCTCTCCCTCCCTCCCTGCCTCCCTCTCTTTCTCTCTCTCCCCCTTCCCTCCTCCCTCCCTCTCCCCTTCCCCCTCCTCCCTCCCTCTCTCTCCCTCCCTCCCTCTCTCTCCCTCCCTCCCTCTCTCTCCCCCTCTCCTCCCCACCCTGCCTCCCTCTTTCTCTCTCTCTCTCTCTCTCTCCCTCCCGCCAAGACCTTAATGTGCTTATCAGCCTGGGTAGGCCACTGTTTCTCAACCTTGGCAACTATAAGCCCCTTGGACTTCAGCTCCCCCAGAAATCTGAGAGTAGAAGTGGGCTCTGTGACTTTGTCCTCCCCATCTTTCTTCTTTCATTCTTGCAGCAATCTTCTTCTCGACCGCCTGGAATGTTAACCCCCAGCTTAACTTTCTCAAGAGTTACGCAGCAGCTCCGATAGAAGAGAATAGCTCAGGGTTGAAATGAGGGATCCTTGGGGCTCTCTGAGCTTGACTGTTTTCTTGGAGATGTTTCATTGCCCAATGAAACATTACAATGTTTCGTTGTAACATCATCAGGGCTAATCTGGGTAGTGCAGCATCTGCAAGGAAGCCCAAAGAACACCAACTCAGTTATGAAGTTAGATCCTCTCAGTGGGCCGGAATGGAACTTCTATATTCAAAGACAGTGTATCTCTTGTGGCCAGGGGGGCGTTCTATCAGGTACGCCTGATACGCCAGTTGCGCCCCTTACTGGACCGGGTGGCCCATCGCACAGTCACTCAAGCACTCGTGACATCCCGGTTGGACTACTGTAACGCTCCCTACATGGGGCTCCCCTTGAGGTGCACTCGAAGGTTACAGCTAGTCCAGAATGCGGCCGCGCGGGTGATTATGGGTGCCTCAAGGCAATCCCACATAACACCTCTCCTGCGCGAGCTGCACTGGCTACCTGGGGCCTTTCGGGTGCGCTTCAAGGTGCTGACGACCATCTTTAAATCGCTCCATGGCTCGGGGCCTAGCTACATACGAGACCGCCTCCTGCCCCATACATCCCTTCGACCGATCCACTCCCACAGAGAAGGCCTTCTCCAGGTACCGTCGGCTGGGCAATGCCGGTTGGCGACACCCAGGGGAAGGGCCTTCTCTGTGGCAGGCCCAGCCCTCTGGAACGACGTACCCCCCCCCCGACTTACGCACTACCTCGGACCTCCGCCTCTTCCGCCAGGGTCTCAAGACGTATTTATTCCAACAAGCTGGCCTAGCGTAGCCCCCCGTTTCTGACTTTTATTCGGATAAATTTTAATTCATAGGGTTTTATAAGGGTTTTTAGCACGGGATATAATTGAATTAGCTTTTAGTAATGTATTTTTGTATGGTTTTTAATATTGCCTGTGCGCCGCCCTGGGTCCTTGCTAGGAGAAGGGCGGGGTATAAATTTGAAAAATAAAAATAAATAAATAATAAATAAATCACAATAGGAGAGAACTGGGTGGCCTTCTTATTAAACTTCTGGGCTCTCTCTTCATGTTCTCCAGAAGCTGGCTTGGGTCCTTCACAAAAGCCTTTTCATAATTCCTTCTTTTACTACTCTCTTTCCAGCGATGCTTTGCCGACACAGTGGAGAACCCATCCCACCTTCAGTTACTCCAGGGAAATTATTGGAATTTTTTTTTCCCCATACGATCCTTGGATCTTCCATGGGACTTCCAGCTAAGGGGTGAATCCCTCCAGACGTCATTCAAAGATTCCAATCCAAAACTCGCTGACGTCGATGGGGATCTACTCCAGAATCTAACCCTAACGCTAAGGAAGGTGGGGGTTTTTCTTCGATATTTTGACAAGGGAGTGACTCAAGAAAACACAGGTATTTGGAGCCTTGCCTCCCTATGCAAACTGGGCCCGAAGCACACGAAATGGCGGGAAGAGATAAACAACCTGGAACCTCAACCACCCTCCGCCGTTTCCTTCGCCGCACGTTTTATGAAACGAGAACTTTAAAAGTCTCTTTGCCCAGGTAGCAACCAAAGAGGGCATTTCTCCCATCGCCGCAGCTGAGCAGATGCCTCCCAGCCACAGACGCTGAGGTGGGTAGCCTGTAATTACTGCTGTAATTAATAAAGAATACCAATCATGAAGGGAGATGTAGCTACTTGCTGGCTGCATTACGCATCATCTCCTAGGGAGCCTCCATGTGTAAAAGCAGTGTTAAATCACACCCCTCGTTGGCTTCCCAGGAGTTGCTACAAGCTAGACGAGCGGGGTTCATTGGGTCTGATTCACTTTGGAATATCGCAGCTAAATCTAATATTGTTATTTTTTAAAAGCCAACACAGTTCTAGGATGCATCAACAGAGGGAGAGAATCAAGATCATGTGAAGTGTTAATGCCACTTTATTTTTTTTATTTATTTCCAATTTATACCCCGCCCTTCTCCTAAAAAAAGGACCCAGGGTGGCGCACAGGCTACTAAAAACCAACACATACATATAAATACCCATATTAAAAAAACAATTAAATCATAAGGCCTTGGCAAGGCCACACTTGGAATACTGCATTCAGTTTTGGTCACCACGATGTAGAAAAGACGTGGAGACTCTAGAAAGAGTGCAGAGAAGAGCAACCAAGAGGATGAGGAGACTGGAGACTAAGACATACAAAGAACGGTTGCAGGAATTGAGTAGGTCTAGATTAATGAGAAGAAGGACCAGGGGAGACATGATAACAGTCTTCCGATATCTCAGGGAAGAGGGAATCAAACTATTCTCCAAAGCACCTGCGGGCAGAACAAGAAGCAACAGGTGGAAACTAACCAAGGAGAGAAGCAACTTAGAACTGAGGAGAAATGTCCTGACAGTGAGAACTATTAATCAGTGGAACAGAAGTTGCCTCCAGAAGTTGTGAATGCCCCAACACTGCAAGTCTTCAAGAAGATGTTGGATAGCCATTTGTCTGAAATGGTTATAGGGTTTCCTGCCTAGGCAGGGAGTTGGATTAGATGACCTCCAAGGTCCCTTTCAACTCTGCTATTGTATTGTATTGTATTACAAATGGCTAGTTAGTTAGGACTGCAGGGAAAAAAAACCATTGCAACCAGCCTGCCTGTGCTGATCTCAGCTTCCCCAAAAAGCCCGAAGCAGATTCCTGGTCCCAACAAAAACCCTTTTATTAAACAAATGGGAATTCCTCTCATTCTCCTTGAGCCAAGGCCTGGTAAACAGCCTTTCAAATGTGAATTGATGAGCACAGACCTTATTTAGCTTGGAAAGCTGCCATGCAAATATTTTCCAAAGGAGGCGCTGTGCAAGGAAAAACTGGGCACAGAGTCTCTGAGATTCACGGACAGATCTTCACACTCCTGAAACAAATGAACCAATGGTTTCCTCCCCTTTCGTTCCTCTTTTATTTCCTATGGGAAGAGGGGCCATTCACCGTCGACCTGTGGCTTAACTAAGGTGACCAGATTTTAACATTGGTAAAGTGGGACACCATTGACCGGGGTGGGTGGGGGTGGAATGTTGCTAGGTGCCGCCACACGAAATTTAAAGGGCTGCCGGCGCCTTTCACGCATGGCTAGCGGTGGCGGGAGACAGCCGCTAGCTGCGCAAAGCCCCCTACCCTACCCACCACTGGTATATTCCCTTCCCGCTCTCCCACCGTTCCCTAGCTTGTGCATTCTTTCCAAAAATCGGGACTTTTTTAAAACGCCGCAGGACAAATTGTTAAAAATCGGGACTGTCCCACCAAAAGCGGGACGTCTGGTTACCTTAGGCTTAACCCTCAAGTCGACCCTGATTTCTGAGCTGTTCTTTTCTTTTGGCAGCTCTGTGCATGCGCACACTGGGAACAGGCTCCAGCTGTTCCTCTGCCTCAGGCTCCAGCTGTTCCTCTGCTCTACGGAGCTGTCTAGCTCCGTAGGCAGCTGATCACTGCCAGATGGCCTTGCCCCCCCCCCTCTGCCTCCGACATAGAGCCCTCATCCGAGCCTTCCCCAGAAATCCAGGACTGGCCCAGATTCCTCCCCAACCTCCTCACTGTCTGAAACTTCTGCCAGCTCCACTAGCCTCTGGCGGGCCACAACCCTGCCTTCCATTGAGGTCCTGTATACCGCATGAGCCACAAAGAGGGATGAGAAAATATCTATAGACCCCTCATATCCTGGACATAAACTATTTCAACTCCTCCCCTCAGTACACCCTATAGGGCAGGGGTCTCCAACCTTTGCAACTTTAAGTCTGAAGGACTTCAGCTCCCAGACTTCTCCAGCCAGCTTTGCTGGCTGGAGAATTCTGGGAGCTGAAGTCCTTCAGACTTAAAGTTGCAAAGGTTGGAGACCCCTGCTATAGGGCATTATATGTCAAAAGAGCTAGACTCAAGGAGACTTTTTCTCCTGGGCCATCCCTCTGCTGAACACCCAATTTCCTTACTTACTGTTTTATGCCTAAAGAATATCTACCCATGTAGTAAGGCTGTATCGCTATTATCCTTCTCAACTTTCTCACCTTCTTATCTTCCCCACTGCCTTCTCCTATGGGTATATTATGGTTTATCAATTGCTGTTTTGTGTCTTATGATGTCGATTGTATCTTATGAGTTGGGATTTATCCCGTTGTGGTTAGTAGATACACTGAGAGTTTCTGCACCAGAGACAAATTCTTCATCCAGTCAAACTGTTTATTCTGTTTCATTTTCTGTTGGAAGGAAGGAAGGAAGGAGGGAGGCTCAGAGAAGGAGAAAGAGAAAAGAAAGAAGGGAGAAGGACAAAAGGGAGGGAGGGAGGAAAGGAAAGAAGGGGCCTCCCAGAAGAAGAAGGAGAAAAAGAAGGAGAATGACAAGAAGAAGGAAGGAAGGAAGATAAGGAGGAGAAGGAAGGAGAAGGAAGGAAGGAAGGAAGGAAGGAAGGAAGGAAGGAAGGAAGGAAGGAAGGGGGCTCTGAGAAGGAAAAGGAGGAGAAGGAGAAAAGAAGGAAGGAGAATGACAGAAAGAAGGAAGGAAGGAAGGGAGGAGGAGGAAGGAGAAGGAAGGAAGGAAGGAAGGAAGGAAGGAAGGAAGGAAGGAAGGAAGGAAGGGGTCTTGGAGAAGGAGGAGAGAAAGAATGAAGGAGAAAAAAGGAAGAAGGAAGGAATGAAGGAAGGGGTCTCAGAGAAGGAGAAGGAGAAAAGAAAGAAGAGAGAAGGAGAAGGACAAAATGGAGGGAGGAAAGGAAGGAAGGAGGAGAAGGAATGAGAAAGAAGGAAGGAAGGAAGGAAGGAAGGAAGGAAGGAAGGAAGGGAAGGAAGGAAGGAAGGAAGGAAGGAAGGAAGGAAGGAAGGAAGGAAGGAAGGAAGGAAGGAAGGAAGGAAGGAAGGAAGGAAGGAAGGAAGGAAGGAAGGAAGGAAGGAAGGCTCACCGAAATTGAGCTTGGTATCTTTGCAACCCTGAAACACAGAGGGAAGACAACCTTCTCCTTTCCACACACACACATTTAAAAAATGAGACAAGAAAAAAACCGCCAACGAAGAGAAATGGGCATCCTCCACTTTGGCGTCGCCTCTTAACGACACCCTTGACCTCAGAGTGATGCATTGCCTTGCCATCTAGGGGGAAGACTCGACAGCCAGAACTCCCCACCCACCCCCACCCTTCCACCCCTCACCCCTCAAAAGACCTGGACCTCTTCCATTGGCCTGACTGCAATTTTTTTTAAAAGCCTTCAGACACTGGGGTGGGCTCCCATCCTCTTCCCGATTGCCTTCAAGGGGCTCTGGGTAGGGGGCAGAGCTCTTCACATCCAGAAGAAAATGCCCACCGCTTCCTTTTACCAGCTAGGAGTTTGTGGAGGGTGCCCCCCTACACACACACACACAAGCCCACCCTCGAAAGATCGACTGCTGCCTCAGGCCCTGGGGGGGGGGGGTGGAAATGCTTGAACGATGAATGGTTTTCAGAAGTGAGTGCCGGGAGGAGGTCAGGCCAGGGGACGGCAAAGGTCACGGGTGCAGCCGAGATAAGCCTCCATCCATCTCTTCGGCCCATCAGGTGAGATGGCCGAGGCCCGCCTTAACCTGCCATAAAGCATCACATCCTCTGCAGGAAGCTCACAGGTGGCTCCCCAAGGAAAAAGGATTTTAAAAAAGAAAGACAAGAACACATCGCCCAAAATCCCCACTTGGAATATCTTGCATCCAGTTTTGGTCGCCACGATGTAAACAAAAGACGCGGAGACTCTAGAAAGAGTGCAGAGAAGAGCAACAAAGAGGATTAAGGGACTGGAGGCTGAAACATAGAAAGAACGGTTGCAGAAAGTGGGTATGCATTTCTTTTCCTTTCCTCCTCCCTTTTTCCTTCCTTCCTGTCTTTCTCTCTCTCTGTCTCTCTCTCACACTCTTTCTTTGTTTCCTTCCCTCCCTTCCTTCTTCCTTCCTTTCCCTCTGTCATTCTTTCTCTCTTCTTTCTTTTTCCTTTCTCTTTCTTCCTTTCCCTCCTTTTGCTCCCTCCCTCCTTCCTTTTTCCTTTTGTCTTTCTTTCTTTCCCTCCTTCCCATCTTTCCTTTCCTTTCTTTCTTTCTTTCTTTCTTTCTTCTCTCCCACTCCCTTTCTTTCCCCCTTCCCCTATAATCTCTCACCAAACCTCATGGATTCTCACGGACCCTGGCCTCAAATTTTAGGCATGGCCAACATAGGCCCAGGAATTTTCTTGAGTATGCGTTCTCAAGCAACACCACCTCCTTCAAAATCGGGTCTCTCATTTCCGAAGTGAAAGTGATGAAATATGTATCATGGGGTTATGTTTGTCATGGGAACACCCATGCCAAATTAGCTGGTGAGATGCTGTAGGAAGAAGAGAGGTGTTTGTCAGGAATTACAATCAAACATTAAATTACTAGTCTTTAGTGAAAGATAAAAGGCAGCTGTTGGGACAGGTCCATTAGTAAATGCAGCTCACACACCACTCATAATGACTCAAGGTGAGTAACTGGGCAGTAATGTGGCAGCATGGACAAATTAATATTCCTTTTGATCTTCTAGATTCCTCCATTCCTCCAAGATGCTCTGATCGGGACATGAATGTGGGCCTAAATCTCTAGGTAAAGATTCCCGCTCGCACATATGTGCTAGTCGTTCCCGACTCTAGGGAGTGGTGCTCGTCTCCATTTCAAAGCCGAAGAGCCAGCGCTGTCCGAAGATGTCCCCGTGGTCATGTGGCCGGCATGACTCAATACCGAAGGCGCACGGAACGCTGTTCCCTCAAAATTAACTTCTTACTCTATAGTTATATCATTTTTTTAAATATTTTTTTATTTATTCTTATAAAAATAAAATCATACAAACATAATTTTAAACATATTGCCGTCACAGCGCAAGAAAGCATATAACCAAACTTAACATTACTGTCCTAATAATAGGCCTAATATTTAACATCAACATTTAAACTATATACAGCCCATCTAGTTAACCTACCTACTTCATCAATTCTTATTCGTCCTTTAATTTCTGATTGATATTATTTACCAATATCCGATTTTAAACATATATTATTGCTTCAGTTGTTATTATTCGGTCGTTCCCGTACCCAGTTATACCACCTCTTCCACGAGTTATAGAATTCTGAATCCTTTTTTCCTTTAATTAATTTTGTTAATCTATCCGATTCTGCGCACTCATTAATTTTGTTTATTACTGCCCTATCCATCGGTATTTGATCACTTTTCCATTCCTGGGCAAATGCCAATCTTGCCGCAATAATTATGTGCAACACCAAAAACCATATCTCCATGTTGATATCTGGGGGTTTAAGTCCTAACAGGAAGGTTTCAGGTTTCAAATCTAATTGATGTTGGGTGATTTCTATTAACCACTGCCTGATTTTTTTCCAGTATTTAATCGCCATTAGGCATGTCCACCACTGATGGAAATAGGTCCCCTCTCTGTGACCACATTTCCAGCAATTAGGCATGGTCCCAGGGAACATTCTGGCAAGTCTTGCTGGGGGTAGATGCCATATAGTTATATCATTGATTACATTTTAAATCAGCTATTTTTATTCTAATCATAAAACCAGCTATTATAACGTCATTTTCTCTCCTGTTTCCTGCTAAACGTACAATAAGCTTTCCAGTCCTCATTAAGCCTGGACAATGTTCTATCTTGAATTAAACCAGTCTACAGGTGGTCCTTGACTTACAACTATTCCTTTAGTGGCCGTTCAAAGTTACAACATCACTGCCAAAGGGACTTAGGGCAGGTTTTAACAACCGTTGCAGCCTCCCCATGGTCACATGATTAAAACCCAGGTGTTGGCAACTGACTTGAATTTATGACGCCTGCAGTGTCCCCGGGGGTCTCCTTTTGCGACCTTCTGGCAAGCAAAGTCCATGGGGCAGACAGATTCACTTAACAACCATACTTAATAACTGCAGTCATCCCCTAAATAGTTAGATCAAAGAAACACGATAAAAGGAGTTACAACGTACCAGAGGACTAGCAGGAAAGGTTCACATTTTGATCATGGGACCATGGGGATTCTGCAACAGTCATAAGTGTGAAAAACGGTCATAAGTCGTTTTTTCCAGGGCCCTTGTAAGTTTGAATGGGCACTAAATCAACAGTGGTATGTGAAGAACTTCCTGTACTCTTTCTATCTTGATTCTTAGAAGTCCGGAGTTAAATGTCACTCATTTTCAACCAGTTACCATACTGGGTATGTCTAGTTTAATAAAAAGAAGGACCAGGGGAGACAGGATAGCAGTCTTCCAATATCTCAGAGGGTGCCACAAAGAAGAGGGAGTCAAGCTATTCTCCAAGGCACCTGAGGGTAGAACAAGAAGCAATGGGTGGAAACTAATCAAGGAGAGAAGCAACTTAGAACTGAGGAGAAATTTCCTGGCAGTGAGAATAATTAATCAGTGGAACAGAAGTTGCCTCCAGAAGTTGTGAATGCTCCAACAATGCAAGTCTTCAAGAAGATGTTGGATAGCCATTTGTCTGAAACGGTATAGGTCTTCCTGCTTAGACAGGGAGTTGGACTAGATGACCTCCAAGGTCCCTTCCAACTCTGCTATTGTATTGTGTTGTGTTGTGTTGTGTTGTATTGTGTTTAAAAAAAAGATTGGACAACCTTTTGTCTGAAGTGGTGTAGGGTTTCCTGCCTAAGTAGTGGGTTGGACTAGAAGACCTCCAAGGTCCCTTCCAACTCTGTTATTCTGTGGACTACGGACAAGCCAAATGAGTACATTATAAAATATTGAACATCTTTAAGAAGATGTTGGAGAACCATTTGTCTGAAGTGTTGTAAGGTTTCCTGCCTAAGCAGGGGGTTGGACTAGAAGACCTCCAAGGTTCCCTCCCAACTCTTGTTATTCTACTCCAGGAGAAGTGAAAATCTACTCCTTTTTAGCTGATGAAGTTTGGAAGAGTTTTAAAACCGATTGCAATTTGTACAGAAATGTCTCTAGTGCCAAGTAACTGCTGTTTAATTATGTAGGGACTTAATGAGGCTTATTAGTAAATAAATGCCAAGTGATTATGGAGTAATGACATGTCACTTGCCGACTGGTAAAAAAATTGCATTTATCAGATCCAAAAGGAATTTCCATATAACCTGTACTGGGAAAGAAACTGGGAATGAAGCGATAATTAAGCCTCTTCTCTTTACACTGGAAAGGCTGCGATTGTTGTCGTTTTGTTTAAAAGCTAAAAATCAGAATTGTCTTCTTGCTACGCGGTAAATCTTTGGCCTGCGTTATTTCTTCTTTATGAAAAACTAGCTGATATACCGCTGTTGCCCAGGTATTTATTTTATTTATTTATTTTATTTATTTTATTAAATTTCTATCCCGCACCTTCTCCTGTATAAGGACCCAGGGCGGCCTATTTATTTATAGACGGGAAATGTCCAGACCAAATTTAATTTCTAATGTTGTATTTTCCTCTTTAGCAGAGGGAGCCGTCTTGTGGAGTACCGTGAAGCTGTTACCATGGCAACTCCACTGCCCTGTACAGTAGAAGCCATTTTACGGCAGTACAGTAGAAGTCATTAAGTCTTAAGAGAACACATACCCCGAGGGTTGTTAGGGGTGTCTTACCCCCACAGTATTTTTCTCCAGAGATTAAGTCATCTGGCGCTCTCTCTCGCTCTCGCTCTCTCGCTCTCTCTCTTTCTCACACACACACACACACACACACATGCTAGGGATTCGAACCGCCAAACTGCCGACCTTTCTGATTGACAAGCTGAGCATCTTAGCCACTGAGCCACCGCGTCCCCTAAAACAGGGGTCCCCAACCTTTACAACTTTAAGTCTGAAGGACTTCAGCTCCCAGAATCCAAAGCTGGCTGGAGAATTCTGGGAGCTGAAGTCCTTCAGACTTAAAGTTGCAAAGGTTGGAGACCCCTGCCCTAAAAAACTTAGGTAGGCCATATTAAATTGGTAAAGTGCAGAGAAGTCCTTGGATTGTAATGACAATTGAGCTCAAAATTTGTACTGCTAAGCGAGACAATTATGAAGTGAGTTTTACGGCCTTTCTTGCCACAATTGTTAAGTGAATCAATGCAGCTGTTGAGGCCTTCTTGGTTCCACACCCATTTGCATTACTCAGGTGACCCTGAGGGCACAGCTCAACCGCCAAATGGCCTGAACGACTCTCAGAGAGACTACGAACGACCAGAGGACTGCAAGGAATACAAATCCTTCCATCCTTCACCATTCAGTCAGAACTGAAGAAGCTTCTTGGATGGGGAGCGAAATAATATCTTCAAGAAAAAACCAAGAAAATCCAGTTGTGTTTTGAACAAAAGCAATGACATGCATGAGTGAGAATCTCCATAGACGTGAAGGAAATATTAAAGGTTAATTGTTCTAACTGTCAGGAAATTTCTCCTTAGTTCTAAGTTGCTTCTCTCCTTGATTAGTTTCCACCCATTGCTTCTTGTCCTGCCCCCAGGTGCCTTGGAGAATAGTTTGGCTCCCTCTTCTTTGTGGCACCCTCTGAGATATTGGAACACTGCTATCATGTCTCCCCTGGTCCTTCTCTTCATCAAACTAGACATACCCAGCTCCTGCAACCGTTCTTCATATGTTTTAGTTATGCTTCAAGAAGAGTGATCCTAGTGATTTAATGGGATGTGGTGGCTCAATGGCTAAGACGCTAAGCTTGTCGATCAGAAAGGTCGGCAGTTCGGCGGTTCGAATCCTTAGAACCGCGTAACGGAGTGAGCTCCCATGACTTGTCCCAGCTTCTGCCAACCTAGCAGTTCGAAAGTACGTAAAAAATGCAAGTAGAAAAATAGGGACCAACTTTGGTGGGAAGGGAACAGCGTTCTGTGCGCCTTTGGCATTGAATCATGCCGGCCACATGACCATGGAGACGTCTTCGGACAGCGCTGGCTCTTCGGCTTTGAAACGGAGATGAGCACCGCCCCCTAGAGTCAGGAAGGACTAGCACATATGTGCGAGGGGAACCTTTACCTTAAGAAGTTAATTTACCCTCATTCTTGCTACTGATATAAAGGAACAGAGTCACTTCCTAATCTTTTTATTTTATTTTATTTTCATTCCTGCACTTTTGTCTTTGTTCTGTTCTCTCTTTTTCCCTGATAAATATTAGCTCTTGTTAGTTTTAATTCTGTTTTAAAATCCTAATAATTCTGTTTTTTAAATAAATGTTAGGGTTTTTTTTTAGTTTTATTTAGATTTATACCCCGCACCTTCTCCTAAAAGGACCCAGGGCGGCGCACAGGAGATTTAAACATGACAAATGTTACAAAATACAAAATTTAAAAACATATTAAATGTTTTTAAATTAGAAAAAATGTTTTTAAATTAGAAAGAAATAGCAATAGAATATTAACAGAATATTGCCGAGTTTTCGCCTTTTGAATCTCAGCATTTAATTCCACTGTCTAAAATAAATATGATTTATGGCCAACAATGCTAGGTTCATCATTTCTAGCCATTAGCAAACTGGATACCGTGGAAGGTTTTTGACTGTTTATGGGCAACGTCCTGCAGGGTTTTAAACCACAAGCGATTAACTTCATGGAAGAGAAAGACGGGGGGAAAAACTCTTCTCCACACCCTTCATTTCCCTTATACCTGCAGTCAATGCAAGGATCAGGCGTTTTTCCCATGAGAATTTCCCAAGACAGGAGGCCATTAAAATGCTTTGAAAAAAAATGAATAAGTAAACTTCTCTAAAATATTCCTTTCCTTTGGCGAATTGTTTTTTTAAAAAAAAAACGAAAACCCAAAGCATTTTTCATTCTGTCACAAGCAAGGTGGGGAAATAGGTAATGTAGGTGAAATAGTCACTTTAACTTAAAATTCCAACATACTTTTTTTTTTTTTTTTTGGAACAGTTTGTCTGGATCCAAGCGAATCGAGTGCCAATTGTCTGTCAACAATTGAGGGAAGACGTCACTCCTTCATCTAAGGAAAAATAAGCATTTGAAAAACATAGTCGCAGAAAGAATAGCTTTGCCAGTTACGATGGGTCAAAGACAGTTGTTCTTTAAGTTAGCAAAATGTCTTACCCTAAAGACCGATGTGTCTCAACCTTGCCAGCTTTAAGATGTGTCTTCAAAATCCCAGGATTGGCTCCCGAACATCCTGCTCCTTTCGAGACAGTGAAGTTATCCAAATGACTGATGATTGATCGAACGATCGATTGATTGACAGAGGAACAAACCAACAGGTTCTTGGCTCTTGTTCACCTCCCTCCCTCCCTTTTCGCCAGGTAATAATTTCTCACCTTTGCTGATTGCAATAAATAAACATCAAGCTAGCTTTTTTTTTGCCAGCTAAACTAAATGCCAGGTGCGCTCGCTCGGATCTGAATATTGTCTGGCGTTGGGCTAGCAGAGCTGGCAGCAGAGTCGGATGGTGAGGAGGGTTGGGGAGGAAGATGGGCCAGTCCTGGAGTCTGGGGAAGGCTCGGACGAGGGTTCTGCATCGGAGGCAGAGAGGGGGCCAAAGCCGTATGCCGGTTATCAGCTGCCTTCGGAATCAGACATCAGTGAGGCAGAGGAACAGCTGGAGCCTGTTCCCAGTGTGCGCATGCGCAGAGCTGCCAGAGGAAAAGAACAGCTCAGAAATCAGGGTCAACTTGGAAGTAAAGACACAAGTGGACAATGAATGGCCCCTCCTAGAGGAAATAAAAGAGGAGCGAAAGGGGAGTGGAGTTTGCAGGAAACCATTCGTTCATTTGTTTCAGGAGTGTGAAGATCTGTCCGTGAATCTCAGAGACTCTGTGCCCACACTTTCCTTGCACAGCGCCTCCTTTGGAAAATATTTGCATGGCAGCTTTCCAAGATAGATAAGGTCTGTGGTCATCCCCTCACCTTTGAGAGGCTGTCTGACAGGCCTTGACTGAAGGGGAATGAGAGGAATTCCCGTTTGTTTAATAAAAGGGGTTTTGTCGGGACCAGGAATCTGCTTTGTGCTTTTTGGGGAAGCCGAGGTCAGAACACTAGGCCCGAATTAAATGGGAAATTGCTTTTGTCATTTTGCAACACCTTGCTTTTCATTTTTATTTTACAACGACCCAAACTTCCTTGGATAAGAACTCCCGCTCTTCCCAAGACAAGATCTGCCCGAGGGTCTCGAACCTTCAACATCTGCCCCCCCACTTCCCACCCACCCCAAAAATTTCACCCGGAGCCATTCAGGAAAAGAAACTCCCATAGAAACACACCCAATCTAGTTCCTTTGTTTTTCCCATGGTATTCCAGCTCTTCCTCCCCATCTCTCAGCTCCTGTCATTCTCCCTCAGTAATTGTGTCTTTGTCGGTGTGTGTGTGTGTGTGTGTGTGTGTGTTGCTTTGTTTGTTTTCTCCCGAAATGATGCAACTTTAATTAATTTTAATTGCTCGATTCATTTAATGGAAGCGCTGCGGGGAAGTACAACAGCACCCACGAAAGGGCGCGATTAGCGCAAAGGCTGCCAGGCGATCCAAGGAGGAGAAAGGAGAGGGCCGCCTTCTGAGTCACTTTAGAGGAAAGAAATCTTTTCCACGTTCCTTTCTCTTTCCCCCCCCCCTTCCTCCCCCAAGGAAGCACCGCCGCAGTTCATCAGAAAGAGGTGTGGTTGCAAAAGCCACGCTGGAGAGGAAGCAGGTTGGGGTGAGATCCTTTCTCACTAGCTTTTTTTGCTTTTTACACAACTGTCTAATCTGGCTTGTGTAGGCTTCCACGTGCAAGAAAAAGTGTTCTGGGCGTGAGGGTGGGAAATGGCCAAAAAAACACACCAAGGGACTGGAAAGGATCCAACAGAGCAGAGCTATCGATGCACACTTTTTTTAACACAATGACAGCTCCCCGGTGGTATTCAGCCGGTTCTGACCCGTTCTGGCAAACCGGTAGCGGAAATTTTGAGTAGTTCGGAGAACTGGCAAATACCACCTCTGGCTGGCTCTGCCCCAGAGGTAGGTTCCTACCGGTTTGCACTGGTTCGGCCGAATAGGTAGTAATGTGGTCTGCCACGCCCCTGGACCGGTTCTATCGGCAGTGGCGCCATCTTGATTTTCGTTTCTGCACATTTTCCTTCATTGGAAACATTTATTTTTCCCCTTTTCTAACATTGTGCATATGCACCCTGCTTTTTAGGTGCAAATGCGCACGAGCATGGAGCGTGCATTTGGCACGCACATGAGCGAAGCGAGTGAGGGTGTGCAAAACAATGTGCACGCCAAACCAGCAGTAATACTGGCAGGAACCCCCACCTGTGCTCGGCCGCCATCTATTCTCTGCCTCCTTAGTCCCAGCTGAGCGGCATCTCAGCTTCTTTTGTTGCCCTGCATAGGAGAACAGAGCTGGAAAGCGGGTTAGTGGGGTGGTAGCGGAAATTTTGAGTAGTTCAAAGAACCAGTAACGAGTACTTCTGGCTGGCCGCACCCCCATCTATTCTCTGCCTCCCAAGTCCCAGCTGATCAGGAGGGAATGGAGATTTTGCAGTATCCTTCCCCCAGAGTGGGGTGGAAATGGAGATTTTGCAGTATCCTTCCCCCAGAGTGGGGTGGAAATGGAGATTTTACAGTATCCTTCCCCCAGAGTGGGATGGGAATGGAGATTTTACAGTATCCTTCCCCCAGAGTGGGGTGGAAATGGAGATTTTGCAGTATCCTTCCCCCAGAGTGGGATGGAAATGGAGATTTTGCAGTATCCTTCCCCCAGAGTGGGGTGGAAATGGAGATTTTGCAGTATCCTTCCCCCAGAGTGGGGAGGGAATGGAGATTTTACAGTATCCTTCTCCCAGAGTGGGGTGGAAATGGAGATTTTGCAGTATCCATCCCCCAGAGTGGGGTGGAAATGGAGATTTTGCAGTATCCTTCCCCCAGAGTGGGATGGGAACGAAGATTTTACAGTATCTTTCCCCCAGTGGGGTGGAAATGGAGATTTTACAGTATCCTTCCCCCAGATTGGGGTGGAAATAGAGATTTTACAGTATCCTTCCCCCAGAGTGGGATGGGAATGAAGATTTTACAGTATCTTTCCCCCAGAGTGGGGTGGAAATGGAGATTTTACAGTATCCTTCCCCCAGAGTGGGGAGGGAATGGAGATTTTGCAGTATCTTTCCCCCAGAGTGGGGTGGAAATGGAGATTTTACAGTATCTTTCCCCCAGAGTGGGGTGGAAATGGAGATTTTACAGTATCCTTCCCCCAGAGTGGGGAGGGAATGGAGATTTTGCAGTATCCTTCCCACAGAGTGGGGTGGAAATGGAGATTTTACAGTATCCTTCCCCCGGAGTGGGAAGGGAATGGAGATTTTGCAGTATCCTTCCCCCAGAGTAGGGTGGAAATGGAGATTTTGCAGTATCCTTCCCCCAGAGTGGGGTGGAAATGTAGATTTTACAGTATCCTTCCCCCAGAGTGGGGTGGAAATGGAGATTGTGCAGTATCCTTCCCCCAGAGTGGGATGGAAATGGAGATTTTGCAGTATCCTTCCCCCAGAGTGGGGTGGAAATGGAGATTTTGCAGTATCCTTCCCCCAGAGTGGGGAGGGAATGGAGATATTACAGTATCCTTCCCCCAGAGTGGGGAGGGAATGGAGATTTTACAGTATCCTTGGGAATGGAGATTTTACAGTATCCTTCCCCCAGAGTGGGGTGGAAATGGATATTTTACAGTATCCTTCCCCCAGAGTGGGGTGGAAATGGAGATTGTGCAGTATCCTTCCCCCAGAGTGGGATGGAAATGGAGATTGTGCAGTATCCTTCCCCCAGAGTGGGGTGGAAATGGAGATTTTGCAGTATCCATCCCCCAGAGTGGGGTGGAAATGGAGATTTTGCAGTATCCTTCCCCCAGAGTGGGATGGGAATGAAGATTTTACAGTATCTTTCCCCCAGAGTGGGGTGGAAATGGAGATTTTACAGTATCCTTCCCCCAGATTGGGGTGGAAATAGAGATTTTACAGTATCCTTCCCCCAGAGTGGGATGGGAATGAAGATTTTACAGTATCTTTCCCCCAGAGTGGGGTGGAAATGGAGATTTTACAGTATCCTTCCCCCAGAGTGGGGAGGGAATGGAGATTTTGCAGTATCTTTCCCCCAGAGTGGGGTGGAAATGGAGATTTTACAGTATCTTTCCCCCAGAGTGGGGAGGGAATGGAGATATTACAGTATCCTTCCCCCAGAGTGGGGAGGGAATGGAGATTTTACAGTATCCTTGGGAATGGAGATTTTACAGTATCCTTCCCCCAGAGTGGGGTGGAAATGGATATTTTACAGTATCCTTCCCCCAGAGTGGGGTGGAAATGGAGATTGTGCAGTATCCTTCCCCCAGAGTGGGATGGAAATGGAGATTGTGCAGTATCCTTCCCCCAGAGTGGGGAGGGAATGGAGATTTTACAGTATCCTTCCCCCAGAGTGGGATGGAAATGGAGATTTTGCAGTATCCTTCCCCCAGAGTGGGGTGGAAATGGAGATTTTGCAGTATCCTTCCCCCAGAGTGGGGAGGGAATGGAGATTTTACAGTATCCTTGGGAATGGATATTTTACAGTATCCTTCCCCCAGAGTGGGGTGGAAATGGAGATTGTGCAGTATCCTTCCCCCACAGTGGGATGGAAATGGAGATTGTGCAGTATCCTTCCCCCAGAGTGGGGAGGGAATGGAGATTTTGCAGTATCCTTCCCCCAGAGTGGGGAGGGAATGGAGATATTACAGTATCCTTCCCCCAGAGTGGGGAGGGAATGGAGATTTTACAGTATCCTTGGGAATGGAGATTTTACAGTATCCTTCCCCCAGAGTGGGGTGGAAATGGATATTTTACAGTATCCTTCCCCCAGAGTGGGGTGGAAATGGAGATTGTGCAGTATCCTTCCCCCAGAGTGGGATGGAAATGGAGATTGTGCAGTATCCTTCCCCCAGAGTGGGGTGGAAATGGATATTTTACAGTATCCTTCCCCCAGAGTGGGGTGGAAATGGAGATTGTGCAGTATCCTTCCCCCAGAGTGGGATGGAAATGGAGATTGTGCAGTATCCTTCCCCCAGAGTGGGGAGGGAATGGAGATTTTACAGTATCCTTCCCCCAGAGTGGGGTGGAAATGGAGATTTTGCAGTATCCTTCCCCAGAGTGGGATGGAAATGGAGATTTTGCAGTATCCTTCCCATGCCATGCCCATCAAGCCACACCCACTGAACTGATAGTAAAAAAATTGACTCCCACCACTGGTTCAGATCTACTGTTGCGATCCTGATGTTCGTCGCTGCACAAATAAGCCAGTAACTCCCTCCGTCAAATGACTGCAATGGATCGTATCTGTTCAAGAAGCCGTTGGGGTGTTTAGGACCCTTTCAACGTGTAGGTGAATCAGCAAAAACCTCTCTCTTTCTGCACCTAGCAAAAGACCAGACAGAAAGAAGAGTTCTAGTTTAGTTCTTTTCACTTCCTAATGGGCTACATTTCAGCGTGTGGAGATTTTTTTTAGTTTTAATGGCAATGTTGGCGTGTGATTTCATCTGGCAGTCTGAATGCAAAAAATCCAGGAATGAGGGTTCTTCACCGTAAGGTCCTTGGTGCTGTATGAACTTGGTGATTTTCTTGCAGATGTTTTCATGACCCAACTAGGTAAGGTAACATCATCGTTGCTGATAGGCACTGATGTGCATGGAGGATGTTACCTAGTTGGATCATGAAATGTCTGCATGAAAGTTGCCAAGCTCAGAGAGCACCAAGGGCCACACAGTCCTCCTCCTCCTCCTCTTTGTCTCCACAAACTCCCATCTAGCACTGAAGATGTTACCTAGTTGGGTCATGAAATCTCTGCAAGAAGACCACCAAGCTCAGAGAGCATCAAGGACACCCAAGGTTACAATTATTGTCTTCTATTGCTTCACGGCTTTAATAGATTGGTCAGCTCTGATGCAGTCTAGGTGACCATCAAGAGGATTGTGAAGTTTGGGAATACAGCTAGTCCTTGACTTAGGACCATATCGGAGTCCAGAACATAACATATGTGCACACTTCCAACCCAAGAATACATTAAGGCAGAAGGTTGTCCACCAGAGGTGGTATTCAGCAGGTTCGGACCAGTTCTGAAGAACCGGTAGTGGAAATTTTAAGTAGTTCAGAAAACCAGCAAATACCACCTCTGGCTGGCCTCGCCCCTATCTATTCTCTGCCTCCTGAGTCCCAGCTGATCGGGAGGGAATGGGGATTGTGCAGGAACCTTCTCCTGGAGTGGGGTGGGAATGGAGATTTTACTGCATCCTTCCCCTGCCATGCCCACCAAGCCACACCCACCAAGCCATGCCCACAGAACCAGTAGTAAAAAAAAATTGAATGCCACCACTGTTGGATATAACGCCCAGACAGGAACTCAGCAATGTAGTATATGCAAAACAGCGCAGTGAGCCATGTGCCGTTCTGTACACTGGGGAAACAAAACAACCACTTCATGAGCACATGACACAATCTAGAAGAATAAACACATCAGGACTAGATTCAGCAGTATCTGCATTTGAAAGACACAGGCCACTCTTTTGAAGACAACGAAGTCCACATTTTGGACAGAGAGGATCGCTGGCTTGAAAGAGGGGTCCAAGAGGCTATCTATGTCAAAATTGGACAACCGTCTCTCAACAGAAGGGGAGGGATACAACATCATCTCTCTCCAATGTACAACACAGTCCTTTGAACAGTTCCCAGAAGGTTCCACGCTCATTTGCACCACTCAGGTGACCCTCAGGACACAGATAAACCTTCAGGTGGCCTCAACAACTCTCTAAAACAGTGTTTCTCAACCTTGGCAGCTTTACGTCCGGTAGACTTCAACTCCCAGAATCCCCCAGCCAGCACCGTTGGCTGGGGGATTCTGGGAGTTGAGGTCCACAGGACTTAAAAGTCATCCAGGTTGACTAGCACTGCTCTAAAAAGGATGCAAATGACCAGCTGTCTGAAAGGAGCATCAATCCTTCCGTTCCCCACCATCCATCCAGAGTTGAAGAAGCTTCTTGGATGAGAAGCGAAATGTCTTCAAAGAAAAACGAGAAAGTCCAATTGCCTCTTGAGAGAGAGAGAGAGAGAGAGAGAGAGAGAGAGAGAGAGAGAGAGAGAGAGAGAGAGAGAGAGAGAGAGAGAGAGAGAGAGAGGGAGAGAGAGAGAGAAACACCTTTGGGACACTGTGACTCTAGTAGCACAGTGAGTTACCTCTGCGGCAAGCTGGCCGTGGCGAGTTGGCCATGCCGAATTGCCCTAGACCCCTGGGAATTGAGGTCCACCCCTCTAAAAGTGGCAAAGATTGAGAAAGCCTGGAGTAAGCAATGGCATCGTTTCAGACCCAGGAAGAGCACCCTCTCCATAGTAGCGCCTTCCCTGATGGTATTTCAAAGGGCTTTGACACCTGGCTCCTTGCCCAGGCTGTTGGCACGGGAAAACCGACACCCCTTTTCTTCCGTTGTGTTCCCCTCTAGGTGTATTTTCTTGGCCCCTGTCGTCCTTTTGTCCTGCACTGTTTTTTTTGGGGGGGGGGTGGGATTTTCTTCTATTGTTCTTTGTTTCAAATGTTTTAACAACTGTAAGCTCCCCAGGATTGCTGAGTGTCAGGTGAAATACATACTTCCTTAATCCTTGTTGATGGTTATTGAATTGGGTAGTTGGTCTGTTGCAACCTTCTCTTTCCTTAATGTTAATTTTAATTTCATATGAACTTGCAGTGAGTGACATCCCATTGCTAATCCATAGGGTTCAAGAGGACGTCGGTCCACTGCGCACTGTTCTTGAGCTAATCTGAAGGCCACCTGAAGTTTGAGGTCTGTAGCGATGGACTCTGCAGAACGTCGGCGACCTCTTCGCACTAGGCGCCTCGGCATCCGCTGACCCCGCTCCGTCCGTTTACGTGGCCTATCCCTTCGTGGCTGAGTGGCTGTCGTTCCCAAACACTTCCACGTTCTTATAATACAGCTGACCGTGGACGGTGGAATATTTGGGAGCGAGGAAATTTCACGACTGGATTTGTTGCACAGGTGGCCTCCTATCCCAGTTCCATGCTGAGCTCATGAGAGCGACCCATTCTTTCACAACTGTTGGTAACAACAGTCTGCATGCCTGAGTCCTTGATTTTATACACCTGTGGCCATGGAAGTGATTGGAACCCCTGATTCTGATTATTTGGATGGGTGAGCAAATATTTTGGGCAATATAGTGTGTGTGTGTGTGTGTGTGTGTGTATATATATATATATATATATATATATATATATATATATATATATATATATATATATATATATATATATGATGTACACTGAAGATGGCATATAATTTCATGGTATGAATGACAATGACAATAAATGAAACATCTTCAGTTTTTTTATTACGTTCTGCAGATGCTGGTGGGATACACTCTGAAACACTAAACATTTAGCAATACAATACAATACAATACAATACAATACAATACAATACAATACAATACAATACAATACAATACAATACAATACAATAGCAGAGTTGGAAGGGACCTTGTAGGTCTTCCAGTCCAACCCCCTGCGTGGGCAGGAACCTTATACGATTTCAGACAAATGGCTATCTAACATCTTTTTAAAGACTTCCAGGGTTGGGGCATTCACAACTTCTGGAGGCAAGCTGTTCCAGAGGTTAATTGTTCTAACTGTCAGGAAATTTCTCTTTAGTTCTAAGTTGCTTCTCTCCTTGATTAGTTTCCACCCATTGCTTCTTGTCCTGCCCCCAGGTGCCTTGGAGAATAGTTTGACTCCCTCTTCTTTGTGGCACCCTCTGAGATATCGGAACACTGCTATCATGTCTCCCCTGGTCCTTCTCTTCATCAAACTAGACATACCCAGCTCCTGCAACCATTCTTCATATGTTTTAGCCTCCAGTCCCCTAATCATCTTGGTTGCTCTTCTCTGCACTTTTTCCAGAGTCTCCACGTCTTTTCTACATTGTACAATACAATACAATAGCAGAGTTGGAAGGGACCTTGGAGGTCATCTAGTCCAACTCCATGCCTCCCTGGCCTGGTTACTTGCGAGACCACCTCCTACCACATACCTCCCTTCGGCCTGTCTGCTCCCACAGAGAGGACCTCCTCAGGGTGCCGTCTGCCGGTCAATGCTGCCTGGCGACCCCCAGGGGGAGGGCCTTCTTTGTGGCAGGTCCAGCCCTCTGGAACGACCTGCCCCCCGAACTCTGCACCATCACACCTTCGCCTCTTCCGCCGGCTGCTTAAAACGCACCTTTTTCATCTAGCGGGCCTGGCTTAGATCTAATGGTCTCAAATTTAGTGACTTAATTTTAACATACGTTTTAATCGTTTTAATCATATTTTAGCGCACACACACCAAATTTAATTCTATTTTAAAATGTGACTGTATTTATATTTTGATTGTTTGTTGTGTTTTTAATTCTTCTGTGCACCGCCCTGAGTCCCATTGGGGAGATAGGGCGGTATAGAAATGGGATAAAATAAAATAAATAAATAAATAAATAAATAGGCAGGAAGCCCTATACCGTTTCAGACAAATGGCTATCCAACATCTTCTTAAAGACTTTCAGTGTTGGGGCATTCACAACTTCTAGACGCAAGTTGTTCCACTGATTGATTGTTCTCACTGTCAGGAAATTTGTCCTCACTTCTAAATTGCTTCTCTCCTTGATTAGTTTCCACCCATTGCTTCTTGTTCTGCCCTCGGGTGCCCTGGAGAATAGCTTGACTCCCTCTTCTTGGTGGCAGCCCCTGAGATATTGGAAGACTGCTATCAATACAATACAATACAAACTAGGACTCCAAGATCCCTCTCACAGTTACTACTGTCCCCCCTCATCCTTCTTTTCATTCAACTAGACATCCGCAGTTCCTGCAACCGTTCTTCCTATGTTTTAGCCCCCAGTCCCCTAATCATCTTTGATGCTCTTCTCTGCACTCTTTCTAGAGTCTTCACATCTTTTCTACATCGTGGTGACCAAAACTCGATGCCGTATTCCAAGTGTGGCCTTACCAAGGCCTTATAAAGTGGTATATATAAACCAATTTCATTGTAATTTTTACAACGACAATAAAGATTATTTTTTTTTAAACTTTTTTTTTTTTATTAGAAGATTTTATAAAGATTACAAACAGTTTCTCCCCCCTCCCCCCAACCTCTTCCTCCCTCCCCCCTCCCCAGACTTCCCAGAACAAGCACAGGGTATAACTTTCACGAACATAAAACTAAGATACATACACATTATCCCTAATTCTCTAACTATAACTCAAAACATCATAGACATTACTTAAAAAAATATTTCATTCATATGCTATATAAACCTTCTTATTATTATTATTTTAAAGATTATTATTATTATTAACACTTAGCACACGGTAAACTTCCCTTTCAAGCATGCCAAGAGTCAGAAGAAGGTGAAAATCTCTGAAATGGCATACTTTAAAGCAAGTATTTCAAAATCACGCTTTTAAAGTCAAGAGCCAGTTTATGATTATTGTTTCTTTTTTAAAAAAACTTGAAGCACAGTAATTGTGCATTTTGGGGCTGGAACCATTCGGAGGTTCACTGAGTCACTCAACCGGCTGAAAGAGGCGTTTGTCTCATTTCTGGGTGCATTAATTGCCCTCCAATTATATTAATCAAAATAATTGCTGCACCCCCCGCGGCTAACAGTAAGTTTCAATTGGCCTCTAGGTGATAAGCAGGACTCCTTGCCCAGCCTAACTACATTCTCACACACACACACACACACACAAAACCTCCCCTGGTTTTTGGAAACTTTTTAATGCCAGCTCTTCTTTCCTGTCGCCAAAATCTCGTTCTTGGCTTTATAAGAAAGGCATAACCTGCATCAAAGTATTTGTTTTATGCAGCACTCCTTCGACAAATGGCTTCCTAGGCCATGCGTTGCCTACATGTTCTGACTGAGGCTTCCCCAGCAGCACGAAGATGAGTCCTCGTCCCGATAAACCCCTTTTCTTTAATTGACAGTGGATTCCTCTCCAGCAAAGTCTTTCCTCTCCCACCGTCTTTCAAGAGAGTTCACAATTACCGACTTTTATCAGGGTTGGAGAGTGGCCAGGCCGATATCGTTCAGACGCCACAATACTGCAGGAATGAACGAATTGTCTCCTGCAAACTCCACTCCCCTTTCGCTCCTCTTTTATTCCCTCTGGGAGGGGCCATTCACTGTCCACCTGTGGCCTTACTCCCAAGTCGACCCTTGTTCCTTAGCTGTTCCCTTTGTGTTGCAACTCTGTGCATGTGCACACTGGGAACACTCCAGCTGTTCGTCTGCCTCACTGATATCCGACTCTGAAGGCAGCTGATAACTGGCATACGGCTTTGGCCCTCTCTCTGCCTCCGACGCAGAGCCCTCCTCAGAGCCTTCCCCAGACTCCAGGACTGGCCCAGGTTCCTCCCCAACCTCCTCACTGTCCGAATCTGCTGCCAGTTCTATTGGCCACTGGTGGACCACAACAAACTGCCTGGATTTTCTGATGTACAGGGAATTCCTCTCCAGCCAAGTCTTTCCTCTCCCACAGTCTTTCAAGAGAGTTCGCAATTACCGACCTTGATCAGGCTTGGAGAATGACCGGGCCGATATCTTTCGGATGCCACAATGCATGGCAAGGATGCAGGAATGAACTAATTGTCTCCTGCAAACTCCACTCCCCTTTCGCTCCTCTTTTATTCCCTCTGGGAGGGGCCATTCACCGTCCACCTGTGGCCTTACTCCCAAGTCGACCCTTGTTCCTTAGCTGTTCCCTTTGTGTTGCAACTCTGTGCATGCGCACACTGGGAACAGGCTTCAGCTGTTCCTCTACCTCACGGATGTCTGACTCCGAAGGCAGCTGATAACTGTCAGACGGCCCTGGCCCCCTCTCTGCGTCCGACGCAGAGCCCTCCTCAGAGCCTTCCCCAGACTCCAGGACTGGCCCAGGTTCCTCCCCAACCTCCTCACTATCCAAATCTGCTGCCAGCTCCAGTGGGCCACCACAAACTGCCTGGATTTTCTGATTTCTCTGGTGTTCGACAACCCTGGAAGAGGCCACTCCAAACCACAAATCAACCAGCTGAGCATAACGTGTTGTACAAATGTAGACGGGAAGCCTTTAACCGACTTGGTCCAGTACCTTGCGTCAAACCGTCCGAGGAATGTGCGAATCCAGAAAAAGGGGTTAACTCACACCGCCGGTTGAGCCCGTGGTGCGCAAGGCCACCGTTGTCTCCCGAAGCCATCCGGACGGAGAGCTGAATTTTAGCTTCTATTTTTTTTCTTTCCGTTACAGTTGTGTTTGATGTCCCTTAACTTAGCAATGCATTTGCTTTTCCTTGCCGTTCACGCTTGGCCACTCAAGCTTCGCGCAGCATTAAAAAGCCAAGATACCCCGATGGAATAGGGAATTAGCTTCGGCGGGTTTACTCGACTCTCCCCTGTCGGAGGAAAACATTTTGTTGATTTGCTGGCAGGCTCCGGAAAGGAAATAAATGGAAATGTGCACGGTGGTTAATAAAGAAAAACGGCCGTGCAAAAGGGCCGGAATGGTAATTTTCCAAACCTGGCCATGGTCCCAGGCTAAAGAGCACGATCAGATGAACCGGTGGCAGGCAGCATGTTAGCAAAAGTGAGCCATTCAGCTGAAGGAAGGAAAGATACAGGGTGCCGAATAATGGAATGATGCTTGCGGGGTTTCTCCCTTATGGACTGAATGGCTTTGAGTGCATTTACAATACAATACAATACAATACAATACAATACAATACAATACAATACAATACAATACAATACAATACAATACAATACAATACCAGAGTTGGAAGGGACCTTGGAGGTCATCTAGTCCAACCCTCTGCCTAGGCAGGAAGCCCTATACCGTTTCAGACAAATGGCTATCCAACATCTTCTTAAAGACTTGCAATGTTGGGGCATTCACAACCTCTGGAGGCAACTTCTATTTCCACTGACTAATTGTTCTGTCAAGAAATTTCTCCTCAGTTCTAAGTTGCTGCTCTCCTTGATTAGTTTCTGTTGGCAACTCTGGGTTCACAACCAGTGTTACAACTCCGGTCCCTAACCAGTGTTAGGAAAATAAATGCGGAATAGTGTAATACACCGGACAGTAAAGAGATACGTTGCTTTAACCACACACAACATCTAAAACAATGATAGTAAGAAAATAAATAGTCTTTACTTAGTAGCAACTAAAATACTTCTTCTGACCAGTGATTCTAACTTCTCAATACAATAACAATCCTTCACCAAACACAGAGTTATCTTACAGTGATGCAAAACAAATACTTCTTCAGTCTTCAGCTTCAGCACAGGAACCAAAAGGAATCGAAAAAGGGATGGACTGTGTTCCTGAGCTTCCTTTATGGTAGAGCTGAGAATCACAGCCAATCAGAATTCAACACATAGCTCTTAAAGCTACATGGACTCTTTAAGAACATAGGCTCATATATATTGTCAACCCAATATAAGGCTGAATATCCTAACAGTTTCCACCCATTGCTTCTTATTCTGCCCATCTAGAGAGAAGGAGCAATTTTCTTTTCTATGGATCCTCCGTTAAATTAGGGGGCAGCTACACCACTGTGACGCCTCTGAAAGGTCAGAATAGAGCTGGAAGGGGCCTTGGAGGTCATTTAGCCCAACCCCCTGCTCGAGCAGGAGATCCCATACTATTTCAGACAAGTGACTGTCCAGTCTCATCTTAAAAGTCTCAGGTGATGGAGCACCCACCATTTCTGAAGGCAAGTTGTTCCACTAATTTGATTATCCTCACTGTTATTTCTCCTTAGTTCTAGGTTGCTTCTCTCCTTGATTGGTCTCCACCCAATGCTTCTTGTCCTACCTTCAGGTGCCTTGGAGAATAGCTTGACTCCCTCTTCTTGGTGGCAGCCCCTGAAATATTGGAAGACTGCTATCAATACAATACAATACAATCTAGGACTCTAAGATCCCTCTCACAGTTACTACTATTGAGCAAGGTGCCACCTATGCTGTACCTGTGCATTTCATTTTTCTTCCCTAAATGTAGAACCTTACTCTTTTCGCCATTGAATTTCATTTTGTTAGATAGTGCCCAATGTTCAAGTTT